>CM077285.1:35322312-35327312 GCA_039654925.1 Anguilla pacifica
TGCAAAAAAAAAAAAAAAAAAAATCCATGATTATTGCGAGAGGTAATCTGCGAACATATTTCTGAATTAGCCGTGTCCTGTATTGACCCCTATTTGCATAAAACATGTCATTTCGGGTCTGAAATTTATGTAGATAACGCACTTAAATATGCATGACCCAGCCTGCTCTCTGCGTCGCTGTTCTCCAGGCAGTGCGGTTACATGAGCTTCCCACCCACTGCTGGTTTCGAGTGAATAGTACATAATTTTTTGTCAAGCACCATTAGTAGTCATCAGTTTAACAAGTACAAAAGCATCGCTCTCGTATGGTTGTATTTTGTATTTTACTGCGATTGTGCATCATTTAATTAAAATGCATTGGGGGAAATATATGCCGACTCTGTGGACATATTGAAGATATGAACTCTCAATATTGAGGTATATACTAGTGTACATACACGAAAACATGCAACTGTAGTATACACACATTAAGTTCACAACACTGTAGTCATAAACATGCACATGTAAGTGTGGGCACTAATACCCACACAGACAGAGTAAGTGGATTAGTAACATGGTAAAGTATTGCTAAAAAGATAAATAAAACATACACATACAAACACACACGCCACACACCCACACACACACTCTCTCTCACACACATACACACACACACTCTCACGCACACACGCACTCTCACACACACACACTCTCACACACTCTCTCACACACATACACACACACACTCTCACGCACGCACACACTCTCACATACGCACACACTCTCTCTCACACACACACACACACACTCTCACGCAAGCACACTCTCACACACTCTCTCACACGCACACGCACACACACTCTCACGCACGCACACACTCTCTCTCTCACACACACACACAGCAGAACACCCCCCACCCCCCCCCGCTCTCACCGGGTCTCTGTTTCGTTGCCGGGCAGCGGGGAGTTGTAGCCCGGCGTGCCCGACCCCCGGCTCATCTCCCCCCCGGGGAGCACGGCCCCGCAGAGCGGGTCGGAGCCGGAGGCGGCGCGGGACTTGGGGCTCTCGGCGAAGACGGAGGACGAGGAGTCCTTCCGGAAGGCCTGGCGCACGGGGGAGCCGCGGCCGGGCGACCCGGAGTACGAGTCCCGGTCCCGCAGCTGCGCCTCCGGAACCTTCTGCGGGGAGGAGGGGGGCATGCGGAAGCCCACGCCCAGCGTGGAGGCGTAGGCGTCGGGGTACAGCGGGCCGCCGGGCTTGTACAGGGCCTCCTCCAGCTCCCCCTGCAGGGCGGCGGCGGCGGCCGAGTAGGTGCTGAGCGAGCGGACGGAGCCGCGGCGGTACAGGCCGCCGGACACCGGGAAGGCGAAGGGGTCGCCGATGGCGGCCAGCGACTGCGTGGAGGCGATGCTCAGCCGGCCCTCGTGCACCAGGCCGTAGGGGTCGGCGTACAGGCCCTCGTTCTTCAGCAGCACCATGTTCTTGGACGTCACCTCCTCGTCCGGCTTGACGTCGCGCCGCTCCAGGATGGCGCTGGGCGACGGCGAGATGCCCGCCGGGGGGGCGTGGTGGGGGTGGGGGAGGGAGTGGGGGTGGCCGGAGGACGGCGGGTGGTGCTGGGCGTGGGGATGCGCCTGGGCCGGCCCCACGAAGGAGGGCGGGCGGCCCCCGCCGTACGAGAGCCGGGAGCGGGAGGGCGACGCCGAGGGCGGGGAGGCCGAGGACGGCCCGCTGTTGAGCCGCCGCGTGGGGGAGGAGTCCCGAGACGTGTACACCATCTCTCTCTGCAGCGACAAGGGGCGGGGGGGGGCGGGGTTAAAAACCTGACCGGCCAGACACCTCTCAGGATGACATCACAGCAGCCCAAAACTCAACGCGAATTACACTGAGGCACAGACTCCGCCACTGGCGTTAAGATCTATTGCGATAGTACATTAAAGAACGCACAATCGCATTTTGCCACTGTCATCCCTAGTTCCCCTTTCGTGGGCCTGCACTTCAGATATACCTAGGCCTTCATCGCTCCACACAGAGGCCTCCTGTGTAGTATTGAGCTGAATTCGACGCGTTTGCACGACGCCGGATAGTGCTAGATTCTGATCTTCGCAAACGTATTTGAATCGACGGCAGCCCCGCTCGGCGGCTACTGTTTGATTACCAACGGCGCCTCTGAGGCGGGATTCCCGCTACGCCGTTCCCTCTGTTCCTTCCTTCCAGGCGTCGTTTGCGCTGCGCTCCTGCACGTCCCCCACAGACTCCTCCCGTCATCTCAGCTAGCTTTCTCCCAAGTGGCTCATCAGCCTCTCCAACTGCACCTCCTCTCCTCTCTTCCATCCACCTACCCTTCCTTCCCCAGGCGTGTTTACGGCGGTTGGGGGGGGGGGGGGGGGGGCCCGTGGCAGCAGTGCTGACGGTTTACTGTCTCAGACGCTCATTTGCTGCTCCTTTGCTCGTCAGCCTTCACTCTCTGCCCTTGCCACCAATCAAAAGTTTCCACCTCTTTTCAGGCTCCGCCTCTCCCTCCCTCCCATAAGAGACTCAAGGTAATCATGCAGCTCAGTAGAACCACACAGGGAATCCCATGTGAACAGAAGCCCGGAGGGGCCACCGGGAATTGGATCGGTTGCCCTCGGAAACAAACCCGGCAAAGGCCAATCACGCGCAAGTAATTGAAGGCTGTCTGGAGCTGCGCTACACAAGGTGACGGGGAGTGGCTGACTCTCGAGGGAATGTCATGAGCTGTAGCAATTACATTCTAGTACTGCTTGCAAGTGGTAACCAGCGTGAGAACACAACTATCAAAGGAGACTGCTTGACATTTAAACAACACAAATTTCATGTAATAAAAAAAACTATGCATAATGTACGGAAGAGATATATAAATTGCCTCCTATTTTTGAAACAATATGGCATGATAGTCAATAAGAGCCTATGCCATCGCCACAATATTCCAAAGGGAATTCTCAGCTGTATCAATCGACAGAAGACAAAACAAGACCAGGTCAAAACCTAGTATATGGCTGGACCTAACACACTTCATAACTCGGCCAACCAATGGTGTAACTTCATCACTCAGTCACTCAGTCACAGACATTCGCATTTATAGGGCTGGCCCCGCTGTTGCGGTCCAGCCAAAAATCACCAAGAAGGGCAACTCCCAGGAGTTTTGCATGGACTTTTAAAACTAATCTAAAAGAGTCAATAAAAACATCTTACTTTCCCCCAAAAATGCTAATTTATTCATTTGACCAGTAAGGTGACTCTTCCAGAGAACGACAGTAAATTTTTTTTTAAATCCAACCTATTCAAAGATAATCACTGTGAGATTTCAGGTAGGGATTCATCCTCCTGCCACATACCCAGCCTGCTATCCTAATCCTGCCCCTCGCTCAGTCCACCCTCCCCGCCTTTTTGATTAGCCCCGCCCCCCCCCCTCACCCGCAGGTCCCCGTTGGCCAGGTGGGCGGCGGGGTAGGAGGCGTAGATGGGCTCCTTGCGGTAGATCTTGATGATGCTGCGGTCCTGGATGTCGCGCACGTCCTCCAGCTCGTAGAAGACGTTGCGCGCCTCGTCCTTGATGAGGATGGCGGTGTTGGGCGACTTGAGCATGCCCATGGTCAGCTTCTGCGGGAACATGTGCACGATGAGGGCGTGCAGCGTGTCCAGGCTGCTCAGCTCGTGGGTGATGTGGACCCGCCGCGTCTCGTCCCCATACTGCAGAAAAAGCACCCCTGCAGAGAGAGAGAGAGAGAGAGAGAGAGAGAGAGAGAGAGAGATACAGAATTATACAAAATCACTTTGAAACATATGCACATTTGCATGCCATATATACACACCTGCTTACATGTGTGCATATATGCGTGCGCACGCACACACATACACACACCCACACACACCCAAGCACACACACACCCACACACATGCACGTACACATGTTCCCATATACACACGTGCCCCACCAATACACACTCATGCACAGAAAATTAGGGCTTCCCAAGTCATCGTCTGCTTCCTTCCATTTTATAGTGCTTTTAAGCCACAGAGCATTACAGAGCACTACGGAGCTCTCATAGAGTACTTCTTCCACTCAAGTGGCTTTGAAGTTTATAATTCAGCTCGCGTCAATCCGCCGTAGCGCTAAATATACTAGCGTCCTCACGGCAGCGCAGTTCAGCGCGTTGCAGTCGGACAGAAACCGACGACCGTAACGTCGCACAATGAACCGCGCGGCCAGGTCGTCGCCGTCGACGCGGCGACGGATCGAGGGCCCCGGCGCGTGCCTGCGTGAAGGCGAAAGGAGGGGAGGCCTGACCTGGCGAGCGCAGCTTGGTCTGGCTGGCCGAGCGCGACAGGGGCAGGCTCTGCCGGAAGCGGTTCATGCGGTTGAAGCCGAGGGGGATGTCGGCCTCCGACATGGTCTCCAGCGACTCGGCCGAGGCGAAGGACAGCTTGGTGGCCTGGTCGGCCAGGCCCGACTGCGTGGACTGGGAGTGTCGAGGGCTTCGGGCTCTGCGGGGGGGGGGGGGGGGGGAGAAACCAGCCCTGGTGTTACTGAGGCAGAACGCACAAAACCGATTGAAGAGCACAATAAAGAGAGGCTAATGAAGGCTAACTATTGCACACAATGACTGAAAATGAGAGTGTGAGACAAGCAGAGAGAGAGAGAGAGAGAGAGAGAGAGATAGAGAGAGGGAGAGAGAGACAGAGAGAGAGAGAGAGGTAAACATGGAGATTTTCAAAATGCCACAGAGACACAGCATCAGTTTTGAACACGCTGTGCCCAGAGAGCCAGCGATGACATCACCTGCAAGCGAGGCTGGAGTTGGGAGGGGGGGGGAGGAGAAGGGGGAGGGGCTGAGGAGGCTGCACCTGTTTGTTTCCACCCAGAGGATTTCAGGCTCGGAGAAACGGAAAGAGAAACTGTGAGAGAGCGGCGCAAAATGCGGCAATTAGAGGAAGGGGGCGGGGGGGGGGGGGGCTGCCGGGTTTTAATCACCCCGCCGCAGGCCGGCGGGGGGGGA
>CM077285.1:35932312-36499812 GCA_039654925.1 Anguilla pacifica
ATTGTAAGGGAGGTTAATGCTGGAGTTAGAAATTTTTATGTTAGATTATATTTTTATTACATATAAATGTCAAGAGACCATTAGAAAAGGCTTGTTTGTGTAAAGGGGTTAAACGGGGTGTTATTCTTGGTTAGTTTGTGTGGAGCTCTAAATGACGTGTGGCAGTCTACCCATTTTGCATTTAGGCTTATTTGATACTATTAAATAGAAGTAGGCCTATGGATTTTAATTGTAATTTAATTAATGGATTAAGATAAACAGTTCATATAAATAGCGACACTCGTCCGGAAGCATGGACATAGGGTGGGCATGTAAGTTGCAAAAAACTGGCTGTGGTATACCCAGGTGTTGATGGTGCTACCGCTAAGAGGTAAATATTTTTCTCGACTTGTAGTGGTACTGGGCCGGAGTATGCACAGTCCAAAATGTGGAGCATTGCCATTCATATCAGCCAATTGAAGACACGAATATACACAAATTTTTAAAAAAGTGTTTATAGCTCATTCTTTCTGTGTTGAATGTGGCAAACCACCAAAAGCGTTTCTTAAATTGAACATGAATCTGCTGGTGCCTGTTAGTCAGAGGTGGGTAATAACGCGTTATATTTACTCCGTTACATTTACTTAAGTAACTTTTTGAATAAATTGTACTTGTAAGAGTAGTTTTAATGCAACATACTTTTCACTTTTACTCGAGTATATTTGTGAAGAAAAAATGTTACTTTTACTCCGTTATATTCGGCTACATTCCGCTCGTTACTTTTATTTTTTACCCATTTTTTATTCAATGCACGTCCTGTTCGTTTCATTCTCCCAGAGAGACTTCAGCCAAAGAGGCTGACTGGTCTTTGCTTTGGCTCTGTCATAGCCCCACATGACTCCGTTTCACCAATCAAATGTAGCCAGTCACAGCACACGGAAGGATGAGTGGGCGACAACAATGGCTGAAACAACGGCGGGTGATTCGTAGCAGGCAGAACACCCCTGGCCTCACCTTCAAACTACGTTTTACTTACAGACTACCAAAAACAGTAGTTACATTATGCGCTGCCTTCTTTGTCTGCCTAGAAATGTGGACATTTCAGCCTACAAGAACTCAACTTCGAACTTGAGAAAATATGTGGCGATAAGTTGTAGGTTAGTTTTGGCTGTGGATAGCTAACTATTTGACTGAGTGGTCATTTATTGTCTTGGACAATCCGTTTGTGAAATATACGGGCATTTGTGATGCCTCGGTATCTTCCAAAATAGCTGTGCGTAATACCACACGCGTTGTTTACGGCGCTGTCGCCCTTTTTAGTACAGTCTGGCTTGATTGACAATTCATTTATTCAGTGGGTGAGAGTATAAGCTTTCTAACAATGTATAACATGTCTAATTTTGCTTTTGGAATAGGGTTTTTTAGGTCAGCGTAACCGAAATTTTTCTTATCGTCCCATGCATTTGGTAGCAGTAAAAGACGCAGCACGGAACGTGGTCAACGATTATTCGTAATTTCTTGGGAAATACTATTATTATTGAGGACTTCCGGGCATAGCTAAGCCGTATGTTTGCTGATAGACCTAGATGACATCGTTTTCTGGAGCAAAACAAGCGGATTGAACTGTATTGTTGATTTACGGTCTCTGTCTCCATCTACTGAACACATAAGATTTCATCATTGCTATGTAAGTAGGCTATTATTGCTCAAAATACTTCGGTTATACACGTTATTTTTTAAATTGAGTGTGTTTAAATAGGTATACTGGTATTAATGTGGATATTTCACACTGTAATGTAAGCATTAGTTAGTAGTGTAATAGTTTTTGTGAAGCATGCAACAGTCAAGACGTGAGCGCTGGAACATTGCATAGCATACATAACGTTTGTTTACGCTAAACCGGAAGTTCTGCACATATTCCGCGCAAGGCATCATGGGACTTTGGGATATCGTGGAGAAGTGCCTCATAAGGTACAATAATGGTGCTACAAAGCATTATGTTTCCCACATATAAAGTTTCTGTTTGAATTTGAGCAGGCTCCTCTTTGTTGTGATGATGAGTCTATTTTAATGGATAAATCCCTGTAGCCTCATTGATATTTTTTCTGTCAACGGAGGGTTCACCCCAACAAACTGACAGGGTATACAGACTTAATAGAGTCCAACAGAAAGCGAAAATCCTCCTCTTCTGACGAACCTCCTGTGTATTGTTTTATTGTATTATTGTTTTAAGGGATATGATTTAGGACATATTTGAATTTGCACATGGCTATTTTATATTTGGTTTATTTCTATTGGACAAGCATTTACAATTTTATATTTTGGACATTTAGATTTTTACGTTCATCTTGCTCTTCTTATTTCAACATTAAATCAGATTATATGAAGTAACTCAGTACTTGAGTAGTCTTTTCACAAGATACTTTCTTACTCTTACTCAAGTAATTATTTGGATGACTACTTTTACTTATACTTGAGTCATTATTATTTTAAAGTAACAATACTTTTACTTGAGTACAGGTTTTGGCTACTCTACCCACCTCTGCTGTTAGTATAGCTTGACTTTATCACTCTCCCCCCAAAAGTGTGGCTGTTTGCCCCAATATATACATAGCCTCACTCCTCTGCCTGACTCGGCTGGCTTTTAATTACTATTATTTTATTTATTTAAGCTTTATTTATACAGGGTAGGTTGACTGAGCCTGTATGTTCTTTCACAGCAATGCCCTGTTTCACACACACTTAGATACCCAACCACACAAATAAATTACATAAAATCAGTAGTACAATACAGATAAAAACATAATAAGTTCAGAAACAGTCGTAGTGACCAATTGCATGAAGTTCTCTGCTTTTTATCACTGATTTAAATTCTCAGAGTAACCTGGTCTGTGAGCCGAACCTCCCTCTGTAAGCTATTCCAAGCAGATAGTGCAGAGAAGTTAAAAGCCTTTTTACCTAACTCAGTACGGACAGTAGGAACCTTCGTTATCAAAGTATCTGTTATCCTTACTGGTATGCATTCTAATTCTGGGTCAAATAGCAAGAAAGGTAGCTCAGAAGACTTCCCAAAATTGTCTTGTAAATGAAAACATACCTGTGGCTAAGTCGATGCATGGATAGGGCGAGCCAACCAACCACTGAGTACAGTGAGCAATGATGAGTGATAAATCTTCTACTTGTGATAAATCTCAGGGCTCCATGATACACTGTGTCTTATCATGTGAAGACGATATTAACATAGGTTACCATAATCACGAACTGGCAATAAGGTAGCTTTGACAAATGTACATTTAAAGAGAAACTCGATTTATTTCTAAAATAAAAACCCAACTTGCATTTCTTAATCAGATGTTGGAAGTGATAGTTAAAAGACCGCTGAGCATCAAGAAAGAAACCTAAGTATAGGCTGTTGCAGGCTCAATAGATTGGCCTTGTAAAGTGATAATACTTTAGTCCAATGATGTGTAGCCTACTTATAGTACTATTCAATAAAACCATAAGCTTGGCTTTTTCAGCATCCAGAACAAGTTTCAGGTGAAAAAACTGAGCCTGCACCAGATTAAAAACATGTTGCAGTTTCTAAAGAGCCTTATTCAGGGTAGAATGAAAACAGTATACAGCTGTCAGCATAAAATGAAAAGCAGCATCTGGAACATTTTCACTAAGGCAGTTTATATAGACAGTGAACAAGTCACAGAAGTAGATCTTCAGACTCCTTGAGAGAACATTTGAATCTTCACCCTGCTGACCTACACATTTTGTCATAGGTCCTCTGACATTCAGATATTGCCATTCCCTCTGCCCTGTAAGCCCACTCCTTCACTTCAGTAGTCAAACTGTATACACCAATATTGGTTTAATTGCAGTTTAGACCATAGTAAAATGTTTACTGAAGTGTTTACTGTTTAGTGAACCTGTGGTTATACATTAACTGAAATGGCACAACCAAGTACTGAACTGCAGAACTGAGATTTTTATTTACTGTGTAACTTACATACAAGTCCCAAGAGCAGGATCAGTGATGCGTTATCTCTGTTACCATGTAGGTACACTGTTTATTTATTGCATACCACAGCAATATCAAAAGCACATCCTGCATTTTGTCTTGAAAATATTTAAAGTTTTGTGTTTCTCAGGCATTTTGAGTGCAGTGATGGGCCCCACTATCTGGATAATGCTTGTGTGTTCCATCTGGAAATGTGAAACCGGCCACCATTTATGCAGCTGGCTAGTTTGATTAAAGCAATTTAATTAAAAATTAAAAATTTAACTTTTCCTCATGAGTACAACGCCAGCACCGCAATCAGGAATCAGATCCTCTGCATGTCGGTTAATAGTCCAGCTCCCAGACCATTATATAACACTATAGCTCTCCAATCAGGGGCCATACCTACACTACAGCCCTCCAATCAGGAGCCATACCTACACTACAGCCCTCCAATCAGGGGCCATACCTACACTACAGCCCTCCAACCAGGAGCTATACCTACACTACAGCCCTCCAACATAAATGTTGAAAGATTTTGAGTGTATTCAACTTGAGCACTTTTTTGATCTTTCTCCCCACATATTTGTGCCTGTATGCATATAAAAATGAACCAAATAAATTGAAGTTACAAATGTACCCCCATCCTCTCTCAGCAACTCAGGATGAAGACGTAACCTATTCTGAGATCAAAACCATCAACCCTACCGCCTCCAACACAGTGTGCCACGGTGGTTCAGCAGGTCTGTCGCAAACGCCTTAAAAGACGTTCTCTCAGAAAAATTGGAAAATTGGATCTAATCCTGCACACTTGCTTTTCTTCTGAAGAGTTGATAGTTTTTTTGACCTAATGTCATTACATAAATTATGATAAATAGAGTAGGCCGACACTCTTATATTCATTTAGGAGAGGGCCTCCTGTATTTTTATTTAGTGAATATTTGCTTGTCACATTGGCAAATATCAGAGTTTGCAGTAGTGGATTTTATTTGCTGTTGAAAAACTTTAGTTTATTGAAAATGAAAAAGACTTGCGACAAGAACAACTGTTTAAAACATCAAAGAAATGAGACATTCAGCTTAACTTGTCTGTTTTCTTGACCGCAGGGCACAGTGGGCAAAGCTCACTTCTCTACAGACGGGCTACAGTGAGTCTGGGGCTGCTGTGTGCTCTCTTATTGGCTGCCACAATAGTCCTGTGTGTCCTCTGTGAGTAACTGTCTGTGTCTCTTTCCTGTGATCCTGGTAAAATGTCATTTTAAAGTAAAAAAACAGATCTGTTCTGTCATTTTACAAATGAATATTATATAGTGGGATTAACTTTTGGGCTTTTGGGCAATCCCCTCTGTTTTCACCCAGCTATTGATGTAGATTCTATTTTAAGAAAAATAAATGTTTTTATGTAATAAATGAGTTACTACACAAGAGCTAATATGTGATGTTGATGCCTTGATCATTGTTGGTCATTATTTTTTTTCCAAAATCCATTCAACATTGTAGTTTTTACTTAAATTTGCCTAAAAAAATTTATATGTAAAGAAATCTTACATAATTCATATAATTTGTCACCCATCTGTATATATATATTTTCATTCACATTGTTAAATGTATACTGAAATATTCTTATAAAGCCCAAATAAACAAGAAGCTTGTTCATAATTTTCTAAAACTGTGTAAATAAATACATTGACTTAACAACACAAATTAAAAATTCTTAAAAAACTTTTTTCCTAGTTTGTCTAAATTTATTCATTCACAGTTCACAAACTTAACAAATGATGTGGTCAGCCTATGGGCTTAAGCTTCTGTTTCCACAGATTAGCGCAGTAGTCTGTATCATACTGAGGTGAAATTCTGTAAAGCTCCTTAATCAATATTTTTTCCCCTAAGGAATGCATTTCCCCCTGTGTATTAGATACAAGTCTATCAGAGAAGTATTCAAAGGAGAAGGAGCTTAGAAGCAATTGCAGCACCATGAATACAGAGAAAGTCCAGCTACAGGGTAAGTACAATGAAGTATTTAAGAAACTTCTCTTTTAGTGCAGGACTGTCCCTCCAGTTCACAGTGAGTGGTGCTACTCTGTTGTCCATCTGCAGGAAAGCATTTACTTTTACACTGTTACTTATGAAAAGATCATTCTCAGAGTTTGCTGCCTGTTCTTTCTGTACAGGCAATGTGTCTAACCCCTGTCCACAGGGCTGGGCACAGTTCTATTCAAAGTGTTACTACTTCTCTAATGTGACGAAGACCTGGGCAGACAGTCGCAGTGACTGCGAGGAACGGGGAGCTGACCTGGTGATTATAGAGAGTGAAAAGGAACAGGTAAGGCTCTGTAAAATAACTGTGAATGAGTGTGGAGATAAAACTGACAACATGCATTCATAAGAAGCCACTGTAAATGTATTTATGTAATTATATCTCATCTTGTGTTGGTTCTTACAATCTAACGTGTTCAATATTATCACTATGGGTGAATCGCATTTATCAGTGGGGTGTGGCTCATGCTGTAGCTCAGTATCTCACAGATCCAGTGTCAGTGTGGACTGTTTGTCTCTCAGTGTCTACATCTACAGAGTGAGCAGTGAGGGTCATTCTGTGTTTGTTTTCAGCGGTTCATCAACAAACAAATAAAAAACTTTATCTGGACTGGACTACGTTACTCAGCAGCTAAGGGTAACTGGCTCTGGGTAAATGGAACCCCTCTGCAGAAAGGGTAAGAATTGTTACAGAAACAGCACAGGACGTAAAAATATAGACAGACACAATCATGTATAATTTTGAACATCTTGGCAGATCAGAAATATGAATGTTCCTCTGATGGTAGCCAGTCTAAGGTTTGTGTTACTGCAGTGAAATATGTCACTGGGTATGTTTCTGGTTATGAGTGCATATGTGTACTTTACACTTTTTATCTTTAATATTGTTCTGTTTGTACGATGAGGTTGATTTAATGAGTACGGTTAATCCAGAATTATCTTCCAACAAGATATATTTCCGTTGTCTGAACTCTCTCATAGATGCCAATAGACAGAGAATGAGAAGGAGTCACTGTATCTCCGTAGGAAACAGCAGAGAAATAGAGCTTCTGTGCTTCCTTTACAGATCCGGGGGGAAAGGAATGCCGAAGGTTAAAAAAGATTTTGGATATGATTGTGTCCTGTTTGCCCCTAATATGACAGTATGGTTTGATTACTGTTCTAATGACCATAATTTCTGTGTCTCAGTCTTTGCTTCCTTTACAGATTCTGGAGGAGTGGAGAGCCAGATGTTAAAAATGGATATGATTGTGTCCTGTTTGCCCCTCATATGAATGCATGGGGTGCTTTTTACTGTTCTAATGACTATAATTTCATCTGTGAGACTAATACTCTGCTCCCATAAACCATTTTTTATTATTGTATGTTTTTGGTTCTCTCATCTTGTGAGAGGCTGTTGACCATGCCAGCTTTGACAGTCAAACACAGGACCAATAAGCAGACCCCGATGTTACCGTTTCTGTTGGGAATATATGGAATATACATACTGCTGTCTTTACTAGAAATGTATCTGTGAGACTTTATTAAATGCATTGAAATGACTGTACATGCTGAGTAGATTTAAGCTATTACATTATTGGTTCTATGGACATATTGTAAGTATAAAAAATCAAAAACCATACATTTGAAATGGTCCTCATTGTGTTGTGATACTGTAAATTTAAACTGAAATCGAGAACAGCAGTCACTGCTAAAAATGCAAATGTGTTCATTGGGCCTCATTTATCAATAATATCGTAAAAATTCACATAAGTTTCCCCGTAAAATTATACAAACTAACAACTGCCGCCGCATTTATCAAACGTTTGGAGGCACTTAGTTTCAGTCGTATCCCCGTGCGTATGTTGATAAATCCCAATCAGTCCTAAATTGGAAGCGCGTTCACGATCGCCTCATTGTAGCGCACCTCACGCGGTGACAGGGGGTCGGCCAGTGGGGTCATCAACCACTGCTTCAGCGGGTAATCCATGTGTTGGAATGGCATAAGATCTTCTTGTTTGCCTCGTTAAGTCTGGCTCTGAGATGTTGCACAGCCTCAATTTAGAAGGGTTCTAGGGAATTGGAACGGACTCATGAGCCACTCGTCGTCCTCGGCAAAAAATCATACGGGTCCCTGAAAATGCGATCTCGCCGAAGTGCTCTCACCAAATCCTCTAATAGCGCAAGGTCCGCCATTGCATGCTTGGACTTAACAGCATTTTGGCACTTTATATATTATTTCTCATCAATTAATGATTTAAAAAAACGAAACTGCAATTATGAAATCATAGCAACTCTTTGTAATGCTCTTTTCAAACATTTTTGTTTTACTTAATTAAAATAGTATTCGCAACCAATTAATGTTAGTTTCTTTATAATTTATCTTTCTTTATGATATTTCAATATTTCATAACAAAATACATAGACAAAGAAGCCCATTTAATGACCAATTTCATCAACAGAAGTGAAAGATTTGAGTTAAAAGACGAACTGCGGAGTTTACACACTCTGCGTGTGGTGTCAGTTTTTCGTAAATTTCCTTCGCACGTCCGAACAAGTTGGACTCCCGAAAACGTTGATAAATCCCAGTTTTCATGTGTAAATGTTGGTACAAAGGAATTACAAGACATTTTGTTCGTATGTTGCTTGATAAATGAGGCCCATTGTATGATAGTATCAGCTAATAGGAAGAGCTCTCAGTACCTACTTACTCACTCTCTCATAAAGGCTCTCCAAACTGACTTACAAGTTATAACCTTGCTTTATAATCCTTGCTGCAATTGATAGTAAATTTTAAGGACTAATGTTTATTGAATTTAGGCTTATGTGGTTCCTGTATTGCCTTAATCTCAACCTGGCTGTATCACAGAAGCAAATCCACAAGCTAAGAGTGTGTGTAAATGTTACATTAATACTCATGAATACCAAACTAAAAATTATATCCCATGCATTTTTGAAGACGTTTCAAAGTGTATTAAACCGTGTAAAGTAAAGTTTTCGTTATTCTGAATGTTAGTTTGCTGCTGAAATATTCTGCTTCAATTTCATCTTTTTTTTCTTTGTAATCATTTGTTTCAATCATTTCCTCATCACTTCAACATGAGCAGATCTTACAGGATAATCTGAGAAGTGGTGCAGTTCAGCTACAGTTTCCTAATTTTATTGGCAACCAGCACAACTTTCCTTAGAAGTGGTGACTTTCACACTTTAAAGGAAGTTAAAATAAAAGCTTTACATAGTATATATAATGCTTTCATAAACTTGACATAATGGCTTCCTGCATACGCAAATGTTGTGCTTCATAAAGGGTGGAAAAACATCTTCTTATACAACATTATGCCAAATGTGACACAACCAACAATATCACCTGGCTAATGGCTAAACATTATAGAGGGTACATAAAACCTGCTTATGTAGGATCCTAGGCTAACTGTGATATAACTCATGATGTCATTTGATGTCATGAAACAGTCCAAATCAACCCGAGAGAAGTGAGTCCCAATGAATGCTGTTACAATTTTACAAAATGTACAGTAAATTACATATTTAATAAATTAAACACAGTGTGTATACGCGTGCGTGCCCACACACACACATTCACACATATACACACACTCTCTCTCTCGCAACTTAAATCAATCAAGCAGGCACACAATTCCTTCCAGAGTCTACGAGGGGAATCCGAGACAGCTACTTTCAGGAGCATCAAAGAGGTACAATCAGGGCAGTCAAACATAGGTACTGCCAAAGTTCATTCATTCATGGAGATCAAGCTGACGCAAGTATGATACTGTAACTTTTGGCTTGCTTGTACCACCAACAACTTGAACCGCAATATTAATAAGGAAACAATGCCAAATTCAAAAGCACTTTATACTTACCACTGTGCATATAACGGTTATAAATTCTAATATAATAAATTTACTTTGGATTTTGGCATTTAGTTTGTTGGTGAATGTTAAGAGGAAGGTACGAAGGGCCAGTAAGGGCCTATTTCCAATTAATTCCAATTAATTCCAATTGAAAACTACACATAAAGTGTTTACACATTTGTCATAAAATTAAACATATTTTCTTAATAATAAATAATAAAATGATAAAATCACATATGCAATACTGAAATGTCACACACATTACACATTACATTTCTATTACTAATACTATACTATATAAAATTCCGACATTTTTATTATAAACTACATTTACATGTAAACATTATAAAGATGTCATAATACTTACCATTTACATTTAATACAACTTTAATTTGAAATGAAAACAGAACTCAACACTATGAAAATTAACATGCATGGAAGATAACAGCGCATGACAGGTATATATATACATCTAGGTTTTTTAAGTTGAGGCAGGAAAAGGCATATCTCCTGCAGAAGACCAGAGGATTCTTTTCCAATTTGGTTGTTCCGTCTGCAGAGGCAGTGTATGTCCACCAAAATGGCGTGGACTGCCTTGGCTGTGGGGCACCTTACAGTACTGGGGAAGGGTATCAGAATTCCAACCGGAAAAGAGGCAAAGATGTGAGTCTGCATAGCTGGCAGATGGTACTGGAGCACGGAGGGATCCTCACCTCTGCAGAGAGAGAGACAGTTTGCAATAGCAAACAGTCTACAATCTGAGCCTCCCGCCTGCTGTTGGACATCAGGCCACTGCAGCCAGACAATCTTCCCTGGAAAGGCAAGAAGGCATGTAACCTGTGCAATGAAATCCTGCCTTATGCTGCCCTAGAGAATCAAAAACATTAACTGTACCTACCTTACAGCCGACGTTACTTACCGTAATCCAGCGATTTGCAGAGACATTAAGAATCTTCACAAACCCCTGAGCTGGTGTAGGTACAGTGGACAGCAGGGCGAGGGAGGTTGCATGGAGCCCTCCTATATATGGATGCAGCATCTTCATAAGAGCCTGGGCGTGGTCGATGACCTTGTCATCCAACCGTGTGTGCTGGCCGAGAAATACGGCCCCAAAGTCCTCCACCCGTCTGTTCAGCAAAGCCGCACAGGCCTGCCCCCGTTGGACACCAGTGATGACAACATCACTGTCCTGAAAGTTATATATTGAGATAGAATATATTAACCTCATAAAGAGACAGCGTGTTAGTGATTATGGATTTTCAGTTATTGAAAAGTTACCTCCAGAGCACCCTCCTCCAACTCAGAGCACAGTATTTTGGGGTCATCTGAATGTCCTGACTCAGCTGGAGAGGATGCACAACTTTCCTGGAGTACAGTGCATGTCATCTGCTGGATGGATAGACAGATATGCAATCAATAGATTGATCAATAATAAATCAATCAATTGTAACATCAACGCAAATCACAAGTATATACAAGTAATAAAGGGAAATATATGATGATTGTCTTTTCCATTCACCTGGGATTGATGAAAATAGGTGAATGTGTAGATAAAAAGAAGAGGTCTGAACACCAAAAAGTGAAGCAGGCTTAAAACCAGCAGACTGCGGCCCTCCAGGATTCGAGTGCGAGATCCCTGAACTTGGCAGCGAACCGCCCACAAAATCACAGGCCTTCCTAGCGAGCGTTTTTGCGTTCGGCTGTTTGCTCGTGCGGATTTGCACACCTGCACGCCTCTTCCCGTTTGCGCGCGCGAGCGAGCGCACCTGTGCGTTTGAGTGACAGACAGACAGCGGTCCGGGGGTGCGGTGGCTGGGCGGACAGGGCCGCGCCCGGCCGGCCTACTCCTCCCCTGAGCCGCGATGGCGGCTGTGCTCCCGCAGCAGGGCCTCCACCTCGCCGCGCCGAGCCATGCGGTTGGCCTTCCCCTGGAAACGCCCCCTTTTCCCGGCCCCTTTCCCCTCCAACAGCTCCGCCACCCTGCAGCAGGGGCACGTGGGAAACAGGCAGACGTCATTACCGACGCAGCAAAAGGGCCGAGAACTTCAAGTGAAGGAAACAGACGCAAAACTGACGCTACACTGGTAGATCACTGCAGCATCGCACAAGCTTGTGAGCTCCGTTTACAGTAACACAAGTGGCCTTGCATGAAGATACACAACCTGCAACTGCCCATTACCTCTGCTAGAATGTTATCACTCCAGTGGTACTGTAAAATACACTGGAATAATAGACATTACATGTATATGCTATTATACATATTATATATTTAACTTATGCTGCAACTCAATGTGTTTGTACATGCTTCCAGTCGTCCATAATGAAACTGACCCTAGAAGAATGAATAAAGTAATATATATTGTACAGTATATAGGCTGCCAGCCAATTAAAATAATTAGTTGCTTAATTTTTTCCCATAGTTGAATTAATGGGTAGATGAAATTTGGATAACTTCAAATGTGTTTATTAAATATGAATTTGAACATTCTTGGGAATCCAATACCGGCTGTAGGACTGCTTCCAACCCCCTGTCCTTGGGAAGCCATTTGATGAAAGTTGAGTTGATAGGTGCTTTTTTCTATGCACTCAGTGCTGCTGAATTTAAACCCAGAGTCTTTGCTTGATGCCACCTTCTGCCAGTCAATCAGTCAAAATGGTCGTTTGGTCAATTAGCTGGCTAACGGTAACTATGAAATTCTTTGCTAGGAGGTGATGCTGTAAACTAGTCACACTATATAAGAAAAACAGCCTTATAAGAAAAGCTTATTAGAAAATTGCAAGAAATTAACTATTCAGACAGTGCACTTTTTCTTTTTATGGTCATGTTTGCCTCAAAATGAGCAAAATTATCCATTTAAAATGTTCAAATTTCACAATAAAAAGACCATTATAATCTAAAATTAGTTGCCAAACAAAGCATTAATTGGACAAGCATGTGTTCATTGGGACAGCTTTAACCGTATGGTAATTGTAGTGATGTTTCACTTGCAAATAAATCTGCCCTATTCCTCTGCAAGGGTATGTAATGTAGGCACCTTCTTAACTTGACTGCATTCACCACTAACCACAGTCTCACATGTCAATTAAATCACACGCACCTGGGTCCCAGCTCATCCACAATACCCACTGGCCCTGCCAGCAGGAACAGACCCGCCCCCTTCTCATCTCCAACAGTCAGGAATAGCACTGTGTCCTGAGGGAGGAACCAGGAACCAGACCAAGGTCTCAGTGACTTCTCACCATTCATCAAACAATTAAATACATTCCAGTAAAGCATATTATCAAATACAGGCAACTGCCAAAACAAAAGAGAAAAGGGATACAGAAATACTGAAAACAAAGGTGTGGTTCCCGAGTTAATTAAGGAACTGGCATCCCAGCATAAACTTCTGAATTTAAAAAAAACTAATTTCACAGACATGTATAAAAGCAGATACTTTAAATATGTACTTGAATCAGGTCAGATGCTAAATCATGAAAAAAAGCAAAAAGATGAGAAAAGTAGCAGCCTCACCTCAGTGCCTATCTCATTGGCTATAATGTTCATGAACTCATTGTCACCGTCCTTCCTTCAAGATTAAGCAAAAGAAGAAAAATAAATTTCACACAAAGCGAGAGTAAAAATACTTTTTTGATTTTTTTATCAGCTGAAATGTGTCCTGTGCCTTTTAGCTAACAATATCCACAAGCAAGCAAGTGTATGTACCTAAAAGTGTAAATAATAACCATTTTGAAACGTTGTGACTGTCAATAATATTACTGATCTGTAGAAGCAGCAGTGTGTATTATTGAATAAGCTGGATTTGTAATCAGACACCCTGAACAGTAGGTGGGGATGTTGCAGCACTGAGCAAAGTACTTAACCGTCAGTAACTGAAACAGTACGAATGCAGAGCATGTAAGCCAAGTGAACTCCAAAGGAAAAGCAAAAGCAAAGGAAAAAGCAAAAAAAAAACTAATATATCAAAGGATGTAATTATCTTTAATCAAGATCTCCAAAAAATGTGTTTATATGGGACATCTCATTTTCCTCCGAACAGCACTCCTTTCCGAAATGAATAAAGATGTCAGGCGCTCACCTGTGTAAACAGAACAAGTCGCCCCGATTGGGGTTGTTCTTGAAATTCTCCACAATTAGCACAGCCATGTCTCGTAAAAGGTTGAGATTGTTCTTGAAACAGAAGATAAGGACAGCTTTATCATCAAATTACCAGCAGGAATTCTCTCAAAAAAATTCCCAGCAATTTACATTAACATTATCATTTCAGAAGTTTCCAAGGGATTAACATTTTGTGAAACGATATTTAAAAAGCATTTCACAACAGGGAAAGTTCAGTGGAAATGTACAAAGCCTCAGGGAAATTTTAGTATGCGTACACAGTGCAAAAATAAACAGAATCAACGCTCATGGTAGGGCCGATTTACAAACTCAGTGTGCCCAAACGTTACCTCCCAACGTGCATTCCACATGGCTTTAGAACTGCAGTGTGTGTACAGAAACAGAAATGAACACTTAAGATCCACTTAAGAACGGCCCACCTTCTGCAGCACCTTGACAGACTTCTGCAGCTTGTCTACGGCTTCGACGTGATCATCTGCTCCAGTTCTGTTAGATGCAGGATTCAACAAGGTGAGAAACAAGTCAAGTAGTTGATTTTGAATCCCAGCCATGCCAGTGCAGTGCACATTTGGCATATTTGGTCACCCACAGAGGGAGGGTTTTGATCTACAGGATGATGTCATTTTGCAGCTCCTCTGATTGGTCAGGCACCTGCCTGTAAAAACTGTAAGAAGTGCACTCCACTGACACAGCGGTTGCGAAGCTCAGCTTGTGGGCCGCAGACTGAAAAGAAGCGGCAACTGGCAGCAAACACACTCCAGATGGAAGAGGCTTCTGCAGTGATGGGAGGGGCTTTTGGATATTTCTGGGTGTTCAAATTTGAAAATAAAACGAAAAGGGGATACAAATTTGTGAATAAATCTGATTTAGGTTTTACCAGTGTGGGAACAATAAGGCTATTTAACTGAATGTGCTCTTCATAAAACAGAAATTCAGCATCTGCTGGTGGCTTGAAAATAATACATTTGTCAGACACTTGGGAGGTTCTCAAATACAGATTTTTGACTATTTGATAGGATATTAAATTGAAGGTATTCAATGGCCAAACAGCTGTATGTGGTACAGTATGCTTGCCCTAGGCCTTACTTGAGTAAGGATGTCAGCGATCGTTCCGTGCTGTAGCTTTTCTCCGCATACTTCAGAACCCGGTTGCCCGCAAGGAAAATCAGGTTGGTTTTGTTTTTCTTTCCTTTTTCAGTCCCAAGGATCTTTATAACCTGAAATTAACACAGTACATCAGCTTTAGTGTTTGAGGATCATAAAACCAGTGGCCATCAATCAGAACAGCATGAGATTTGAGTCAAGAGTAAATGTTGTTATCTTGCCATGAAAAGCACCTAATTTGGGGCAAGGCAATCAATGTTTGCAAGGTTATAAAAAAGTATTTTTGACTAGATTACAAGTGCCACAACATGCCGGTTGTACCATGCGCAGTCCAAGGTAAGCGTGAAAACAATACTGACAGCCATAACAGGTATTGTCTTTTTGAAAATATACATTTTGTGAGCATATACTGGCCGACAGATAAGAGTGGTGAACAGAGGAAAGCCAAGGTAACATGCTGGGGCAAGAACAGCGCGAAATTAGAAAACTATACAAGGAGACAGGATCCAAACAACTGCCTAAATATTAAACATTAAATCTGAAATAATCCATTATTTTCCATATGGATTATAATGTTTACGCTTTTCACCTAAACACTAAAAGACTATTTGGATAAAATGCGAAATCAACCAAAATTCAAGGTCTGCAACTTTACATATCGCTAAAGCTCAAAAGCCAAACGTAGCTTAGCCTTAAACTGTAATATGAAACAGCAGATAGGCTTAAAGAAAAACAGAACCATTTTGTTTCGAGCAGGACTCTACCTGTAGGTGGCTGAGGTTGGACACATGGGTCCCGCAGCACATGTTGGCGTCGACGCCCTCGATGTCGATGATCCGGACGGGTCCTGCATGGTCGTCCGGCAGGCCGCGGCTCCTCACCTGAGGGGGGACGTTGGCACCGAGGGCCAGGAGATGAGTGCGGCGTGTTCTGTATGCTCAAGGTGAGTGAAGTGGAGGGCAGCCTCAGTCCTAAACCACTGCAGTGGTGTCCGAGACAGGGGCGGGCAATTTCTCTCCAGGAGAGCTGGTGTGTTTTTGCTTCCACCAATTACCCAGGATCAATTAGCCATATACATCAATGCTAGTTCACTTGTATATTAAACCACAGAACAACAGTTCATATTGGGACACAAGAACAGGCTTCAGTTCTTTCCTGAGCTTGTCAAGAAATGTCGCTAAACTGTCAGATGAAGTAAAGGATTGGGCTAATTAAATAATTAAGAACCAGCTGACATGAGATCCAGACGGATATAAAACTCTCCTTGCCCGCCCCTGGTCTACGAAGAGCCTCCTGCCCACGCAACCTGCACCTTTTCCACGGCGGGATCGTCCAGGGAGAGCAGCTGCACGGTGACAGGGACGTGTTCGCGGATCTTCTGGTTCACCGCGTCCTCCAGGGCCTCCATCTCGCCGGGCTTCACCGCAGCCGTGTCCAGTTCGATGACGCTGCGCTGGCGGCCCAAATCCCTGCCCGCGGCACACACGCGCACACACAGAAACACCCTGTCGTAAGCGCTGGCGGAAACAGGTGCAGTTTTGGAGCTACCGCTGTACTAAAGCCAGGAGTTTCTGTTCTGTATATAAACTGATTGAGATGAGAGATATTAAGCATGGAAACCCTACCAAAAAAACATAACATAACAGCAATAATGTGTGATTTCTTAAATCCACACACTTACCAGGAGGTGGTCTTGTATCCAAACATACTGTCTGCCAAGGCAGTAACTAAGTGTTGCCCTAAAAGAGCAAAGTGAACACAAATGGTTACCATTATCAGCATAATTTCTGCAACCCCTTCAAAAATTTCACCACCAATCATGAGCACCAAACATGATTTGCATGATTCTCTTTTCTTTACGTACTGGGTATTGATTCTGAAAAGCAGTAAAATGTAACTCCACAAGTGTTTATGTGTTTTACCTCGCTCACCCTTTTGAGTCTGCAGTGAGACACGTTGGCATGTTTACTGCAGTCTTTAAATGAAACTCAACCTGGTGAGAAGAACTGCAGGCTGAGAACTGCAAACCTGTAACTGACCAGGAAATGCTGTGGTTGTAGATAAGGGCGTGTTGCTTTTCTCATGCCGTTTGACTCTTATGAAGGATCTTGCTCACTTGACTGAAGCCCATTTATCAGTGGGGTATGGCTCGTGATCCAGAGTGTGTTGGTGTGGACTGTGCTTCTCTCAGCTCTCAGCAAGGGAGACACTGTGTCATGGTTCTGTCTTTTTGTTTCTATTTTTTCCTTTTTGGGCCGCCAGTTGGCGCCACTTCTCAGTTTTTGTATTTCTGTTCATTCCCTCATTGGTTTCCCGTGTTAATTGTATTATTGTTTTCCATTATTTGTCTTATTTAATTATCGTCCCCACCTGCCTCTCGTTATCTCTTCCCGCTTGTTTAATTATGTATTGAGTTCACCTGTGTCTTGTCTATTTAAGTTTTTTGTCCCCTTGACTCGGGTGCTGGTTCCTTGTGTTCGTTTCTGACTGTATGTATCTGCCCGCGTTGGTCCTGCTTGTGTGTGTTCTGCTTGCCTGTATTCAGTCCTGCCCGTATTCTGTCCTGCCTGTGTTCCGCACTGCCTGTGTTCTGTTCTGTTTTTTTCAGTTCTTAAGAATTTTTTGTGTTTATGGTTTTGCCCCTCGTGGCCTTTTGTTTGTTCCCTGTTTGTTATTTAGTAAAGTCTTTGTTTGAATTTTTCCTTTTGGAGTCTCCCGTGTTTTTTTTACTCTGCGCCTGGGTCCACCCCCCCGAATCCCTGACACACTGGAGTGATCTGGGTAACTCGGAACCAGAGGAGACCCGACTCTGGGTTAATGTACTGTAGCTCCCCGCCAGAGGGGTGGGAAATCTAACGGACACATTACAGTGGATAAATACACATTCACAGGAGAATATGGAGAGGATGAAGCAAACAGAACACTTGGCAAGAAACCACATCAACCACCATTGTATATGAATCTCCACAACATGTATCCGTCTCTGCACTTAGTTTTTCCCTCTTTCCTGTACATCTATTAATTACACATGTTAACCTTTGACTGTCCAGTAGTCAGTATGATGGGAGGGGTCTAAACACCATGCAATCCAGTATAATTACTGACTAGATGCACTGATTCCTTAATTACAATCTGCAGTCATGCAGTGCTGTAACAGGGACACAGAATGGAGACAACACTCACTTGTAGGCAGAAAGCGAGAAGTAGGGGTTTTTCTTTGTCTCATTCAGCCTCTGTGCTTATCTTACAGGTTCTGGTGGAGGGGAGAGCCAGGTGACCACTGCATGAATCATACAGCACCTATATGCAGACTGTGTAATTACTGTGTCTGCTGAGAATGCATAGACGAATACATATAGCTTTTTTTGACCAGATGCCTGCTTCAGATTGGCAATCTGCTTCCATAAACATTTGTGATGATTAATTTAAAAAAAAAATCAATACATGGAAACGTTTTATTGTGAAGCTTAAAATGTACTGTTACTCTCAGTTACCGTGACAGAGGTTGACTAGTATGATGCACTGTGGTTAAATATGTTTAAAAGCAGTGGAGCAACTTTCTAATCTCATCATTTATTTGATAATGCATATAATCATGGGAAAAATGGATAAATCTTGTCCTGCTATAGTGGCCTAATGAGTTACGAAAAACATGCATTTTTGTATGCTGTAGTATGTAGTAAGGCTATTATAAGTAGTAAGCACTGCATATCTTTTTCCTCTTTTAGTTTAAATAAATGAATCAAATAAACCTGTTCAATAAATTGTAGATTTGCCTGATTTCCACTTTCTTTGTCTTTTGAAATCTCCATTTTCCTCACATGGCCATGTTTCAGTGATCAGTACACTTTCAACAGTTGAGGCCACAGTGATTTTACCCATCGATTGTGCCAGTGCATCACATTAATGACAATGAAATCACGAGATGATCTACCTCATTAAAAGCCCTGGAATGTGAATATGGGACATTTATTCTTCATAGCACGTATAACTGTCATGAAGACATTAAAATAATATAAAAATGAGTGATCATTGCTTAATAGACATTACACGAGTCCAACTGAGAAAAAAGCTTGTCACCAGTCTGGTTTGCAGACCCAGAACAGGGCCAGGGCCGGGGCTGGGGCTGGGGGTGGGTTGTAATGAAACACAGCTCAGGGTTAGGGTTGGGGTTGGGTTGTAATGAAACCCAGCTCAAGGTTAGGGTTGGGTTGTAATGAAACCTAGCACAGGGTTAGTGTCAGGGTTGCGGTTGTAATGAAACCCAGCACAGGGTTAGTGTCAGGGTTGGGGTTGTAATGAAACCCAGCACATGTTTGTGCGCCACTGCGCTAGACAGGAAGCTGCTCAGCTGCAAGCCTCAGGCCCCCTCAACAACAGCGAGGCGCCTGAGCAGAGAAGAACAGTCCTGTCAATAGATGGAGCTTGTGTATTATTTTACAACGAGGAACATAGGGTTCATAAGCAGTAATCCAGTGCTCAAATTAAAACACAAGGGGGCAGATATTACAACAGATGCTGGCCTGCTGCATGTATAAGATCACTGCACTTCTTCAAATGAACACTTCTGTGTGACATTTCTGTCATTGTGGCTTGTTCAGGCAGTAATAATGACAGTTTAATTGTTCTGTTTTGCTAATGCTTCTGGCCAAAGAGAAAAGTGGACAAAGCTCACTTCCCTACAGACTGGCTGCAGTGTGTCTGGGGCTGCTGTGTGCTCTTTTATTGGCTGCCACATTAGTCATGTGTGTCCTCTGTGAGTATAAAATACAATATCTGTGTGTTTATAGTATGATACACTGGCAAATCATTCTGTGTAAATGAAATACACTGAAATATGAAGATGAAAACTATACATAGTCTTTGTTCACTTATACTTCATGTCATGAGTATCAATGTTTTATTCAATCAACTACATTATCACATCACTTTATTCTTTCCTTAAAAATTAAGCGAGGTTGTTACTGCTAACTTATATTTCCCATTAAGAAATGAAAATGTACATTTGCGTTTGACTGAAGGGGCACCAATAGCACTTACAGCAAAAACAAAGCACCAACCTGTATGAAACAGAACATCCTACAGTACTGAGATTGTGACATTTGACTTCTGCAATGATTAGTGATGTGAATGACAAGATAGAATAATCAATTGGTTGTGCCTGTTAAAATCAAATATTCCTGTGAGACCTCCAGGTGTTGGAGCACTTCAAGAAAAGCTAAAAGTTAGATTATTATAGCTTGTAATGCACATTCAGTGTAATCACAATTTGGAAACAGACAACATATATCAAAGTACAATTAAAGTATCAAAAATACAGTTCAATTGCTTGTAGTAGCCTATATTTCATTATTAAGATTGACGATCTGTTAACATGCAAGTTCTAAGTTCAAATAATGGTGTTAAAAGGCCGCCAGGTGGCAGCATGAGCATTATACTCACTGAGCACATACCATCTAGATTTATTACACTTTCAACATTCATTCATGCCAAATAAATACAAATAAAATCGCTGCACAACACTAACTATTGTGCACATGGGGGTGACTATTTGAATATTTTGACTGATCCCTATAAGCTAAATAATCGCTCACAGTTTTGCCATAGAAAGACGCTATTTGTACCAGGTGTACAATGGTCTAAATACTGTAGATGAATTATATCCTCTATCAAACTATTTTAAAAATGTTTTGAATGCTGTTGACAGCCTTGGCTTTTCCCCTGGAACTATGAGAATAATAATCTGAATAATAATGCTGGGATGGACGATGTTATCTGCCAGTTTAACTGTTGGCGGGGTGTACACCGCACGTATACTACACTGTTAGGTGCTTTTCAGGGCTTCCCACAGAAATAACAACAAACCGTCTTTACAAACTTTAATCTTTATACCATTGGACCTCATGTAAACACATAGTTCACCTACAGCTTTGAGTTGAGCAATCTCAAAACGTCAGCGTCTTGTCCACCAAGGGGCTTCCGCGAAGGGATCAAAGTTAAGACACCAAATGTTGAACATGGCTAATCTTCCTAATTTGGAATGTCCAATTAACAGCTATATTCATACACAGTCCCTTCTGCTGATTAAGCAGAGTGTAGACACACAAATCTCCTCTGAGACATGTGGCATCACCAGCCTGCTTCTCACACTGTAGACCACAGTGCTACTTAGCTCACGTAGTGCAATTGGAGGAAGACCTTTTATATGCTGCTTGGGCATGCAGTCCACATGCATCCAGTGAATCAGAGTGGGCTGCTAAAAAGCAATGAAACACAAACCCCTACGTGATTGAACCCGCCCGGATTGGTAGCTCCATAGGGCTTTGCAGAGTTGCCCATTGTGTCACCCTTTGGAGCTAAAGGGCCACAGTTGGCACTGGCATGATCTGGATTTGATCCGAGTCTCTCTGCTCCTCTTACAGATTCTGGAGAAGTGGACAGCCAGATGATCATTTCTGGTTTGACAGTCGGACACAGTACCAAGATGCAGACTGTGCAGTTACTGTGCCTGGTGAGAATGCATGGATGGACACACACTGCTATTCGTACCACTGGTTTATCTGTGAGACTGATACTCTGCTACACATCAGTAGTTTTAAGTCTTAATAAGAATATCTGCTTAGTGATAATGTTGCAATGTAAAAAATAGACCGTGTGCTCAGTAACAGCTATGCTAATGGAGGATGAGAGACTTATAAACTCATTGCTATCAGAGCAATAGATTAAACACAGCTACTGAACAATGCTAGGAAATAAGCCAGGTTCACCTTTACTTTTGCATGTATAGCTTTAAGTGTCACCTAGAAACTGTGTGATTGCTCTATCTGTCTGCCATATTATTTCAGTATACAAACTGACCAGAAGAAAGTGTGAACAAAACATAGTTCACACTTTTTTTGTACAACTTGTGGGCAACAAAGCAACACCTAAAATAAAACACAGATGGGAAAACAAGTGTACTGCGTATATCTGTTCACAATCTAACTTAAGGCACACATTTTCCATTTACTGGTTTGTCACATCTGTTTCAAACGCTTGGGCGTGCCATTTCCGTGACATCAAATGACCCTTCTGAAACTTGTGCTAAAACACCCAGGCTTTCTGCATTTGACCAATGAACATGCGGGTATCTGCATTAGAATAGCCCAATTCATGAGAATGATCCCCCCCCCCCAAAAGTGTGGCTGTTTACCACAATATACAAATAGAATTGCTCATCTGCCTGACTTGGCTGGCTAAGCCCCAGGAGCACAGCTTCAGCAATCATTTCTGAGCTACTTGAAGCAATTCACGCTGAATCTTCATCATGACTAATAATCTCCTATGAGCAGACCCTCTCAATAGATGGGTTTTGTCATCAGCGCTTTTGACATAGATTGGGTGATTGTCTGCTCTTTCATTACATTTCTTAAGCTTGTGTTAACCCTGCTGCCCTGCCCAGTGCTGTGTGCACTTTGTCCAAAATAAGCATAGTGAAAGGCAATGTCCCACAAAAAGAAGCCTTCCGTCATAGGTCAAGGAAGTGCCATGTCTCTTGAATTTAGCTTTTTTCTTTTTTTGTGGCTCTTTCTACTCAATTGTGTCTGGAATTATGCTAGGTCCTCTTATGTACAGATATCACCAATCCCCTTGTCTTGACAACCCACTCCTTCACCTTAGTACTCAAACACAAATTATGAAAATGATTTCATAATTGAATGATACCGATTCTCTGCAAACAGAATCATGTATCTGTGCAGGCTTCTCAACCTGTATGTGGCCCATGCCAAGAGACTTCACACTTACAGTGCCACAGAACTCTGTGCTTCTTCACCACTGGCTCATATGGCTCACACATGTATGCTGTGGGTGATGAATAAAACAAAATGAGCAAACAAATAGACTGCCGTGCCATTTGGCCTTAGAGAACTACTTCATGCTTTGTGGTGTTCCCTGGCACACTGCATCACTTGTTATTAACCTCCACTTGAGAACAGATTTGAGTGTTCTGCATAAAGTAAATTCATTATATGGCCAGAAAACAATGGTGTGTTGAGAGTACATAACCATCTCCTTGAACAGGTACCTCTTTCTGCAGATGTCATGGTATTTGAGCTAGGCTTCAAAACACCACAGTATTCCCTTGAACTGTAAATGAGGGAGGAATAACTTTAGCGTGTACCAGTCCAGTATCCAAGGTGGTGAGCATCACCTCAGTCACACCCTGTTTGGAGCTGCCAGCACCAGGGTCGGAGCACACCCCCTCTTGGATCCCCTCCAAGGGCTGAGCTTTGTGGTTGGAGAGGGCCAGCTCCTCTGCAGAGGTGTAGTCTGCTTTCTTCCTGTTGGCTGCAAAACTCTAACATTCAGATTGCGCATGACAGTGAGACATCTACAGTATTATAAAAGATATTTTTAACCAAAAAAGCAAAGCATTTGTGTAGGTCCATGGCTAGATATCTAAACAGTCGTCTTTGGATCACAGATAAAAAGACAAGACTCATCTACAGTACAAAATCTTTGAATTTACAGCCTTTAGGCCGCAGGTTTAAAGTCCCACCGACAAGGAGAGCCTGATATATATGATTAGACCAGTGGTTCTCAACCTTGGTCCCAGGGCCTGTATGTCTATGCTGGTTTTCATTCCAATCACAATTGCAATCACAGAATTTTAGTAAGTAGTTAATTTTTTGTTTAATTAGGTGCTTTTCATGTTTAGAGGGATTATTAGCCCTCTTAAACTGCATTAGGTCAGAAATAGCTATGCATATGTGTAGAATAAATGTCCCATGATTACATTTTGTGCATTTTGTACTGTATTGCCAACAATTTAAACAAGGAAACAAAGTAGTTTAACTGATCAAAATAAGGACTGAGTTGAATAAATAAGGCCCTTATATTAATGTGTGGACAAGGTGGCCACTAATAATAATTGAATTATGAATTCAAAGTCAAAGCAAATAGCAAGCCAAACCAGCATTATGTTAATAAATTTAAAGAAAAATTATAAAAGATTTTCATTAAAATAAATGTCTGTTAAGTCACTATCTATCGCCGAATTAGGTAACACAATGGTGATTGAGCCTATTATTATATTAACTTATATTATTATTATAAATTATGATTAAAGAACTGGGTGTCTGTGGCGACATTCCCGAGAAAAAATCACAAGCGGCGCACAGTTAGTGACGCGTTTTCCATCACCCATCAGTTGTTGGTCCACCAGAGAGGGAAGGCGGAGCTAACGCAACAGGCTCGCTCTTCAACCCACTTGCATGTGAGCGGCGTACTGTTTTTTGCGGTGTCTGAGAAGGGGGGGGGCGGCGGTTATGGAACCCTAAAAAGTTTTTGTGTAACATGAGAGGTCATATTATTTGTTGATGTAGATTTCGTATTACATTTGATGACAATGTAACGTTACTAAATTACATAGCTATTTGCACAGCTAACGCTAGATACCGGACCATATCAAGAAAGGCAACATTAGTTTAGACAACGTTGCGCACAGTACCCATCTCTCACATCAGGTAACATTGCATTAACTAGCAAGCTAATGTAATTAACAGAATCTAATGTCCGCTAACAATTAGAAAAAACGCTAGCTAAGGCTACCGACCGGTACCCACCTCGCAAACAGTCTATCGAATGCAACACTACCTTGTTGCCTTGCAATGTAGCTAACTAAAGGCCAGTTCAGATCAGTGATTCGCAACAAGACTGAATGCAACTTGCAACATTCCAAGACGTCTGATTGTAAACGTTTTAAAACTGCACTTGGCGATTTGACAAGGTGGGTCTTTTGAGACCCCAGGCAACGGCTTCAGACGCTCTGCAACTAACCAGTTCACACCGCTGCAGTTTTCTCTGCAACATTCTAAAACTGCTTCATCTTGTTGCGAATCATTGATCTGAACTGGCCTTAGCATTATCGTTATTTATATTGCCATCAAGTTCACCAATATATTATAATGATCGGAATAAAGCCGTCTATACACAGAGAATTAACCCCGGGGTATAGGTGGAGCACAGCCGGTTCTGATTCCTGTGTAATGATGTCAAGCCGGAGAAAACTAAATAAAAAAATACGGCAGTATGGATTAGCGTTGTAATTATTTTACTACGCTTCCTCATATGTTCCTCCAGCCTTGATTCCCTTTTTTGATGAAATCTCCTTTGTTTTTGTTTTATTCTTCTTGTTCTGATTGCTAATTTAACACCTAGCTCAGCTTTATTCTTGAACAGTTTAGCCAGCTAAACCAGAAACACCAGGGGAAACCTTTTGCAAGGCAGTTGTTTCAAAAATATCATGAACAACGTTTTTTATTCAGTAAATAGTAAGTGTTATAGTTGGCGTGGCCCAGGTGCCAACTGACTGACGTCACACAGGCGACACTGGTTGGATCTGGTTGGATCCCATTGAAGGTACAGAACTGTACCTTTACCAGAATGAAGGTACCATTCAGTACCTAGAAAGGTAAAATCACTTGTCACTAGTACCTTTAGAGGTACAGTTTTGTACTTGCACAGAATTAGTACCCTTGTGTACCTTTATTTCTGAGAGTGTTTTTTTATGTAATTAATTGCTATAATAAGCACAATGTGAACATGAGATGTTTATTCTACATGACAGGAACTATGTCTGACAAAATATGTCTTAAGAGGGTAAATATTCAGTCTAAACTTAAAATACATCTAATTAAAGAAAATTTACGGCTTGTTACAATTCTGGGATTGCAACTGCGATTGAGTGAAAACCAGCATGCAAACAGGCACCCCAGCACCGAGGTTGGGAACCATTGGATTAGACCATGATAAAAAAGCTTCATATAGTGACATAAAAAGACACAAGAACAGTCTTCATCATCCAGTAGCTCAGTAACCAAACATAAATACAAATAATTGAGCCATTCAAATAATTATGAGATACTGGCATGAAATCCAGAAATGTATATGGTTATTTATCCCGCCTTTGTAATATTTTATAATATTTTCCTACTGTAGCAAAATGAGCTATTGAGCTATTGTATGAGCTATTTATAGAAATGGCTATCTGTTCTTCCTGTATATAGAAAGAAAGATAGCAAAAAGAGAGAGACCGAGGCAGAGACAGATGGACAGAGAGAGGGAGAGGGAGCAGATATCTGCATGTTAAATGGCAAAATATTAACCAAATATCTGAATTTCTGCATTCTCCTGCTAGTTCTGCATCTCTTCTTCTTCTTCTCTCTCAATGGTTAAAGTGTTTCATTAGCCGCAATGAGTGAGGTATTTTATTCATCTATGAAGTTCAAGAAGAACTTTAGGCAGGGGACTGCAGGTGAGTTACTCTGTTTTCTGAATGTAAATTCTGGATTATTTAATGCTATTGTTAATGTTTTATGTTCTATCAATACGTTTCAATCTTTCTCTCCTTCATTCTCTTTCTCACTCTTTTGTTTAATATAAATTATTTGGACAGTGACACTATTTTTTTTGTTTTGGCTTAGCACTCCAGCACATTAGATTTGAGATAACATAATTAATATTGTTGGGTTTTATGTATTTGCATAAACAAAAAAGAACAATGAATACAATATTAAACAAAATTATGTGTGGTAGAGAGGTCTGAATCCCAACTGGGCTTATAAAATGACCTCACTGAGAAAGTCAAATTATACGATATACAATAAAAAAACAAAACAAAAACAAAAAAACAATCATATGTGAGTGAGTGTGAGTGAATTTGGGAATTAATCTCAAAGAATCCATTGAATGATTTGGGCAGCAAATCTGAAAGCTAAATGTATTTGTAGATGAATGTGCATGGTTGAAGTATGTTAATGTTTTAAATCAAAAAGATGTCGAGTTTCTTAAACAGAGGGGCAGATGGTGGCAAGTAATCAGAAAAGGTGGCTAGCCGTGCAAATTTCTTTTGAGTGAAGTGAATTTATGTAGATTGGCAGCATACGTACTTGCCCAGATAATGTTGCAGTAAATGAGAAATGGGTAAATTGAGCTGTAGTACATATTGTGGAGGCAAGTTTGATTAACTAAGCCACTCAGTTTTCTGATGATACCACTGGATTACATTACTTTATTACTGATAAATTGGATGTGATCTTTCCAGAACAAGTTTTCATAAACCATAAACTGCAAGCAATTTAGTGGATGAAACCTGGATTGTGTAATCCCCACCAATTTAAATCATAGCACTTGATCTGCAATATGTTTTATTCTTACCCATTAATATAATAAAGTTTGATTTTTAAAAATATTTAAACATAACTTATTTGTCTGGACCATTCAGAAAATTTTACCACGCCACAATTGGCCTCATAATTAGTGAATCAAAGTGTTTGTGAGATAAAATCAAATGGGTATGTAAGACACAGCAGTAAAATCATTAATATAAATAAGGAATAACAAGGGTCCAATTATAGATCCTTGAGGGACACAATAACTTGGCCCTATTTGAGTGTGGAAGAATATAATGGACTTCGTTTTTGTGGAAGATCACAAAGATGACTTATTTAGAGTGTATTTCTTTATGTTTAGTGCCTTGTGTTTTTCTGGCTGATCGACATATAGTGCAGGCACGCTGCCAAATATTAACATCCCATATTTAATTAATTCCCATGGAGAAAGAACTATTCTGCCCTACAAAGCCTAACTGCAGTAACTACGCAAAGGGTAAAACTGAGAAAAATGGCTTTAAAGTATTTTAACTGGCCAGCCAAATGGGTTATAGGTATATCAGTGATATTGCACTAATTGTACATGTATTCATGAGGTAATTTTTATGCCCAAAAACCATGACGGCTGATTTGACCTTTGACCCCAAAAATGTAGTTACTGCACTCTGCCTTTGCATTGCCTTAAATGGTTCTAAGAGCAATGCAAAAGCAAAGTGCAGTAACTACAATGTTCTCAGTTTTTATATTGTGTTTTAAGTGAACAGAAACCATTTTGACACTGATTTTGTTAGAATTGTATTTAACAGTATTTAACAACTCTACTCATGGATTTGTGCATGTTTCATTAAGTCTGGACAAATTGAGAATTTTATACGTCATATTTTAGTCTTAACATCATTTCATTTCACTTTTTTACTTATTCACCTATCTAGATAATTATTTTCCTATCAATTAAACTTTGCATCATCATCTTCAATTTCATCATCGTTGTCACCGCCACCACTGTTGCCTTGATGACAATCGCATTAATAATCTTCATTATGCTTGTCTTTACTATTTCTTTACTTATTTATTTACTTCTTTATTTATTTACTATTACTATTTCACACAATGAATAAATACAAGGCTACACTGAATCACAGTAAAATTTGTTTATTATATTACATGTTTTAAACAGCGGCGACTGGTGAGCTGAAAATTGGTGGGGCGCAAAACTTTCCTTTAAACTAATCATTGATCTCAAACTATTTTAATTAATTTTCAGTGATTAGCAAGCATGATTAGCAAACAATCTGACTAATCAATTGGAAAGTGACACACAGCTTCTTCGCATTGTGTTAGGGAGATTAAATGATAAATGCGATTTAGAAAAATCCGTTTTAATCACTAAGCAGTGGCAGAAACTTCTCTGATTTTCCTTGAGTATCAATACAATTAATCCACAAAATAGGCTACTCAATACTATCATATATAGCCAGCTCTCCCCAAATAGGCAGTTTTAGCGAGTAGCCTAGGCCTTATAGCCTACATTTATTTTAATTTGCAGTACGAAATTGTGCACATTTTTAATCAACATTATTTGCGGATACATGCACTTCTTTCTCCGCACTCTTCATGGCAAATATCCACAATGCGTAGGCTAGATTGTAAACAATCTTGAAGTGCATGAATTGGTGTTTTATAATGTGATTGCTAGTTTCTCAACGCTTAATGTCATCGTTACTTAGCCTACCTAGGTATTTTATTTTTGACACCAGTTCCACTATCCTCTTTCCCCTGGATAGTGCCATCTTAAACAGCTTTATTGTGTGAGGTTAGATGGGTGAAATCGGCTGGTGGTAGAATCCCAAAGCAGTCGTGTGAGGTAACTTAGATGGGTAGAGCGCGAAATCGGCCGGTAGGACCCCAAAGCAGACCGCAGTAACTTCACTTACTGCGGTCTGCCATGGTTTTGAGTCGGGTTTTGTAGTTACTGCAATTTTTATACAGTTTATTCTCTAAAACAAAGCAAAATTGAACTCTGAAACTTTGTCACAAGATACAACAGATATCAAGTTCATTTTTAGTTATAACTCAATTTCGACCAAAAATGTAGTTACTGCGGTTAGCCTTTGGACGGCAGTATTATTGTTCCTTATCTCTTTGCAGCTAAGGTTCATTGTTTTCAGTTCTTATTAAATAAAAATAAATATCCAAGAATTTATCTGTGTTTATTTTGAATATTAAAAAACATGTGAAAATTGGTTGCAAACATAGCCCAATGAATAAATCGTGGTGAAAATGGGATCATAAAAACAACAATGCAAAGATCAGGTTGAAAATTAGATTTTAATTCCAAACATTTAAAGCTTTTTGCTTTCCATTGCATAATCAGCAGCTCGTATGTATTTTTCCCTGTTTTCTCTCCACTTTTTTTTGTGGTCCACTATTTCTGATTGCCGCAGGATGGCTCAGAACAAGCTAACTGAATCACCAATTGGAGCACCCCTGTGCATAGCGATTACTGCTACCCACTACGGAGTCCGTCAAGCTTTTGTTTGAAATCATTACCCTCTATGAGGGTACGTTAGTGAAAGGTACATTTCATACAGACTTTAGGAAGAATTTATCACATAGAGAGTAGTGAATGTGTGATATAGCCTGCCAGGTCATGTAGTAGAGGCAGAAACTTCGGAGCTTCCTAGTAAGTTAAAATCCAGCTGCACATTTTTAGCTATTATTTCAAGGCATTTTCACATCACACTGGTGTGCAATGGCTTTTAGGCGCTGAAAATATCAAAACAGTATGACCAGACCAGAATTGTACCTTGTTTGAGAGGTGTAGCATTAAAGGGGGACAAAATGAGGACTGGCACAGAAACGTTGAATGCATTTCCATCTTGTCAAGCTGGGGCACAGTACCGAGTTGCAGAGAAAACACTCGAGAGGTTCTCAAGCTAAAATTACAGGGGTTTTATATAAAAAAAATATTAAACAACAAATGAGCAAATACATAAGCAGGAGAACGAGGACTAGAAACACAGGGCTAGGGGAACACTGGAACAAAAGAAGGCAATCTCAAAGACTGAGGCCATATCCAAATTTCTATATCACTGGTATACTCAATAGTAGAAAAGTAATTTGATTTTGACATGACCCAACTGACTAGAGTCAAGAATCCAGGAACTTAAACCCTAACACTAACAGATGAAACAAATTGTGATAATGAAACAACACATGCTCAAACCGAAAAACCACTGGTACAACAATAGGTACTAATTAACACAAAATAAAATGAATCCAGGGCTGAGGAGCTGCCGCCCTTTGTCAAGGCCCCGCAGGAACTGCGACAGCTTCCCAGCGTTTGCACGTACAGTTTGACATTTAGCAGACACTCTTATCCAATGCAGCTTGCAGGTTGCATTTTGTTTTACATACGTTCCATTTATGAAGCTGGCTAGTTTGATTAAAGCAATTTAATTTGAAGTCTTTTCCTCAAACGCCAGCACTGCAATCAGGACTAAAATCCTCTGCATGTGGTTAATAGTCCAGCTCCCAGACCATTATATAACACTATAGCCCTCCAATCAGGGGCCATACCTACACTAAAGCCCCCCAATTAGGGGCCATACCTACACTACAGCCCTCCAATCAAGAGCTATACCTACACTACAGCCCTCCAATCAGGAGCTATACCTACACTACAGCCCTCCAATCAGGGGCCATACCTACACTACAGCCCTCCAATTAGGGGCCATACCTACACTACAGCCCTCCAATCAAGAGCTATACATACACTACAGCCCTCCAATCAAGAGCTATACCTACACTACAGCCCTCCAATCAGGAGCTATACCTACACTACAGCCCTCCAATAATGGGCTCCATCTATACAGCAGGCATTATCCAACCAGGAGCCAGAAATGTATCATTGTGATTGGCCCTTTTTAAGCATTCATCACAAGTTAATTTCATATTACACTTATGAGCAGTTTGTGGGTGAAACTAGAGCAATGGAAAATAACAGGTACAAGCACTGTGCACTTCAGGAAGGTCACTGCTTAGTGGCATTTGTAGTGATGCCCTGAAAAGTGGCTTTACTGAAACCAAAATAAATAAAAAATTAAATTTAAAAAACATTCTTGGGTTTATTGAAGACAAACTGCCTTTGAAATATTATTTTAATTTCATTATTTAAATTTGTGTCCTGATCATGTATCTGGAGGAAGAGACTCTGTCCATCAACAAGCTTGAATCTCTCAGGCATTTTGAGTGCAGTAATAGGCCCCACAATCTGGATAATGTTCTGACTGTGCTTGTGTGTTACATGGGAAATGAGTAATCAGCCACCCCTGTATTGAAGGAGGGTTTCTGTGGACAGGTGTCCCCTGCTCGCTACTCAATAGTGACACCCCTGGTCACTTAGGAACTTGCAATCTGTTTGTGCCAGCTTCATAGTCTTCCAGTGCAGAAAATGCATGGCATAGAAATGCTCTTGGGCTACAATGAAAATAAGGGGTAGCTGACTGCATGTGCTTGTCTGCTCCCTCCCGAATGGACAGAGGACATTGTGCCTGCATTATTTCCCCTTCCATACACACTATTATCTGCCTTTCTTTCTGCAGATCAGCATAAACACCCCATAAATGTTGAAAGATTTTGAGTGTATTCAACTTGAGCACTTTTTTGATCTTTCTCCCCACATATTTGTGCCTGTATGCATATAAAAATGAACCAAATTAATTGAAGTTACAAATGAACCCCCCATCCTCTCTCAGCAACTCAGGATGAAGACGTAACCTATTCTGAGGTCAAAGTCATCAACCCTACCGCCTCCAACACAGTGTGCCACGGTGGTTCAGCAGGTCTGTCGCAAACTCCTTCTCTCAGAAAAATTGGAAAATTGGATCTAATCCTGCACACTTGCTTTTCTTCTGAAGAGTTGATAGTTTTTTGACCTAATGTCATTACATAAATTATGATAGAAATAGAGTAGGCCGACACTCTTATATTCATTTAGGAGAGCGGGCCTCCTGTATTTTTATTTAGTGAATATTTGCTTGTCACATTGGTGAATATCAGAGATTGCAGTAGTGGATTTTTATTTTCTGTTGTAAAACTTTAGTTTATTACAGTATGTTTGGTTTGAAATTAAAATAAAAACTAGCAACAGGAACAACAATATAAAACATCAAAGAAATGAGACATTCTGCTTAACTAGTCTGTTTTCTTGACCGCAGAGCACAGGGGGCACAGCTCACATCCCTACAGATGGGCTAAAGTGTGTTTGGGGCTGCTGTGTGCTCTCTTATTGGCTGCCACAGTAGTCCTGTGTGTCCTCTGTGAGTAACTGTCTGTGTCTCTTTACTGTGATCCTGGTAAAATGCCATTTTAAAGTAAAAAACAGATCAGTTCTGTCATTTTACAAATGAATATCATATAGTGGGATTAACTTTTGGGCTTTTGGGCAATCCCCTCTGTTTTCACCTAGCTATTGATGTAGATTCTATTTTTTAAAAAATAAAAAATTTTATGTAATGAATTAGTTACTACATAAGAGCAAATATGTGATGTTGATGCCTTGATCATTGTTGGTCATTATTTTTTTCCAAAATCCATTCAACATTGTAGTTTTTACTTTGAAATTTGCCTAAAAAAAATTTATATGTAAAAAAATCTAACATAATTTATATAATTTGTCACCCATCTATATATATATATTTTCATTCACATTGTTAAATGTATACTGAAATATTCTTATAAAGCCCAAATAAACAAAAAGATTGTTCATAATTCTCTAAAACTGTGTAAATTAATACATTGACTTAACAACACAAATTAAAAATTCTTTAAAAACTTTTTTCCTAGTTTGCCTAAATTTATTCATTCACAGTTCACAAACTTAACAAATGATGTGGTCAACCTATGGGCTTAAGCTTCTGTTTCCACAGGTTAGCACAGTAGTCTGTATCATACTGAGGTGGAATTCTGTAAAACTCCTTAATCGATACTTATTTTTCCTAAGGAATGCATTTCCCCTTGTGTATTAGATACAAGTCTGCTCAGAAGCAACTACAGCACCATGAATACAGAGAAAGTCCAGCTACAGAGTAAGTACAATGAAGTAATTACGAAACTCCTCTTTTTGTACCAGTACTGTCCCTCCAGTTCACAGTGAGTGGTGCTACTCTGTTGTCCATCTGCAGGAAAGCATTTGCTTTTACACTGTTACAATGAAAAGATCATTCTTAGAGTCTGCTGCCTGTTCTTTCTGTACAGGCAATGTGTCTAACCCCTGTCCACAGGGCTGGGCACAGTTCTCTTCGAAGTGTTACTACTTCTCTAATGTGACGAAGAGCTGGGAAGACAGTCGCAGTGACTGCAAGGAACGGGGAGCTGACCTGGTGATTATAGAGAGTGAAAAGGAACAGGTAAGGCTCTGTAAAATAATTGTGAATGAGTGGGTGGAGATAAAACTGACAACATGCATTCATAAGAAGTCACTGTAAATGTAATTATGTAATTATATCTCATCTTGTGTTGGTTCCTACAATCTAATGTGTTCAATATTACCACTATGGGTGAATTGCATTTATCAGTGGGGTGTGGCTCATGCTGTAGCTCAGTATCTCACAGATCCAGAAAGTGTCAGTGTGGACTGTTTGTCTCTCAGTGTCTACATCTACAGAGTGAGCAGTGAGGGTCATTCTGTGTTTGTTTTCAGCGGTTCATCAATAACAAAATAGAACACTTTACCTGGATTGGACTACGTTACTTAGCAGCTAAGGGTAACTGGCTCTGGGTGAATGGAACCCCTCTGCAGAAAGGGTAAGAATTCTTACAGAAACAGCACAGGACGTAAAAATATAGACAGACACAATCATGTATAATTTTAAACAACACCTTGGCAGATCAGAAATACGAATGTTCCTCTGATGGTAGCCAATCTAAGGTTTGTGTTACTGCAGTGAAATATGTCACTGGGTATGTTTCTGGTTATGATAGTGCATATGTGTACTTGACCCTTTTTATCTTTAATATTGTTCTGTTTGTACAATGAGGTTGATTTAATGAGTACAGCTAATCCAGAATTATCTTCCAACAAGATATATTTCCGCTGTCTGAACTCTCTCATAGATGGCAATAGACAGAGAATGAGAAGGAGTCACTGTATCTCCGTAGGAAACAGCAGAGAAATAGAGCTTCTGTGTCTCAGTCTTTGCTTCCTTTACAGATTCTGGGAGAGTGGAGAGCCAGATGTTAAGAATCGATTTCATTGTGCCCTGATTGGCCATACATTGAATGCACGGGATGCTTTTTACTGTTCTAATAAGCAAAATTTCATCTGTGAGACTAATGCTCTGCTCTCCTAAACCATTTTTTATCATTGTATGTTTTTGGTTCTCTCATCTTGTGAGAGGCTGTTGACCATGCCAGGTTTCACAGTCAGACACAGGACCTATAAGCAGACCACAATGTTACTGTTTCTGTTGGGAATATATGGAATATACATACTGCTGTCTTTACTAGAAATGTATCTGTGAGACTAAGCTTTATTAAATGCATTGAAATGACTGTACATGGAGAGTAAATTTAAGCTATTACATTATTGGTTCTATGGACATATTGTAATTATAAAAAATCAAAAACTGTACATTTTAAATGTTCCTCATCTTGCTGTTGTGATACTGTACATTTAAATTGAAATCGAGAACAGCAGTCACTGCTAAAAACGCAAATGTGTTCATTGGGCCTCATTTATCAATAATTTCGTAAATATGCACATAAGTTCCCCCGTAAAATTATACAAACTAACAACTGCCGCCGCATTTATCAAACGTTGGGAGGCACTTAGTTTCAATCGTATCCCTGTGCGTATGTTGATAAATCCCAATCAGTCGTAAATTGGAAGCGCGTTCACGGTCGCCTCATTGTAGCGCACCTGACGCGGTGACAGAGGGTCGGCCAGTGGGGTCATCAACCACTGCTTCAGCGGGTAACCCATGCGTTGGAATGGCATAAGATCTTCTTGTTTTCCTCGTTAAGTCTGGCTCTGAGATGTTGCACAGTCTCAATTTAGAAGGGTTCTAGGGAATTGGAACCGACTCATGAGCCACTCGTCATCCTCGGCAAAAAAGTCATACCGGTCCCTGAAAATGCAATCTCGCCGAAGTGCTCTCGCCAAATCCTCTAATAGTGCAAGGTCCGCCATTGCAGGCTTGGACTTAACAGCATTTTGGCCATTTAAATAGTATTTCTCATCAATTAATTATTTAAAAAACAAAACTGCAATTATGACATCATAGCAACTCTTTGTAATGCTATTACTCATTTCAAACATTTTTGTTTTACTTAATTAAAATAGTATTCGCAACCAATTTATGTTAGTTTCTTTATAATTTATTTTTCTTCATGATATTTCAATATTTCATGACAAAATACGTAGACAAAGAAGCCCATTTAATGACCAATTTCATCAATAAAAGTAAAAAATTCAAGTTAAAAGACGAACTGCGGAGTTTACACACTCTGCGTGTGGTCTCAGGTTTTCGTAAATTTCCTTCGCACCTCCGGACAAGTTGGACTTCCAAAAACTTTGATAAATCCCAGTTTTCATGTGTAAATGTTGGTACAAAGGAATTACTAGAAATTTTGTTCGTATGTTGCTTGATAAATGAGGCCCATTGTGTGAAAGTATGAGCTAATAGGAAGAGCTCTCAGTACCTACTTACTCACTATCTCATAAAGGCTCTCCAAACAGAGGCTGTGTCCTAAAGACATAAGCCACATGTACCCACAAGTAAACAAGTGGTATGTGACTCTATGACTTAAATTCAATAAACATTTATCCTCAACTCTGACTTACAAGTAATATCCTTGCTTTATAATCCTTGCTGCAATTGATAGCCAAATTTAAGGACTAATGTTTATTGAATTTAGGCTTATGTGGTTCCTGTGTTACCTTAACCTCAATCTGGCTGTATCACAGAAGCAAGTCCACAAGCTAAGAGTGTGTGTAAATGCTACATTAATACTCATAAATACCAAACTGATAAAGTACTAACAATTATATTCCATGCATTTTTGAAGACGTTTCAAAATGTATTAAACTGTCATTAAAGTTTTCGTTATTCTGAATGTTAGTTTGCTGCTGAAATATTCTGCTTCAATTTCATCTTTTTTTTCTTTGTAATCATTTGTTTCAATCATTTCCTCATCACTTAAACATGACGAGATCTTACAGGATAATCTGAGAAGTGGTGCAGTTCAGCTACAGTTTCCTAATTTTATTGGCAACCAGCACAACTTTCCTTAGAAGTGGTGACTTTCACACTTTAAAAGAAGTTAAAATAAAAGCTTAATGTAGTATATATAATGCTTTCATAAACTTGACATAATGGCTTCATGCATACGCAAATGTTGTGCTTCATAAAGGGTGGCAAAACATCTTCTTTTACAACATTATGCCAAATGTGACATAACCAACAATATCACCTGGCTAATGACTAAACATTATAAACAGTGCATCAAACCTGCTTATGTAGGATCCTAGGCTAACTGTGATATAACTCATGATGTCACTTGATGTCATGAAACAGTCCAAATCAACCCGAGAGAAGTGAGTCCCCTTGAATGCTGTTACAATTTTACTAAATGTACAGTAAATTACACATTTAATAAATTAAACACAGTGTGTGTATGCACGCGCGCATACACGCGCCCAAACACACACGCACATTCACACACATGCACACATACACATACTTTCTCAACACACAAAAAGGGAAATTTTTATTCAGTATACATTGATAAAAATTCTGAATGCTCTGGTAAGTTATGAACTCATTGATGGTTTGTTTTGTTTCACTTAACCAGCATTACTTTGCCACTCTGACATATTAACTTTGTACTCATAGTTATGTCAGGTGCACATTTATGTGTAATGTTGTTACAGTTTTTTACAATCGCTAACATCATTTTGTCCAATCTGTAGTCACATTTTCAAAACTCTAAACACAATTAGCACAACATCCGTCTGTTGTGGACCATACCATTAACACAATTCATGTTGCTTTCACAGAATATGCAGTCAATTAACACATTTCTAAAATGCTTGAAGTTTCTTTACATACAAGCTAACCCAATACCAAAATTATGGACCTTTCTTGTCTTATTTACAAAAGCTTGCACACAGCATGCCAGAAATGAAAACCTAATGTTCAGAACCTTAAATATAGTATAAAGCCTCTACTTCTGCAACAACAGCAGCTCAAAAGCTATATTGAAACAGCTGATAAGCATCTTTGAATGAACAGATCATTGAAACATTAAGAAATGGCTGATTTACTGTAATTGTGTATTTTATTTTTACACATTTTGAACCAAAGGCCATGTATGTTGGATTTTTTGTTGATCACTGACAGCAATTTCATGTTGCTAATAAAGCTTTTACTGCAGCATTTCTGTCTCTTACAATTTTTTTCTACTACATTCTATGAAGTAAAGATGACTCATTCACTTTTATAGATAGTATGGTGCCAAAAATGCACACATTCGACACTCAACCAAAAAATGTAGAGTGGCTCACAATAAAAGGAAACTGAATTATAAAAAACAATGGATTTCATATTGTCTATTGTATGCAGGTAGAACTGAAACATGAAAAGTAATGCAGTTTTTGTAATGCCATCAACTGTTAGTATTTTGAAAGTCGTTGTGTTATGATTGACTAGATGTTCCTCTTGGATAGACAACGTGCTAGTGTTTTGACAGAATGATTTGATATTGAGTCGGGTTTGCCGTGTTTTGATAGAGTTAGTGTATGTAGAGAAAGTTGTTTTGCATTTTGAAATGTATAGTTGGTATTTAATGAACAAAATGTGGTTTTGAGCCGAAAATTAACTATTTGGCTAATTGTGTGACGTAGGTGTGTTGCTGTGTTAAGAGTTTAGAAAAAGTATCTTAAGTATAGGTAAACGCTTGTTAGCAATTGTAAAAAACTGTCATTTGAGTTAAAATATTGTGAATATTATATGTGAAAGTATATTATTTATGCATCTAGTGTTCACGTTTAGAAAGGAAGAAATGCCATTATGTTTATCATTTTTACCATTTCTGTCATTTTTTCTTTTGTACTCATAAACTGAAAAGTAACACTGCTACCTTGTGGCTGAGTGTAAAATAGATGGAAAAAACCCACGATAGGATGAGTGTGACTAGAAAATTAACATGAAACATGTGAAACAATGGAAGACAGATATTCAAAAAGAGTGCAAACCATGACAAAATGCAAACACAAACCAACTGAAAGAAAGTCCTCGTTATTATCAGATCGCATCTTTCTTATTTTTAGAAATACTCTGTTTTCTAAGAAATACGCAGATGTTTACATGTTGCTGTTTTATTTCTTGTTTATTGGTGATCACAAAGCTGGACTTCGGCTTCTTGTACATGCTAAGCTGCTACTCAATCCTGGCCCTGGATCTGTAGCATAGCTTTCTATGCTATATCATGTGTAACATCTGGAACAGGAGAATGACATTTTAATTGTGTTATCGCGGGATCAACAAGATGGAAAACAATCTCAGAAAAGATGGTTCAAATTGATGCGTAATTTCATCATGTCTCATGAGTGTATTCTAAAATATGAAAAACTGGAAATTTCTAATTAGTGCTCTCATATTGTGACTATAAACCTGTGTAAAACAAATAATCAGACCAGCTGTAATCACGATCTCTTTAGAACTGTATTTTCTTTTTTCCATCTTTTGCATTTTTTTCATTTGCATAAAGTTCATGCTCCTTTACTGAACCATTGTTGTTTTCTGTGTCTGATGCTGCAATTATTGTCAGCTCTCCATTTCCCGATGAGAACTGGAGAACTTGAATCGCTCTCCACTGGCGTGGAGTGTCACTAAACAAACACCTTGAAGCTGCAATGAGTATAGCTATCGCCTGCACACATTTGGATGTACAGTGCCGTGTTTGGCTGTTTGATTTTGGTTGAGTTCACCTTCTCCCACTGAGGAAGCAAGAGAAGGGTGAAGTAGATGGCCAATGGGATGAGCACACAGAGTGCACCCATCACTCATGGGAGTTGTAGTATCATGTAGTATCACCACAAATTGATTTAACTATTTCAGATGGCTTTTGTAAAATACAATAATTTTTTAAATAGAAAATGCTACTGGAAGGTCACATGCCAAAGCGCCGAGTAAGTGAGCAATCTACACACCATTGCTGAATTCTACCCACATTTGCGAAGGGGGGGTGGGGGGGGGGGGTATTAATGTTAAGCCCTGATCAGCTTCCTGAATGCAATTTCCTCTTTCTGCTCAAGTACCACAGACCACAGTGACACAAAATATATCAAATGAAATACTGGACGGAGCACTAGCAGCAGTTGTCAGAAATGGCAGCATTAGTCTCCAAAGATTCAGAGGGTATATACACTGACCTGACCTCTCCATACCAAGATGTGTACAGCACACTGGGCCAGACCTCACTCAACAGCCCAGGAGCTCAGCACAAAGGTAAGAACACCTGCACAGTGTATTAATGAGCAGCACACAGGTAAGAACACCTGCACAGTATATTAAAGAGCAGCATAATCAAGAGATCATTGTCACTTTTAAATGAGCTTGTGGAATCTATTTTTTATTACATCAGTAGAACGTAGGGAAAACAAAATATAATCCACAAATTATTTTAGTAAGAGTTCAACCCTCAAGTGTGAGCTGTGAGCTCGTAGCTCCAAGCTTGCTCCTAGAGCCGAGCTCCCAGCTCCCAGTTTCCTGATCTGAGCTCGTACCTCATAGCTCGCTCATCCCAGCTCCCAGCTCTCAGATCGTACCTATCAGCTCACTCTTGCCCGAAGACCTCTTGTGTTACCGTATATTACATTAATTTGGAGAAATATTAGAACATATCAATTATTGCAATGTGCATCATTGTAAGACGCAAAGGGAGGTTAATGCTGGAGTTCAAAATTTTTATGTTAGAATATAATTTTACTACAAATAAATGTCAAGAGGTTAGTTTGTGTGGAGCTCTGAATTATGTGTGGCAGTCTACCCATTTTGCATTTAGGCTTATTTGATACTATAAAATAGAAGTAGGCGTATGCATTATAATTGTAATTTAATTAATGCAAAAAACTGGCTGTGGTATACCCAGGTGTTGATGGTGCTACCGCCAAGAGGTAAATATTTTTCTTGACTTGTAGTGGTACTGGGCTAGAGTATGCACAGTCAAAAATGTTGAGCATTGCCATTCATATTAGCCAATTGAAGACACAAATATACACAAATTTTTTTTAAAAAGTGTTTTTATCTCATCCTTTCTGGTTGTCTGTGACTGTTGGCCCTTATTTTCCATTGACTCAGTTGTCATATCTATTTTAAACTGTTAAGCGAACAGTTTTCTGGACGTCAAGAAACCATTTTAGAAACTTGAATGTGGCAAACCGCCTAGTGTTTCTTAATTTGAACATGAATCTGCTGGTATCTGTTAGCATAGCTTGACTTTACCACTCTCCCCCCAAAGTGTGGCTGTTTGCCCCAATATATACATAGCCTCACTCCTCTGCCTTAAAAGACGATCTCTCAGAAAAATTGGAAAATTGGATCTAATCCTGCACACTTGCTTTTCTTCTGAAGAGTTGATAGTTTTTGACCTAATGTCATTACATAAATTATGATAGAAATGGAGTAGGCCGACACTCTTATATTCATTTAGGAGAGAGGGCCTCCTGCATTTTTATTTAGTGAATATTTGCTTGTCACATTGGTGAATATCAGAGATTGCAGTAGTGGATTTTTATTTGCTGTTGTAAAACTTTAGTTTATTACAGTATGTTTGGTTTGAAATTAAAATAAAAACTAGCAACAGGAACAACAATATAAAACATCAAAGAAATGAGACATTCTGCTTAACTTGTCTGTTTTCTTTACCGCAGAGCAGAGTGGGCAAAGCTCACATCCCTACAGACGGGCTAAAGTGTGTCTGGGGCTGCTGTGTGCTCTCTTATTGGCTGCCACAGTAGTCCTGTGTGTCCTCTGTGAGTAACTGTCTGTGTCTCTTTACTGTGATCCTGGTAAAATGCCATTTTAAAGTAAAAAACAGATCTGTTCTGTCATTTTACAAATGAATATCATATAGTGGGATTAACTTTTGGGCTTTTGGGCAATCCCCTCTGTTTTCACCTAGCTATTGATGTAGATTCTATTTTTAAAAAAATAAATGTTTTTAAGTAATGAATTAGTTACTACATAAGAGCAAATATGTGATGTTGATGCCTTGATCATTGTTGGTCATTATTCTTTTCCAAAATCCATTCAACATTGTAGTTTTTACTTTGAAATTTGCCTAAAAAAATTTATATGTAAAAAAATCTAACATAATTTATATAATTTGTCACCCATCTATATATATATATTTTCATTCACATTGTTAAATGTATACTGAAATATTCTTATAAAGCCCAAATAAACAAATAGATTGTTCATAATTCTCTAAAACTGTGTAAATTAATACATTGACTTAACAACACAAATTAAAAATTCTTTAAAAACTTTTTTCCTAGTTTGCCTAAATTTATTCATTCACAGTTCACAAACTTTACAAATGATGTGGTCAACCTATGGGCTTAAGCTTCTGTTTCCACAGGTTAGCACAGTAGTCTGTATCATACTGAGGTGGAATTCTGTAAAACTCCTTAATCGATACTTATTTTTCCTAAGGAATGCATTTCCCCTTGTGTATTAGATACAAGTCTGCTCAGAAGCAACTACAGCACCATGAATACAGAGAAAGTCCAGCTACAGAGTAAGTACAATGAAGTAATTAAGAAACTCCTCTTTTTGTACCAGTACTGTCCCTCCAGTTCACAGTGAGTGGTGCTACTCTGTTGTCCATCTGCAGGAAAGCATTTGCTTTTACACTGTTACAATGAAAAGATCATTCTTAGAGTCTGCTGCCTGTTCTTTCTGTACAGGCAATGTGTCTAACCCCTGTCCACAGGGCTGGGCACAGTTCTCTTCGAAGTGTTACTACTTCTCTAATGTGATGAAGAGCTGGGAAGACAGTCGCAGTGACTGCAAGGAACGGGGAGCTGACCTGGTGATTATAGAGAGTGAAAAGGAACAGGTAAGGCTCTGTAAAATAATTGGTGGAGATAAAACTGACAACATGCATTCATAAGAAGTCACTGTAAATGTAATTATGTAATTATATCTCATCTTGTGTTGGTTCCTACAATCTAATGTGTTCAATATTACCACTATGGGTGAATTGCATTTATCAGTGGGGTGTGGCTCATGCTGTAGCTCAGTATCTCACAGATCCAGAAAGTTTCAGTGTGGACTGTTTGTCTCTCAGTGTCTACATCTACAGAGCGAGCAGTGAGGGTCATTCTGTGTTTGTTTTCAGCGGTTCATCAATAACAAAATAGAACACTTTACCTGGATTGGACTACGTTACTTAGCAGCTAAGGGTAACTGGCTCTGGGTGAATGGAACCCCTCTGCAGAAAGGGTAAGAATTCTTACAGAAACAGCACAGGACGTAAAAATATAGACAGACACAATCATGTATAATTTTAAACAACACCTTGGCAGATCAGAAATACGAATGTTCCTCTGATGGTAGCCAATCTAAGGTTTGTGTTACTGCAGTGAAATATGTCACTGGGTATGTTTCTGGTTATGATAGTGCATATGTGTACTTGACCCTTTTTATCTTTAATATTGTTCTGTTTGTACAATGAGGTTGATTTAATGAGTACAGCTAATCCAGAATTATCTTCCAACAAGATATATTTCCTCTGTCTGAACTCTCTCATAGATGGCAATAGACAGAGAATGAGAAGGAGTCACTGTATCTCCGTAGGAAACAGCAGAGAAATAGAGCTTCTGTGTCTCAGTCTTTGCTTCCTTTACAGATTCTGGGAGAGTGGAGAGCCAGATGTTAAGAATCGATTTCATTGTGCCCTGATTGGCCATACATTGAATGCACGGGATGCTTTTTACTGTTCTAATAAGCAAAATTTCATCTGTGAGACTAATGCTCTGCTCTCCTAAACCATTTTTTATCATTGTATGTTTTTGGTTCTCTCATCTTGTGAGAGGCTGTTGACCATGCCAGGTTTGACAGTCAGACACAGGACCTATAAGCAGACCACAATGTTACTGTTTCTGTTGGGAATATATGGAATATACATACTGCTGTCTTTACTAGAAATGTATCTGTGAGACTAAGCTTTATTAAATGCATTGAAATGACTGTACATGGAGAGTAGATTTAAGCTATTACATTATTGGTTCTATGGACATATTGTAATTATAAAAAATCAAAAACTATACATTTTAAATGTTCCTCATCTTGCTGTTATGATACTGTAAATTTAAATTGAAATCGAGAACAGCAGTCACTGCTAAAAACGCAAATGTGTTCATTGGGCCTCATTTATCAATAACTTTGTAAATATACACATACGTTTCCCCGTAAAATTATACAAACTAACAACTGCCGCCGCATTTATCAAACATTGGGAGGCACTTAGTTTCAATCGTATCCCCGTGCGTATGTTGATAAATCCCAATCAGTCGTAAATTGGAAGCGCGTTCACGGTCGCGTTCATTGTAGCGCACCTCACGCGGTGACAGGCGGTTGGCCAGTGGGGTCATCAACCACTGCTTCAGCGGGTAACCCATGTGTTGGAATGGCATAAGATCTTCTTGTTTGCCTCGTTAAGTCTGGCTCTAAGATGTTGCACAGTCTCAATTTAGAAGGGTTCTAGGGAATTGGAACCGACTCATGAGCCACTCGTCATCCTCGGCAAAAAAGTCATACTGGTCCCTGAAAATGCGATCTCGCCGAAGTGCTCTCGCCAAATCCTCTAATAGTGCAAGGTCCACTATTGCAAGCTTAACAGCATTTCGGCCATTTAAATAGTATTTCTCATCAATTATTTAAAAAACAAAACTGTAATTATGAAATCATAGCAAATCTTTTTAATGCTATTACTCATTTCAAACATTTTTGTTTCACTTAATTAAAATAGTATTCGCAACCAATTTATGTTAGTTTCTTTATAATTTATCTTTCTTTATGATATTTCAATATTTCATGACAAAATACATAGACAAGGAAGCCCATTTAATGACCAATTTCATCAATAAAAGTTAAAAATTCAAGTTAAAGGACGAACTGCGGAGTTTACACACTCTGCGTGCGGTCTCAGGTTTTTGTAAATTTCCTTCGCACGTCCGAACAAGCTGGACTCCCAAAAACTTTGATAAATCCCAGTTTTCATGTGTAAATGTTGGTACGAAGGAATTACGAGAAATTTTGTTCTTATGTTGCTTGATAAATGAGGCCCATTGTGTGAAAGTATGAGCTAATAGAAAGTGCTCTCAGTACCTACTTACTCACTATCTCATAAAGGCTCTCCAAACAGAGGCTGTGTCCTAAAGACATAAGCCACATGTACCCACAAGTAAACAAGGACTAATATTTATTGAATTTTGGCTTATGTGGTTCCTGTGTTAACTTAATCTCAATCTGGCTGTATCACAGAAGCAAGTCCACAAGCTAAGAGTGTGTGTAAATGTTACATTAATACTCATAAATACAAAAACTGATAAAGTACTAAAAATTATATTCCACCCATTTTTGAAGACTTTTCAAAATGTATTAAACTGTGTCATTAAAGTTTTCGTTATTCTGAATGTTAGTTTGCTGCTGAAATATTCTGCTTCAATTTCATCTTTTTTTTCTTTGTAATCATTTGTTTCAATCATTTCCTCATCACTTCAACATGACCAGATCTTACAGGATAATCTGAGAAGTGGTGCAGTTCAGCTACAGTTTCCTAATTTTATTGGCAACCAGCACAACTTTCCTTGGAAGTGGTGACTTTCACAATTTAAAGGAAGTTAAAATAAAAGCTTTACGTAGTATATATAATGCTTTCATAAACTTGACATAATGGCTTCATGCATGTTGTGGACCATACCATTAACACAATTCATGTTGCTTTCACAGAATATGTAGTCAATTAACACATTTCTAAAATGCTTAAAGTTTCTTTACATAGAAGCTTACCCAATACCAAAATTATGGACCTTTCTTGTCTTATTTACAAATGCTTGCACACAGCATGCCAGAAATGAAAACCTAATGTTCAAAACCTTAAATATAGTACAAAGCCTCTACTTCTGCAACAACAGCAGCTCAAAAGCTATATTGAAACAGCTGATAAGCATCTTTGAATGAACAGATCATTGAAACACTGAGAATTAGCTGATTTACTGTAATTGTGTATTTTATTTTTACACATTTGGAACCAAAGGCCATGTATGGTGGATTTTTTGTTGATCACTGGCAGCAATTTCATGTTGCTAATGAAGCTTTTACTGCAGCATTTCTGTCTCTTACAATTTTTTTCTACTACATTCTATGAAGTAAAGATGACTCATTCACTTTTATAGATAGTATGTTGCCAAAAATGCACACATTCGACACTCAACCAAAAATTGTAGAGTGGTTCACAGTAAAAGGAAACTGAATTATAAAAAACAATGGATTTCATATTGTCTATTGTATGCAGGTAGAACTGAAACATGAAAATAATGCAGTTTTTGTAATGCCATCAACTGTTAGTATTTTGAAAGTCGTTGTGCTATGATTGACTATATGTTCCTCTTGGATAGAAAACGTGCTAGTGTTTTGAGAGAATGATTCGAGTCGGGTTTGCCGTGTTTTGATAGAGTTAGTGTATGTAGAGAAAGTTGTTTTTCATTTTGAAATGAATGGTTGGTATTTAATGAACAAAATGTGGTTTTGAGCAGAAAATTAACTATTTGCCTGATTGTGTGATGTAGGTGTGTTGCTGTGTTAAGAGTTTAGAAAAAAGTATCTTAAGTATAGGTAAATGCTTGTTAGCAATTGTAAAAAACTAATTTGAGTTAAAATATTGTGAATATTATATGTGAAAGTATATTATTTATGCATCTAGTGTTCACGTTTAGAAAGGAAGAAATGCTATTATGTTTATCATTTTTACCATTTCTGTCATTTTTTCTTTTGTACTCATAAACTGAAAAGTAACACTGCTACCTTGTGGCTGAGTGTAAAATAGATGGAAAAAACCCACGATAGGATGAGTGTGATTAAAAAATTAACATGAAACGTGAAACAATGGAAGACAGATATTCAAGAAGAGTGCAAACCATGAAAAAATGCAAACACAAACCAACTGAAAGAAGGTCCTCGTTATTATCAGATCACATCGTTTTTATTTTTAGAAATTCTCTGTTTTCTATGAAATACGCAGATGTTTACATGATGCTGTTTTATTTGTTGTTTATTGGTGATCACAAAGCTGGTACTTCGGCTTCTTGTACATGCTAAGCTGCTACTCAATCCTGGCCCTGGATCTGTAGCATAGCTTTCTATGCTATATCATGTGTAACATCTGGAGCAGGAGAAAGGCATTTTTATTGTGTTATCGCAGGATCAACAAGATGGAAAACAATCTCAGAAAAGATTGTTCAAACTGATGGGTGATTTCATCATGTCTCATGAGTGTATTCGAAAATATGTAAAACTGGAAAGTTTTAATTAGTGCTCTCATATTGTGACTATAAACCTGTGTAAAACGAATAATCAGACCAGCTGTAATCACGATCTCTTTAGAACTGTATTTTCTTTTTTCCATCTTTTGCATTTTTTTCATTTGCATAAAGTTCATGCTCCTTTTCTGAACCATTGTTGTTTTCTGTGTCTGATGCTGCAATTATTGTCAGCTCTCCATTTCCCGATGAGAACTGGAGAACTTGAATAGCTCTCCACTGGTGTGGAGTCACTATACAAACACTTTGAAGCTGCAATGAGTATAGCTATCGCCTACACACATTTGGAGGTACAGCGCCGTGTTTGGCTGTTTGATTTTGGTTGAGTTCACCTTCTCCCACTGAGGAAGCAAGAGAAGGGTGAAGTAGATGGCCAATGGGATGAGCACACAGAGTGCACCCATCACTCATGGGAGTTGTAGTATCATGTAGTATCACCACAAATTGATTTAACTATTTCAGATGGCTTTTGTAAAATACAATAATTTTTAAAATATAAAATGCTGCTGGTAGGTCACCTGCCAAAGCGCCTAGTACGTGAACAATTTACACACCATTGCTGAATTCTACCCACATTTGCAAAAGGGGGGGGGGGGGTATTAATGTCAAGCCCTGATCAGCTTCCTGATCTCTCAATGCAATTTCCTCTTTCTGCTCAAGTACCACAGACCACAGTGACAGAAAATATATAAAAAGAAATACTGGACGGAGCACTAGCAGCAGTTGTCAGAAATGGCAGCATTAGTCTCCAAAGATTCAGAGGGTATATACACTGGCCTGACCTGTCCAGACCAAGATGTGTACAGCACACTGGGCCAGACCTCACTCAACAGCCCAGGAGCTCAGCACAAAGGTAAGAACACCTGCACAGTGTATTAAAGAGCAGCATAATCAAGAGATCATTGTCGCTTTTAAATGGGCTTGTGGATTTTATTTTTTATTACATCAGTAGCACATAGGGAAAACAAAATAGAATCCAAAAATTATTTTAGTAAGAGTTCAATCCTCAAGTGTGAGCTGTGAGCTCATAGCTCAAAGCTTGCTCCTAGAGCCGAGCTCCCAGCTCCCAGTTTCCTGATCTGAGCTCGCACCTCATAGCTCGCTCATCCCAGCTCCCAGCTCTCAGATTGTACCTATCAGCTCACTCTTGCCCAAAGACCTCTTGTGTTACCATATATTACTTTAATTGGGAGAAATATTAGAACACATCAATTACTGAAATGTGCATAATTGTAAGGGAGGTTAATGCTGGAGTTGGCAATTTTTATGTTAGAATATAATTTTATTACATATAAATGTCAAGAGACCATTAGATAACGCTTGTTTGTTTAAAGGGGTTAAACGGGGTGTTATTCTTGGTTAGTTTGTGTGGAGCTCTAAATGACGTGTGGCAGTCTACCCATTTTGCATTTAGGCTAATTTGATATTTTAAAATAGAAGTAGGCCTATGGATTTTAATTGTAATTTAATTAATGGATTAAGATAAACAGCTCATATAAATAGCGACACTCGTCCGGAAGCATGGACGTGGGGTGGGCATGCAAGTTGCAAAAAACTGGCTGTGGTATACCCAGGGGTTGATGATGCTACCGCCAAGAGGTAAATATTTTTCTCGACTTGTAGTGGTACTGGGCCAGAGTATGCACAGTCATAAATGTTGAGCATTGCAATTCAGATTAGTCAGTTGAAGACACAAATACACACAAATTTTAAAAAAAGTGTTTATATCTCATTCTTTCTGGTTGTCTGTGACTGTTGGCCCTAATTTCCCATTGACTGAGGTGTCATATCTATTTTAAACTGTTAAGCGAACAGTTTTCTTGACGTCAAGAAACCATTTTAAAAACTTGAATGTGACAAGCCACCTAGCGTTTCTTAATTTGAACATGAATCTGCTGGTATCTGTTAGCATAGCTTGACTTTACCACTCTCCCCCCAAAAGTGTGGCTGTTTGCCCCAATATATACATAGCCTCACTCCTCTGCCTGACTTGGCTGGCTGCTAATTACTATTATTTTATTTATTTAAGCTTTATTTATACAGGGCAGGTTGACTGAGCATGTATGTTCTTTCACAGCAATGCCCTGTTTCACACACACTTAGATACCCAACCACACAAATAAATTACATAAAATCAGTAGTACAATATAAATAAAAACATAATAAGTTTAGAAACAGTCCTAGTGACCAATTGCATGAAGTTCTCTGCTTTTTATAACTGATTTAAATTCTCAAAGAGTAACTAGGTCTGTGAGCCGAACCTCCCTCTGCAAGCTATTCCAAGCAGATAGTGCAGAGAAGTTAAAAGCCTTTTCACCTAGCTCAGTACGGACAGTAGGAACCTTCGTTATCAAAGTATCTGTTATCCTTACTGGTATGCACTCTAATTCTGGGTCAAATAACAAGAAAGGTAGCACGGAAGAATTCACAAAATTGTCTTGTAAATGATAACATACATGTGGCTAAGTCGATGCATGGATAGGGCGAGCCAAGCAACCACTTTATACAGTGAGCAATGATGAGTGAGGCTTCTACTTGTGATAAATCTCAGGGCTCCATGATACACTGTGTCTTATCATGTGAAGACGATATTAACATAGGTTACCATAATCACGAACTGACAATTAAGGTAGCTTTGACAAACGTACATTTAAAGAGAAACTCAATTTATTTCTAAAGTAAAAACTCAACTTGCGCTTCTTAATCAGATGTTGGAAGTGATAGTTAAAAGACCGCTGATCATCAAGAAAGAAACCTAAGTATAGACTGTTACAGGCTCTATAGATTGGCCTTGTAAAGTGATAATACTTTGGTTTAATGATGTGTAGCCTACGTACACTACTATTCAATAAAACCATAAGGTTGGCATTTTCAGCATCCAGAACAAGTTTCAGGTGGAAAAACTGAGCCTGCACAAGATTAAAAACATGTTGCAGTTTCTAAAGAGCTTTATTCAGGGTAGAATCAAAACAGTGTACAGCTGTCAGCATAAAATGAAAAGCAGCATCTGGAACATTTTCACTAAGGCAGTTTATATAGACAGTGAACAAGTCACAGGAGTAGATCTTCAGACTCTTTGAGAGAACATTTGAATCTTCACCCTGCTGATCTACACATTTTGTCATAGGTCGTCTGACATTCAGATATCGCCATTCCCCCTGCCCTGTAAACCCACTCCTTCACTTCAGTAGTCAAACTGTATTCACCAATATTGGTTTAATTGCAGTTTAGACCATAGTAAAATGTTTACTGAAATGTTTACTGTTTAGTGAACCTGTGTTTATACATTAACTGAAATGGCACAACCAAGTACTGAACTGCAGAACTGAGATTTTTATTTACTGTGCAACTTGTGCATACAAGTCCCAAGAGCAGGATCAGTGATGATCTCTCTTACCATGTAGGTACACTGTTTATTTATTGCATAACACAGCAATATCAAAAGCACATTCTGTATTTTGTCTTTAAAATATTTTAAGTTTTGTGTGTCTCAGGCATTGTGAGTGCAGTGATGGGCCCCATTGGATAATGCTTATGTGTTCCATCTGCAAATGTGTAATCAGCCACCATTTCACTCGTGGATTGAGGGAGGGTTTCTGTGGACAGGGTGTCCCCTGCTCTTTGCTCAATAGTGACACCCCTGGTCAGTTAGGAACCTGCGATCTTTCAGTGCAGAAAATGCAAGGCATAGACATGATTTTTGGGCTACAATCAGGGGTTAAATTGGGGGTGGACGCAGGTGGATGGCGTCCACCCACCTTTGGTAAATAAATAAATCATTTTGACCGGCAGTTTTACAAATAACTATGACAATCCAGTCCATTTTTCGTATGCTCCAGTCCAGGTGTTCCCTCTAGCCAGTTACTCGCTCAACCAATCAAAAATCCGAAGGAAAAAAACTCAGGACGAACAGTCGTATATATAGACAGGCACAGAAAGAAAAATATCGTTGACTGTCTTGATTGTTTGGATACGGACGCGGTAGGTAATTTCATTAACATGTAATTTCATCTAGGCTGTGCAACATTTTAAAGAGAGATGAATAAACTTTGATTGCTTGAGCAAAATCATCAGGTTGCTGGTCAGCAACTAAGCTAGGATTGAATAGCTATTTCCCCCATAACGTTTTATTCAGCGGCGACTGGTGACTGGTGAGCTGAAAATTTGTGGGGCGCAAAACTTTCCTTTAAACTAATCATTGATCTCAACCTGTTTTCATTAGTAATTTTCCTTTATTATCAAGCGTGCCAACGATCAGACTAATCAAATGGCAAGTAGTCCAACACACAGCATCTTCATACGGTGTAAAGGGGATTAAATTATAAGTTCAATTTATCCATTAAAAATCCGTTTTAATCACCAAGTAGTCTACACTTAAACAAGATACACCAGTCTGTTATCTACCGTGTTAGCTTTCAGAATACCCAGCAAAAACAAAACCAGCAATTCAATTTTGTTTACAATCTACACATTGCAGATATTTGCCATGAATACGAGTGCGGAGAAAGAAGTGTGGAATGTATCCACAAATAATGTTGATTAAAAATGTGCACGATTTCGTACTGCAAATGAAATACATGTAGGCTATAAGGCCTAGGCTATTCAATAAAACTGCCTATTTGGGGAGAGCTGGCTATATATTATAGTATTGAGTAGCCTATTTTGTGGATTAATTGTATTGATGCTCATTGCTTAGTGATTAAAACGGATTTTTCTAAATCGCATTTATCATTTAATCTCCCTAACACAATGCGAAGAAGCTATGTGTCCCTTTCCAATTGATTAGTGAGATGTTTGCATGCTTGTTAATCACTGAAAATCAATTAAAACAGTTTGAGATCAACGATTAGTTTAAAGGAAAGTTCTGCACCCCACCAATTTTTAGCTCACCAGTCGCCGCTGGTTTTATTTTGTTTCAATTCGACAGTTTAAGAATGATGAAAGACAGGAGGAAGAAAGGGAGGACAAAAGAGGATGACGACAGATTATTTTCGGGGGTAAAACAAATTCTCAACATTAATGACACTCAATGAACTTGAAATATTTTATGTAAAAGCTTGCATCAATAGTATACATTCTTTTTAAAACATTGTTTCCCTTCATTACAATTTTGTGCACGATATATTAAATATACAACTATTTTGAGCTGAGACATTCATTGTACCTTTATTCACCCACCTCCCACGGGATCTCAGGGTCCACCCACCTCCCAAATCCCAATTTAACCCCTGGCTACAATGGAAATAAGGGGTAGCTGACTGCATGCGCGTGTCTGCTGCCTCCTGAATGGACAGAGGCTCAAATCCTGCACACTTGCTTTTCTTCTGAAGAGTTGAAATTTTTTTGACCAAATGTAGTCACATAAAATTGAGATAGAAATGGAGTAGGCCCACACTCTTATATTTATTTAGGAGTGCAGGCCTCCTGTATTTTATTTTGTGAATATTTGGTAGTTGCGTAGGTGAATATCAGAGTTTGCAGTAGTGGATTTTTATTTGCTGTTGTAAAACTTTAGTTTACTGCAGTATGTTTGGTTTGAAATAAAAAAAGACTAGCAACAAGAACAACTATATAAAACATCAAAGAAATGAGACATTCTGCTTAACTTGTCTGTTTTCTTGACCACAGGGCACAGTGGGCAAAGCTCATATCCCTACAGACGGGTTGCAGTGTGTCTGGGGCTGCTGTGTGCTCTCTTACTGGCTGCCACAGTAGTCCTGTGTGTCCTCTGTGAGTAACTGTCTGTGTCTCTTTACTATGATCCTGGTAAACTGTCATCTAAAAGTAGGAAAGAATTCAAGTGCGAGATCACTGAACTTGGCAGCAAACCGCCCACAAAATCACAGGCCTTCCTTGCATGCGTTTTTGCGTTCGGCTGTTTGCTCGTGCGGATTTGCACACCTGCACGCCTCTTCCCGTTTGCGCACGCGAGCGAGCGCACCTGTGCGTTTGAGTGACAGACAGACAGCGGTCCGGGGGTGCGGTGGCCGCGCCCGGCCGGCCTACTCCTCCCCTGAGCCGCGATGGCGGCTGTGCTCCCGCAGCAGGGCCTCCACCTCGCCGCGCCGGGCCATGCGGTTGGCCTTCCCCTGGAAACGCCCCCTTTTCCCGGCCCCTTTCCCCTCCAACAGCTCCGCCACCCTGCAGCCGGGGCACGTGGGAAACAGGCAGACGTCATTACCGACGCAGCAAAAGGGCAGATGGCTTCAAGTGAAGGAACCAGACGTAAAACTGATGCTACACTGGTAGATCACTGCAGCATCGCACAAGCTTGTGAGCTCCGTTTACAGTAACACAAATGGCTTTGCATGAAGATACACAACCTGCCACTGCCCATTACCTCTGCTAGAATGTTATCACTCCAGTGGTACTGTAAAATACACTGTAATAATAGACATTACATGTATATGCTATTATACATATTATATATTTAACTTATGCTGCAACTGAATGTGTTTGTACATGCTTCCAGTCCACAATGAAACTGGCCCTAGAAGAATTAATAAAGTAATATATATTGTACAGTATATAGGCTGCCAGCCAATTAAAATAATTAGTTGCTTAATTTTTTCCCATAGTTGAATTAATGGGTAGATGTAATTTGGATAACTTCAAATGTGTTTATTAAATATGAATATGAACATTCTTGGGAATCCAACACTGGCTGTAGGACTGCTTCCAACTCCCTGTCCTTAACTTTATAATTGGGCAGCCATTTGATGCAAGTTGAGTTGATAAGTGCTTTTTTCTATGCACTCAGTGCTGCTGAATTTAAACCCAGAGTCTTTGCTTGATGGCACCTTCTGCCAGTGAAGCAGTCAAATTGGTTGTTTGGTCAGTTAGCTAGCTAACGGTAGCTATGAAATGCTTTGCTTGTAGGTGATGCAGTAAACTAGTCACACTATATAAGAAAAGCAGCCTTATCAGAAAAGCTTATTAGAAAATTGCAAGAAATTAACTATTCAGACAGTGCACTTTTGCTTTTTATGGTCATGTTTGCCTCAAAATGAGCAAAATTACCTATTTAAAATGTTCAAATTTCACACTAAAAAGACAATTATAATCTAAAGTTAGTTGGCAAACAAAGCATTAATTGGACAAGCACGTGTTCATTGGGACAGCTTTAACTGTATGGTAACTGTAGTGATGTTTCACCTGCAAATAAATCTGCCCTATTCCTCTGCAAGGGTATGTAATGTAGGCACCTTCTTAACTTGACTGCATTCACTACTAACCACAGTGTCACATGTCAATTAAATCACACGCACCTGGGTCCCAGCTCATCCACAATACCCACTGGCCCTACGAGCAGGAACAGCCCCGCCCCCTTCTCATCTCCAACAGTCAGGAATAGCACTGTGTCCTGAGGGAGGAACCAGGAACCAGACCAAGGTCTCAGTGACTTCTCACCATTCATTAAACGAGTAAATACATTCCAGTAAAGCATATTATCAAATACAGGCAACTGCCAAAACAAAAGAAAAAAGGGATACAAAAATACTGAAAACAGGTGTGTCCACAAAGGTGTGGTTCCAGAGTTAACTAAGGAACTGCCATCCCAACATACAATCCTGAATTAAAAAAAAAAACTAGACAGACATGTATAAAAGCATATATTTAAATATGTACTTGAATCAGGTCAGATGCTAAATCATGAAAAAAGCAAAAAGATGAGAAAAGTAGCAGCCTCACCTCAGTGCCTATCTCATTGGCTATAATGTTCATGAACTCATTGTCACCATCCTTCCTTCAAGATTAAGCAAAAGAAGAAAAAGAATTTCACACAAAGAGAGAGTAAAAATACTTTTTTGATTTTTTTATCAGCTGAAATGTGTCCTGTGCCTTTTAGCTAACAATATCCACAAGCAAGCAAGTGTATGCACCTAAAAGTGTAAATAATAACCATTTTGAAACGTTGTGACTGTCAATAATATTACTGATCAGTAGAAGCAGCAGTGTGTATTACTGAATAAGCTGGGCTTGTAATCAGATGTAAATCAGCCTGAACAGTAGGTGGGGATGTTGCAGCACTGAGCAAAGTACTTTCAAACCTTCAGTAACTGAAACAGCACGAATGCAGAGCATGTAAGCAAAGTAAACTCCAAAGGAAAAGCAAAAGCAAAGGAAAAGGCAAAAAAAAGTATATATATATATATATATATATCAAAGGATGTAATTATCTTTAATCAAGATCTCCAAAAAAACATGTTTATATGGGACGTCCTCCAAACAGCACTCCTTTCCGAAATGAATAAAGATGTCAGGCGCTCACCTGTGTAAACAGAACAAGTCGGCCCGACTGGGGTTGTTCTTGAAATTCTCTGCAATTAGCACAGCCATGTCTCGTAAAAGGTTGAGATTGTTCTTGAAACAGAAGATAAGGACAGCTTTATCATCAAATTACCAGCAGGAATTCTCTCAAAAAAATTCCAAGCAATTTACATTAACATTATCATTTCAGATCTAAAGTTTCCAAGCGATTAACATTTTTTGTGAAACGATATTTAAAAAGCATTTCACAACAGGGAAAGTTCAGTGGAAATGTACAAAGCCTCAGGGAAATTTTAGTATGCGTACACAGTGCAAAAATAAACAGAATCAACGCTCATGGTAGGGCCGATTTACAAACTCAGTGTGCCCAAACGTTACCTCTGATTTATTTTCTCACAGAACCACTCCACATGGCTTTAGAACTGCAGTGCGTGTACAGAAACAGAAGTTAAAGATCGGTCCGCTTAAGAACGGCCCACCTTCTGCAGCACCTTGACAGACTTCTGCAGTTTGTCTACGGCTTCGACGTGATCATCTGCTCCAGTCCTGTTAGGTGCAGGATTCAACATGGTGAGAAACAAGCAAAGTCAAGTAGTTTAGTTTCCATTTGCATAAACACAGTGAAATTCTTAGTCACTCACAACCCTCTCATCATTTGAGAGGGTGGCTCATGAGACGGTGCCATGGTGCAGCGCCATCTTGCAAAGGGTGAGAGAGAAAGGATGCATCAGCAATCACAATGGATTCAATCTAATCGTTTATTTCATCCGTCCTCATGTGACCTGGAAATTGATCGAGGTGAGCCATCTTTAAGGACATCGCAATCAGTTAAACGCTTCTCGAAGGAGCAAGGAGGCTTCCAGAGGATACAGGAGTGCAGCCTTTGCGTGGTGTATAAGTGATCCATCTGTGGATTCACCTGTCCACATCTGTAACTGAAGTGGCCTCAAACTGACACTTGACTGAGCAAGGACATCACTCCATCCACACATCTCTTCCTTGAGTTTGGTGGAGCTAAGGAACGAGGAAAGGACATGAGGAAGAGTTGCAAGGAGTGAGAATAAGTGATTGGAATGAACCCAATGACTGAGAGCCAAGTCTATCATGAAGAACCAGTGCACTGATTGTCTATATTCCACCTCCGCGTTCGTTGAATAACTCATTTGAATTAAACAAGCTTTCAGTTAAGGGTCTGTCAGGTGACTTCTAAGAGAAAATGATGAGTCCTGCCAAACCCTGGGTTTCGGTGTATTTCTGCAACCTATGGTGTGATTTTGAACCCTGACCATGCCAGTGCATCGCAAATTTGGCATATTTAGTCACCCACGGACGGAAGGTTTTGGTCTACAGGTTTATGTCATTTTGCCGCTCCTCTGATTGGTCAGGCCATGCCTGTAAGAAGTGTAGGAAGTGCACTCCACTGACAGAGTGGTTGTGAGGCTCAGCTTGTGGGCTGCATAATGAAAAGAAGCGGCAACTGCCAGCACACACTTTCAGCAGTGATGATAAGAGCTTTTGGATATATCTGGGTGTTCATATTAGAAAATTAAACAAAAAGGGAATACAAAATTGTGAATAAATCTGATTGAGGTTTTACAGTGTGGGAACAATATGGTAAATGGACTGCATTTATATAGTGCTTTTATTCAAAGCGCTTTACAAATGATGCCTCTCATTCACCAGAGCAGTTAGGGGTCTTGCTCAGGGACACTTCTACACGCCCAGGGCGGGGATCGAACCAGCAACCCTTCGACTGCCAGACACACGCACTCACCTCCTGAGCTATGTCGCCCCCATAAGGTTATTTAATTGAATGTGCTCTTTATGTGCTCCTTATAAAACATTTTAAAAATCAGTATCTGCTGGTGGCTTGAAAATCATACAGTTGTCAGATACTTGGGAGGTACTCAAATGCAATGATCTTCCAGAATAATTTTTGACTATCCGAAAGGATATTGAATTCAAGGTATTCAATGGCCAAACAGCTGTGTGAAGACTTACACACAGTCAGCTGTATTTTGTTATAATTCAGTACAATAAACTACACATGAGACTCATGCTCCAAACATATAATTGTAGAGTGATGGCATATAATGTAATAATGTGGTAGAGTAAGTTTGGCCCAGGCCTTACTTGAGCAAGGATGTCAGCGATCGTTCCGTGCTGTAGCTTTTCTCCGCATACTTCAGAACCCGGTTGCCCGCAAGGAAAATCAGGTTGGTTTTGTTTTTCTTTCCTTTTTCAGTCCCAAGGATCTTTATAACCTGAAATTAACACAGTACATCAGCTTTAGTGTTTGAGGATCATAAAACCAGTGGCCATCAATCAGAACAGCATGAGACCTGAGTCAAGAGTATATGTTGTTATCTTGCCATGAAAAGCACCTAATTTGGGCCAACGCAAGCAATGTTTGCAAGGTTATAAAAAAGTATTTTTGACTAGATTACAAGTGCCACAACATGCCGGTTGTACCATGCAAGTCCAAGGTAAGCTTGAAAACAATGAGATAAAATAAGTGAATTCTGCGGAAACAATACTGACAGCCATAACAGGTATTGTCTTCACAAAAATATACATTTTGTGAGAATGCAATGGCTGACAGATAAGTGTAGCAAACAGAGGAAAGCCAAGGTTGCACTCAGGGCTACATGCTGGGGAAAGAACAAGAAGAAAACTACAAGAAGACACAGGAACCAAACAACTGCCTAAATATTAAACATGAAATCTGAAATAATACATTATTTTCCATATGGGTTATAATGTTTACGCTTTTCATCTAAACACTAAAAGAATATTTGGATAAAATGCGAAATCAACCAAAATTCAAGGTCCGCAACTCTACATATCGCTAAAGCTCAAAAGCCAAATGTAGCTTAGCCTTAAACTGTAATCTGAAATAGCAGATAGGCTTAAAGAAAAACAGAACCATTTTGTTTCGAGCAGGACTCTACCTGTAGGTGGCTGAGGTTGGACACATGGGTCCTGCAGCACATGTTGGCGTCGACGCCCTCGATGTCGATGATCCGGACGGGTCCTGCATGGTCGTCCGGCAGGCCGCGGCTCCTCACCTGAGGGGGGATGTTGGCACCGAGGGCCAGGAGATGAGTGCGGCGTGTTCTGTATGCTCAAGGTGAGTGAAGTGGAGGGCAGCCTCAGTACTAAACCACTGCAGTGGTGTCCGAAACAGGGGCGGGCAATTTCTTTCCAGGAGAGCTGGTGTGTTTTTGCTTCCACCAATGACCCAAGCTCAATTAGCCATATACATCAATGCTAGTTCACTTGTATATTAAACCACAGAACAACAGTTCATATTGGAACACAAGAACAGGCTTCAGTTCTTTCCTGAGCTTGTCAAGAAATGTAGCTAAACTGTCAGATGAAGAAAAGGATTGAGCTAATTAAATAATTAAGAACCAGCTGACATGAGATCCAGTCGGATATAAAACTCTTCTTGCTCACCCCTGGTCTACGAAGAGCCTCCTGCCCACGCAACCTGCACCTTTTCCACGGCGGGATCGTCCAGGGAGAGCAGCTGCACCGTGACAGGGACGTGTTCGCGGATCTTCTGGTTCACCGCGTCCTCCAGGGCCTCCATCTCGCCAGGCTTCACCGCAGCCGTGTCCAGTTCGATGACGCTGCGCTGGCGGCCCAAATCCCTGCCCGCGGCACACAAGGGGCCACAAGGGCACACACGCGCACACACAGAAACACCCTGTCGTAAGCGCTGGCGGAAACAGGTGCAGTTTTGGAGCTACCGCTGTACTAAAGCCAGGAGTTTCTGTTCTGTATATAAACTGATTGAGATGAGAGATATTAAGCTAGCATGGAAACCCTACCAAAAAAAACATAACATAACAGCAATAATTTGTGATTTCTTAAATCCACACACTTACCAGGAGGTGGTCTTGTATCCAAACATACTGTCTGCCAAGGCAGTAACTAAGTGTTGCCCTAAAAGAGCAAAGTGAACACAAACGGTTACCATTATCAGCATAATTTCTGCAACCCCTACAAAAATTTCATTGAGCGTCACCGTGCACACTGCCACCACCAATCATGAGCACCAAACATGGGAACGTGGCAATCATTTTGCACCAGAACTGTCACCACAAATCAGATGAGGTTAAGACTGTTGGAGCAGGGAACTACTTGAATTAGCCTATTTCACGCCAACATGCCGACTATCGGATGTAGGGCCGCAGCACTCTGTTCCTCAGTCAGTTAGAAGTGAACTGGCCCCACACCCACGGGAGCGTATCCAGAAGTGTGAACTGGGCTGATTAAACAGGGGGACAGGAAAATGGTTCGAGCGAAGAGCACAGATTGAGAATGTAGCCAAACCCCTACTCTTTATGACTCAAGACTTCCCCCTACTGGCCTAAAACCACAGCAAAAAATGTCCAGATGGTCTCTGGTTCAAGCGGGTTCCAAATAATAAGCCAATCAGATTTATAGACAGTGCACATATTTATGCCATATTGTGCAATTTGGTAGGATTGTAATGAGTAATGAGATAACACCAGTAATGAAAGTATTTCAAAAATGGCTTTCAGCACTGTGAGTACATCTCCCACATAAATAAAAACAGAAATAATGACATGCAGTCACACGGTCCTCCCAGCCTCACCAGAGTGCTGCTGCATGTGGTCAAATCTGCGCTCCCAGTCCACTTTCAGCCGTGCTTCTGATCCCACCTCCAGCGCAGACTCCACAAAGTGCACCGCCTCGGAACCTTGCCTGGTCACCCGCAGGACAGGCACGGGCCCGATCGTCCCGCGGTCATCTGGCTGCAAAAGCCAAAAAGTGGTCACATGCGTGCGTCCCTTGTCTTTCAATCTCCCTCCCGTTCAAGAAATGTTATTGGCACAACAAATTTGAATACATGTATATTGCTTTACATAGCAAACACATTATACGGTAACACTTTACAATAAGGTTCTGACAATCAAACTTCATGACGAACTCCTTACATTCAAAATCGCGAGGGCTGAGACAAGGAAGATTTTGGTAATTTCAAAGTAATCTCTGGGTCTACAATGTGTAGACATCAACACTCGTCTTTTAACCCTAGGGACAGCACTTCTTTTTTGAAAAATTCCCAGCTTCACGAAGCAAGCAGGGTAAGACAATTGAATGTTTCGACACCAAACACCAACACCAATCCAGCTTACCTGGCCTCCACCCTCAGGAAAGAGAATAGTGTCTTTGAGGATGACGTTGAAGCCTTTCACTTTCTCCTTCTTCCCGCCGTTGTCACGTTTTAATTCAGCGGGAGAACATGATACCACTGTCATGATAAACTGAGATCATAAATATAAGTGAGCCGTCGATATGGAGATGGGACTGAGAATGTATCAGAATAAAAATCGCAGCAATCAAGTTAGCCAGTTCCCTATGACTATACATATGTGCCACTATCTAGCCAGCTTTATTTTACTAAAATATGGTTGTGGTAAATCAAAAGATAACGCTATTATTGGCAGATGATCGCCTGAGCTGTGAAGTTACATCCTAGCTAACGTTGTGCACTTGTCAAAATCGATCAACAAGAGGCAACGCGATAAACCAGACCTGCTGGAACAGCTGGGAAAAGAACCAACGCTTGCAAAGGATACTGGCGGATTTCTTAAATAACGTTATCAATGCAAAATGTTAACACAGTTAGATACCCAACCGGAAAGATCTCAATTAACTTATGTAATCTTTCCCTTGACAACGAATGGACTTAGCTACTGCAATGTTAGCTCTTCTGTAAGTGCAAAGCACTCGCTAACATTTGAGGTGGAGAAGCCTCATTTCATATTTTAGAAATGTCATTGTAAATTTACCAACTTAATGCAAACTGAAATTTCGTCTTACCTCTTGCATGTAGCAGTCCCTCTGACACTGAAAAGCCATATTTCATAGAAAGCTTAAAGTTATGCAAAAATACACACGACTGAAAAGAACAACAGGGGAAAAGGGAAAAGCCGTGTTCGGATCCTGTACTGGGACAAACTAGTAGTGCGCAATTCTCGAACGATTCGTTCGAATTAAACGACTTTTTTTACTGACTCGGTAATAATGATTCGTTTCCTCAGTTGAGCCGTTCATTTCTCTCATTGATTGGCCGAGCGGCTCTGCCTATATTGCACTCAGATTCCAACCAACATGCTTCTTCTTATGATATGATAATTTATGGCATTGTGCGAAAGTATTTAAATGACGCGATATTGCAGGACATAACACTGTAAACCAAAAGTGAAAAAACGTAAAACCAAAAAATGGTGTAATTTCCGGTTTAAACTTGGGATGTAGGGATTTTGATGAGATACCCTTCACCACCATATTAAAATCTTTACGTGGAAAATAAACGCCAGTTGTTTGGAGAAAATCATAAACAAGGTTTCCATTACAGTCAATAAACACTGAAACATAACAAATGTCATAGTCAATACAATTCTTCGAAGAAATTGACTTGTTTCTACAGTATTTTACAACATTTAAAATTACAGGCTAATAAGAGCTTAAGACCACCCACCACAACTGAAGGGAACCTGTCATAATATAGGTAGGAAGCCTCATTGAAATCACTTCCCACAAGAACAAAAGCAGAGAGAAATGTAGTTTTTAATATGAAAATCTGGCACTAGACATGTTAAATCCTTAAATATTTGTGAAAATAAAAAAATTGTTTTCAATTTTTATAACAATCAAAACCCATTTGCCTTCAGAGGAAAATTGTGACTCCAGAACAGACCACACCCCCAGAATGATTGAAACCATGGCAGAACAATAGTAGCCCACCCCACGTATTATATAAGAATGACTTATCGGCCTGATTGGAATAAGTTTCTTGTAAAAAAAATTTTTTAAATCCCTCTTAGATATTTGGCAAAATAGATATGAAGCTTTTCTTTCATTAATTTCACATTTCTCCCTTACATTTAGAGAAAAAAACAAGCATGAAACCGTCCAGACCCCCGGCACACCTGTACAAAGTGTCATGAGTAAAACTTAGCTAACTATATAGCTAGCTAGCTATGGCATGTCCTCACCTCTGTAATGTTATTTGTTGTCCTCCGTGTGTCCATACATCTGTATCAGTGGTACGCGCTAACTAGGTTAACTAAAGTAGGCAAAACGCTAACATGTTACAGTTAGCTAAAGTAACTTTAGGCGATAAAGCTTCGCTTAAAAATGTTGTGCCGTTCGAAATGGTGATTTTGGGAGATACAGCTGCGCATGCATCCTACTTAACGAAGCACCACCTGCACATGTGTCCTACCAAACGTCCCTCTTAGGTCGTCCATGAGTGAGTGAGTGAGTGAGTGACCACAATTTGCCATGCCTAGCAAAAAGACAGACAACTGAGACATCAAATTATCTTCCTGCGTGGTAGTATCAAAAAAAATTAAGTTAACAAGCCGAACAATGAAACACATGCTAAACTTTGGTAATATGCATATATCAATCTACTTACTCTAACAGTGTGCTTTTCTAAACTTAACCATTTCTGCAAATGACCCTCAAAGACCCAGTTGACCTCTCCTGTTAAAGAAGTAAAGGAATTTTTAACTTTAAGTAGTAGAGAGGAATAAGTCAAAAATATGTAATTAAAAAGAAAAAAATAATTCAGTATATAGTACCAACTAATAAAAAAAACAGCACATGTATAGAATAATTAAACATCAAATTACAAGATCCAATAGATATTTTCTTTACTCAAAGGCCTTTTCTTTCATTTAAGTCTATAAAATATCAAATGAAAGGATAATAGTATGCTGTCACATTGAGGAACAACAGTGTAATCTTACTGGAATATTCCAACTGAAAAGTTTAAACTACAAAGTCCAATATCCATCTAGTTCAGTCAAAAGATTCTTCCCTGATACATATTTAAAAGTTTTTAAAGAATGAATCTCCAAAACACCAAAAGCGTACTGAGTAATCACTCATTCCTTTCCACAAACCAGAGCCAGAGGAGAAGTGGGTCAAAAAAAATCATTATCTGAAGAGGAAGTTCATCGTGATCGCTGCAGCAATCCATGTGCGAAAATACCGCCGTTGTCGCCGTGTTTGGGTTCATCCCATTCTGCAGGCACGGAAGAAGCACGGGGAGTTTCATCGATTGGCGCAGGAGCTGCGTCTGAATGTGGTGCTGTTCCAGCAGTATTTTCAATTGGGCACAACCCAGTTTGACAAGCTGCATTCTCGAGTGGGGCTCCGAATTGCAAGGAAAAACACTACCTTCAGAGAGGCAATTGGCCCAATTGAACGTCTTGCCATTTGTCTACGGTATGTATTCAGTTATAATCAAACATAGAATGTTGTCTCGCCGAAATGAGGTATGCCTATAAAGTACTATCTAATCATTTTTGAGTGCTTGGTGGAGAAGTTCATGCCCCAACCCACCATGGAGGAATGGAGGACCGTTGCAGAAGGCGTTTATCAACATTGGAATTTCCCCAACTTCCTAGGATCCATAAATAAAAAAAGTATTTCCCCATTTATCGCACAGTTACAATGTCAAATTGCACCACAGAACTTATTTTAATGCACTCGTATGCAAATTCTGCAAAATAAATGCACATCAGAATGTATTCCAGTCTCCTTCAAAATGCAACACAACTCAGAGTTAAATGTAACTGAGTTACACCTGCACTGACCTGGTTATCATATACCCAAAAGAGGTTAAGTATTACCCCCACACCATTATATTAAGTAATTAATTAAAAGTGTTGCGTCAATAATTTAATGAAATGTACACTCAAACAGATGACAAAGATTTGAACAAAGAATTCAATGTTTATTGAAGAACAGTTACCAAAAACACAAACATAAAAAATGTATACATTTTAATAATTACTTGGCTCCCTCTCCTGCCTCAAATATGAGTTTATGGATTAAGAATTTAAGCTGAGGCTTCTTGGAGGGAGGGAGCCTCCAGAATTCAGGTAGAATGCCCTTAAAAAAGAGCTCATCCTCATCCAGACGCCTTGGGCTGGGGGTGGGCTCTTCTAGAGCACAAACTATCCTCTGCTCGAATGAGGACATTTCAAGCTGCTGCTGGGCCCTGTCTCTCTTGCCTATTGGTGGTCGGGCGAGCGGGGATGGCTGCAGCACTGTGGAAGGGCCTAGTGGGAGGTTCTCGCTGCATCCTTGCTGCTCCCCTACTGCTGCTTGGCTGGCTGGCTGGCTGGTGAGGTGGGCAGCTGGCTGGCTGTTGAGAGGGGTATGGCTGGCTGGCAGTGGAAGCACTGGGGTCTCAGGTGTGTAGGACGGAGTGTAGCACAGTGGGTAAGAAACTGGGCTTTTAACCAAAAGGTCGCAGGTTCAATTCCCGGGTAAGGACACTGCCGTTGTACCCTTGAGCAAGGTACTTAACCGAAATTGCTTCAGTATATATCCAGCTGTATAAATGGATACAATGTAAAAAAAAAAAATGCCATGTAAAAGTTGTGTAAGTCGCTCTGGATAAGAGCGTCTGCTAAATGCCTGTAATGTAATGTAATGTAAAGGTGTGACTGTGTGGCAATGGCAAATGATTTACATGCCTCACGGGTCAGGTAGGAGGGCCCCTTAGCAGAATTTTGCTTAGGGCTCCAGGGAGGTCAGGACCGGCTCTGCACCCAGAAGAGGCATAACCTCGGATTGTAACATTGACAGAGCTATAAGTATACTTCCTGATAATGTTGATGTAATATTTTCTGAATTTTTTTTTGTGTTATACAAAATATAGCATCCTATAACTGCTAGCTAACAGCAATATAAGGAGATGGATTGATTTTGAAATTTATTTTCAATTGTTTTATTAGTTATATGTTTACTACCTCATTCAATGCCCACAGGCTAATTTTCATTATTTACAGGAAAAAGTACAATATTGGCAAAGACAACCTTAATGCTGTTACTATCCTGAACTGTGGTATCTAAGCATTACTAGTTTGAAATTATTCAAGATCCCAATGTCTAGAGTGGATAAAGGTACCACATCACTTAGAAACTGTTCTGAATATCGTCCTAACATTGCATCCTTCGAAAATCGGGTAGTAGTAGCCTACAATTAAAAGCAAAATGTGAGAGCATCTCTCTGCATTCCTGTGTGTTAGGTCGTAATGATGACCATTTAACTGTTTTATCCCTGACCACAGAGAAGAGTGGATAAAGCTCACATCCCTACAGACGGGCTGCAGTGTGTCTGGGGCGGCTGTGTGCTCTCTTATTGGCTGCCACATTAACCCTATGTGGCCTTTGTGAGTATCACACACTGTCTGTGTGTATGTCTTTATTGGAAATGCAGCTAAACTGTGATTTTAAAGTAAACATTTTTTTTACTTTTTATTTGCTATGTAAACTGTCAAGTCTCAGCAGGTCATAGATGTTGTTTCACTGTAGCCAGGGGAACTGGTTTCTCTTTAGCTGGACTGAGTTCTTCCTGTAGTTGTGGTGCCATTTTACAACAATTTCTCTTGCTCGACACCACAAGATATTTAGATACTGTCTCTTGATTTTCCTGGTCTTCCCCTGTTAGCATTAATACCCATCAGCTGGACCGTTCTGAGTGTATACTGAACACTGTACCTGGAAATCTTAAGTTTTTTTCCCATGGGAAATAACCTTGCCACAATATCTTTACTTTGCCTTGCACATCTAAGCCTAACACCTTCTTCTTTCCTCTATTTTTTTTGCATATTCTTTTAGTGCCGATTTTTCTTCCACAACAGGCCAATGGTATTAGGCTACCTATGTTTTTTTTTTTTTTTACTTAAGGAAGATAAGATTTCAGTCACCTACCTCACATCCCCATTTGCAAAATAATTGGATAGACTTCCAGTAATTTGTTTAACTGTAATTTATGTCAAAGGAGGCTTTTTTGAAGAAAGTTGTGTCTAAGATTATTTTTCAGTCAAACCCATCTTTTTGTATTATTGTAGGTAGAAACTGAGAAAAAAAGTTTATACTTTGGTTTGTTATTCAATAAGGGCACATATAATAACTGAATTCTTCCTATCTACGGTTTTTAATAAAACTAGAGGTGACCTAATACTTTTGGCCTGTATTGTATATAATTATATCTATAATTATTAATTATTTATAACAAAATAAAAAAATAAATAAATGTCATCCTGCGCAATTTAACAATATATAAACATATATAATATATGCATACTGTATCATTCTGGTTGGGAAATTGAAGAACAGTTCATTTATGGCGTTTCTGGAAGTGCATCCTGTCTAAGCTGTCATGGTCTTTTTGTTTCTAGTTGTCCTTTTTGGGCCGCCAGGTGGCGGCACTTCTCAGTTTTTGTATTTCTGTTCATTCCCTCATTGGTTTCCCGTGTTAATTGTATTATTGTTTTCCATTATTGTCTCGTTATTTAATCATCGTCCCCACCTGCCTCTCATTATCCCTTCGCTCTCGTCTGATTATGTATTGAGTTCACCTGTGTCTTGTCTATTTAAGTTCTTTGTCCCCTTGACTCAGGTGCTGGTTCCTTGTGTTCATTTCTGACTATACATCTGCCTGCTTTGGTCCTGCTTGTGCGTTTCATGCGAGTGTTTGTGCTTGTGTTTATGCTTGTGTGTTTCTGATTGCATTTCATGTGTGTTTCTGATTGCCTGTGTTTTGACCTGCTTGTGTTTCTGACTGTGTTTCTGTGTGCTTTCCTACCTGTGATCTGCCCTGCCCATGTTTGTTCTGTGTGTTTCTTGTATTTTTGAGAAGTTCGCCTGTTTTTATTTTTCTTAGGAATATTTTGAGTTTCATGGCTTTGCCCCTCATGGCCCCTTTGTTTGTTCCTGTTTGTTTTTTCTAGTGAAAGTCTTTGTTAAACTTTCCTTTTGAGTTTCTGGTTTTTTCTTCTCTGCGCTTGGGTCCATTTCTTTGAAAACCCTGACATAAGCATCGGTTTGCATTGTAATGACACCGAAGGGAAGTTTGTAATGGATTTCTCCTGTATGAAAATGGGTTTTAAAAAAGACTAATCAGCATATACAGAGAACCGGTCATTCCAACCAACACCAACTGTTACATGACTGAGTAGCGAACTAAAATGTCAACTTGTCCACATTGTTCAATTTATAATGGTAAAAATGAAATGTTTGTTCTGATTGTCAGAAAATAATGCAGTAGACTAGTAATATGTGTTTTCCTTCACACACAAGACCTGAAGGTCCCAAACTGTGTGGCTACAGAGTGGTCAGGGATGGAGCGAGAACTGGAGAAGCTCAGAGCCAATTACAGCAGACAGATTCAAGTAGAGAGGAAGAAAAATAACACCACTTAATTTGCAATGTTAGAGAAAAAGCACACATCTGGATCAATACTGCCCCTCCATTGAAAAGGGTAAGGTTTATTATCTTGAATATCATTTTTAAAATAGGAAGAAATGTGTGGGTGGTATCCCGCTTTTAATATCATCTATTGTACATTTGTGTGAGCGATGTGAGATTATGATCTTGCTTATTTGCAAAGGATCTTGTTTGTTGTACAATCTAATTGACAGAGTCTGATGCCTGTTCTCTGTGCAGAGAGAAAGTGTAATCCCTGTCCACAGGGCTGGGAGCAGTTCTACTCCAAGTGTTACTACTTCTCTATTGAAGTGAAGACATGGTGTGACTGTCGCAGTGACTGCGTTAAACAGGATGCTGACCTGGTGATTATAGAGAGTGAAAAGGAGCAGGTAAGGCACTGTATGAGCGAATGAGTGAGTGCCTGACTGACTGAGTGAGACAAAACCAAAACTAAAGTCGCTTAATATTACAGTATTTATCACACTGTATACATGGCATTGTAAAAAACAACAAAAAACATGTAAAGTTGTGTAGCCTTAAATCAAAAATACACCCTGGTTCCAAACAACCAAGACAAATTCAGCAATCCCAAAAATGAAGGTTTTACAGACTAAATAACTAAATACAATCTATAAATCTATCAAGGAACCTCATCACTTGACACTTGGCTACTCAATGTTGTCATAGACAATGACCTCAATTTTGGAACTTACAGGCCACCGTAACTTCTGCTACGTCGTTGGAAAGGGAGGGGTGAGGGGAGGGGGGTTATTCAGTTAGTTGCAATTTGCAACCTCACCGTTACATGCCAGTTCTACACACTGCACATTTAAGCACAATTTACCCCAATATTTGGTCCTGAAAGACAAAATAATTTGAAAACCTCTTTAGAGAAATTTCGTTAAAATTCTTTAATTCTTCAAAGTTCTGTTAAAGGCATGATTAAATAAGCATACAGAGGCATATCTATGATGCACCTGCTATCTCTATCTGTACGCACTTTAACCAAATTAGTGTAGCTTTACCTGTATTTGTTGTTCTAAACTAAGTTTGGGATGTTTCTGTGCATGGTGCTCTTTTTGTGAGGGGAGGGGCGTGTGGCTACAGGGCCTGTCGTTTGGGATCAGATTTCAGTGGAGTGTTTGTTGCTAGCTAGCAGCTGCCTCAATGGTGGAGGTGAAGACCAGGTACAGTGAAGTAAAAAAGCTGACAGGGCTTGTTCAAGAACTAAAGCTAGCCTTGGTATTGCTTTTCCTCGGTGGCGTCAGCTGAAGTTTGCCAAGAGAATGAAAAGAGAGGGTGGAGTTGGCTTGTCTTCTGTTGGACCTGTAAGTAACGTTACCTCTAGCTATCCAGCTAGCTACATTAGGTAGCTAGATGACCAAAGTTGGGTACTCGGGTTAAGTGTGTGTAGTTGAAAATGGAGACTTCTTTGATTGTAAACACAGAACCACAGCAAGGCTAAAAAATCATGCATAGTATGCCTGTAAAGAACAAATCAGAATACTATTATCACTCACTGAAAATGAGAAAAATTAACCTGACAGTAAAAAGCCGTCTTTATACAGAGAATTAAACCCGGAGAATAGGTGGAGCAGAGCCGGGTCTGATTTCTGTGTAAAGATGTCAAACCAGAGAAAAGGTAGATTAAACTAAGCCGGGTCTGACCCACTTCACCACCTTGGAGAAAAGCCAGAGCTGACCCGGTGTTTGTTCTGTGTAAAGTAGAGCTGGAGAATAGCCGGAGCAAGTGGCATGGTAACCATCTCGCACCACCACAAGCATTCCATAACAGCGCGTAGAAGTTGGGCTGTCAGTGGGAAACTAGCAAAACAGTCACTTGGCATTAATTCAAGTGACTGAGAACCGTAATAAATTGGAGCTAGCTTGCTAATAATATTGTTAATTTATTGGGCTTCTCTGACCAGCAGCAAGAGGGGCAACAGCTGTGGGGACAGCGAGGTGAGGGAGCTGTTGATAATTAGAAACGAGAAGTAAAATTTTAAAAATACGGTAGTATGGATTAGCGTTGTTGTTTTATTACGCTTCCTCATATGTTCCTTCAGCCTTGATGCCCTTTTTTGATAATCTCCTTTGTTTTTGTTTTATTCTTCTTCTGATTGCTAATAAGAGACAAGTGGCATTAGGGTGAGTTCTTGCTTGAAGTCCTGGTCATGTCTTCTCACAAAATTTTTACACAAAAAATAACTTAACCAACAAAATAAGAAGGTTTAAGGGATTTACTTAAAAAACTAAATATGATTTTGAGCGTTTTGTGCTGGCTGAGACATTTTTTACAGTGTACTGGCTGGTTGATTCAATACTCAAGACTCCTCACTAATCTGTACATGTGCAGAGCTTTAAATGGAATAAAGTGTGCGCATGCTTTTAATTTTCTGATTATTGGCATGTGCAACATATTACCTTCAGATTTCACATATTCGCAATAAGGGCTTAACCAGGTTAGAAATGCAGTGACCAAACAGCATCATGGAGAAGTGGAAACAGGTGCCTTGTGGGGATTTTTTCAGTCGTGACACTCACTTCAGCGTGGAGAGCTTCACGTGTTCTCAGCATGAAAGCGAAAATCACAGATCTCTGATTTGCATGATTCTCTTTTCTTTATGTACTGGGTATTAATTCTGAAAAGCAGTAAAATGTAACTCCACAAGTGTTTATGCGTTTTACCTTACTCACCCTTAAGAGTCTGCGGTGAGACACGTTGACATGTTTACTGTAGTCTTTAAATGAAACTCAACCTGGTGAGAAGAACTGCAGGCTGAGAACTGCAAACCCTAACTGAACAGGAAATGCTGTGGTTGTAGATAAGGGCATGTTGCTTTTCTCATGCCGTTTGACCCTTATGAAGGATCTTGTTCACTTGCCTGAAGCCCATTTATCAGTGGGGTATGGCTCAAGATCCAGAGTGTGTTAGTGTGGACTGTGTTTCTCTCAGCTCTCAGCAAGGGAGACATTGGGGTGATCTGGGTAACTCAGAACCAGAGGAGACCCGACTCTGGGTTAATGTACTGTAGCTCCCCGCCAGAGGGGTGGGAAATCTAACGGACACATTACAGTGGATAAATACACATTCACAGGAGAATATGGAGAGGATGAAGCAAACTGAACACTTGGCAAGAAACCACATCAACCACCATTGTATATGAATCTCCACAACATGTATCTGTCTCTGCACTTAGTTTTTCCCTCTTTCCTGTACATCTATTAATTACACATGTTAACCTTTGACTGTCCAGTAGTCAGTATGGTGGGAGGGGTCTGAACACCATGCAATCCAGTATAATTACTGACTAGACGCACTGATTCCTTAATTACAATCTGCAGTCATGCAGTGCTGTAACAGGAACACAGAATGGAGACAACACTCATTTGTAGGCAGAAAGCGAGAAGTAGAGCTGTTTCTGTGTCTCTTTCAGCCTCTGTGCTTATCTTACAGGTTCTGGTGGAGGGGAGAGCCGGGTGACCACTGCATGAATCATACAGCACCTATATGCAGACTGTGTAATTACTGTGTCTGCTGAGAATGCATAGACCAATACATATAGCTTTTTTTAACCAGACGCCTGCTTCAGATTGGCATTCTGCTTCCATAAACATTTTTGTGATGATTAATTTGTTTTGTGAAGCTTAAAATGCACTGTTACTCTCAGTTACCGTGACAGAGGTTGACTAGTATGATGCACTGTGGTTAAATATGTTTAAAAGCAGTGGAGCCACTTTCTAGTCTCATCATTTATTTGATAATGCATATAATCATGGGAAAAATGGATAAGTCTTGTTCTGCTATAGTAGCCTAATGAGTTATGAAAAATATGCATTTTTGTATGCTGTAGTATGTAGTAAGGCTGTTACAAGTAGTAAGCACTACATATCTTAATCCTTTTCCTCTTTTAGTTTAAGTAAATTAATCAAACCTGTTCAATAAATTGAAGATTTGCCTGATTTCCACTTTCTTTGTTTTTTGAAATCTCCAATTTCCTCATGTCCATGTTTCAGTGATCAGTACACTTTCAACAGTTGAGGCCACAGTGATTTTACCCATCTATTGTGCCAGTGCATCACATTAATGACAATGAAATCGCAAGATGATCTACCTCATTAAAAGCCCTGGGATGTGAATATGGGACATTTATTCTTCATAGCACATATAACTGTCATGAAGACATTAAAATAATATAAAAATGAGTAATCATTGCTTAATAGACATTACACGAGTCCAACTGAGAATCATTGTCACCATTCTGGTTTGCAGACCCAGAACAGGGCCAGGGCTGGGGCTGGGGGTGGGTTGTAATGAAACCCAGCTCAGGGTTAGGGTTGGGCAACGTTGGGTTGTAATGAAACCCAGCTCAGGGTTAGTGTCAGGGTTGGGGTTGTAATGAAACCCAGCACATGTCTGTGCGCCACTGCGCTAGACAGGAAGCTGCTCAGCTGCAAGACTCAGGCCCCCTCAACAACAGCGAGGCCCCTGAGCAGAGAAGAACAGTCCTATCAATACATGGAGTTTGTGTATTATTTTACAATGAGGAACATAGGGTTCATAAGCAGTAATCCAGTGCTCAAATTAAAACATAAGGGGGCAGATATTACAACAGATACCTGCTAGCCAGCTGCATGTATAAGAACACTGCACTTCTTCAAATGCACACTTCTGTGTGACATTTCTGTCATTGTGGCTTGTTCAGGCAGTAATAATGACAGTTTAATTGTTTTGTTTTGCTAATGCTTCTGGCCAAAGAGAAAAGTGGACAAAGCTCACTTCCCTACAGACTGGCTGCAGTGTGTCTGGGGCTGCTGTGTGCTCTTTTATTGGCTGCCACATTAGTCATGTGTGTCCTCTGTGAGTATGAAATACAATATCTGTGTGTTTATAGTATGATACACTGGCAAATCATTCTGTGTAAATGAAACACACTGAAATATGAATATGAAAACTATACATAGTCTTTGTTCACTTATACTTCATGTCATTAGTCTCAATGTTTTATTCAATCAACTACATTATCCCATCACTTTATTCTTTCCTTAGAAATTAAGCAAGGTTGTTACTGCTAACTTATATTTCCCATTAAGAAATGAAAATGTACATTTGCGTTTGACTGAAGGGGAAGCAATAGCACTTACAGCAAAAACAAAGCACCAACCTGTATGAAACGGAACATCCTACACTGCTGAGATTGTGACATTTGACTCCTGCAATGATTAGTGATGTGAATGACAAGATAAAATAATCAATTGGTTGTGCCTTTTAAAATTAAATATTCGTATGAGACCTCCAGGTGTTGGAGCACTTCAAGAAAAGCTAAAAGTTAGATTATTACAGCTTGTAATGCACACTCAGTGTAATCACAATTTGGAGACACACAACATATATCAAAGTACAATTAAAGTATCAAAAATACAGTTAAATTGCTTGTAGTAGCCTGTATTTCATTATTAAGATTGAAGCTCTATTAACATGCAAGTTCTAAATTTAAATTATGGTGTTAAAAGGCCGCCAGGTGGCAGCATGAGAATTATACTCACTGAGCACATACCATCTAGATTAATTACACTTTCAACATTCATTCATGCCAAATAAATACAAATAAAATTGCTGCACAACACTAACTATTGTGCACATGGGAGTGACTTGAGTATTTGAATATTTTGACTGATCCCTATAAGCTAAATAATCGCTCACAGTTTTGCCATAGAAAGATGCTATTTGTACCAGGTGTACAATGGTCTAAATACTGTAGATGAATTATATCCTCTATCAAACTATTTTAAAAATGTTTTGAATGCTGTTGGCAGCCTTGGCTTTTCCCCTGGAACTATGAGAATAATAATCTGAATAATAATGCTGGGATAGACAATGTTATCTGGCAGTTTAATTGTTGGCGGGGTGTACACCGCATGTATACTACACCGTGCTTTTCAGGGCTGCCCACAGAAATAACAACAAACCGTCTTTACAAACTTTAATCTTTATACCATCGGACCTCATGTAAACACATAGTTCACCTACAGCTTTGAGTTGAACAATCTCAAAACGTCAGCATCTTGACCACCAAGGGGCTTCCACGAAGGGATCAAAGTTAAGGCACCAAACGTTGAACATGGCTAATCTTCCTAATTTGGAATGTCCAATTAACAGCTATATTCATAGACAGTCCCTTCTGCTGATTAAGCAGAGTGTAGACACACAATTCTCCTCTGAGACATGTGGCATCACCAGCCTGCTTCTCACACTGTAGACCACAGTGCTACTTAGCTCACGTAGTGCAACTGGAGGAAGACCTTTTATATGCTGCTTGGGCATGCAGTCCACATGCATCCAGTGAATCAGAGTGGGCTGCTAAAAAGCAATGAAACACAGACCCCTACGTGATTGAACCCGCCCGGATTGGTAGCTCCATAGGGCTTTGCAGAGTTGCCAATTGTGTCACCCTTTGGAGCTAAAGGCCACAGTTGGCACTGGCATGATCTGGATTTGATCCGAGTCTCTGTGGTTCTCTTACAGATTCTGGAGAAGTGGACAGCCAGATGATCATTTCTGGTTTGACAGTCGGACACAGTACCAAGATGCAGACTGTGCAGTTACTGTGCATGGTGAGAATGCATGTTTGGACACACACTGCTATTCGTACCACTGGTTTATCTGTGAGACTGATGCTCTGCTACACATCAATAGTTGTTTTAAGTCTTAATAAGAACATCTGCTTAGTGATAACGTTGCAATGTAAAAAATAGACCGTGTGCTCAGTAACAGCTATGCTAATGGAGGATGAGAGACTTATAAACTCATTGCTATCAGAGCAATAGATTAAACACAGCTACTGAACAATGCTAGGAAATAAGCCAGGAATTTCATGTGAGCATAACGCACACTATGAAAATAAATATTGTGCTTGACTGTGCTGAAAAGGTTCACCTTTACTTTTGCATGTATAGCTTTAAGTGTCACGTAGAAACTGTGTGATTGCTCCATCTGTCTGCCATATTATTTCAGTATACAAAGTGACCAGAAGAAAGTGTGAACAAAACATTGTTCACACTTTTTTTTACAACTTGTGGGCAACAAAGCAACACCTAAAATAAAACACAGATGGGAAAACAAGTGTACTGCGTATATTTGTTCACAATCTAACTTAAGGCACACATTTTCCATTTACTCTGTTTCAAACGCTTGAGCGTGCCATTTCCGTGACATCAAATGACCCTTCTGAAACCTGGTGCTAAAACACCCAGGCTTTCTGCATTTGACCAATGAACATGCGGGTATCTGATTTAGAATAGCCTAATTCATGAGAATGATTCCCCTCCAAAAGTGTGGCTGTTTACCACAATATAAAAATAGAATTGCTCATCTGCCTGGCTTGGTTGGCTAAGCCCCAGGAGCACAGCTTCAGAAATCATCTCTGAGCTACTTGAAGCCATTCACGCTGAGTCTTCATCATGACTAATAATCTCCTATGAGCAGACCCTCTCAATAGATGGGTTTTGTCATCAGCGCTTTTTACATAGATTGGGTGATTGTCTGCTCTTTTATTACATTTCCTAAGCTTGTGTTAACCCTGCTGCCCTGCCCAGTGCTGTGTGCACTTTGTCCAAAATAAGCATAGTGAAAGGCAATGTCCCACAAAAAGAAGCCTTCCGTCATAGGTCAAGGAAGTGCCATGTCTCTTGAATTTAGCTTTTTTCTTTTTTTTGTGGCTCTTTCTACTCAATTGTGTCTGGAGTTATGCTAGTTCCTCTTATGTGCAGATATCACCAATCCCCTTATCTTGACAACCCATTCCTTCACCTTAGTACTCAAACACAAATTATGAAAATGATTTCATAATTGAATGATACCGATTCTCTGCAAACAGAATCATGTATCTGTGCAGGCTTCTCAACCTGTATGTGGCCCATGCCAAGAGACTTCACCCTTACAGTGCCACAGAACTCTGTGCTTCTTCACCACTGGGTCATATGGCTCATACATGTATGCTGTGGGTGATGAAGAAAACAAAATGAGCAAACAAATAGACTGCCATTTGGCCTTAGAGAACTACTTCATGCTTTGTGGTGTTCCCTGGCATACTGCATCACTTGCTATTAACCTCCACTTGAGAACAGATTTGAGTGTTCTGCATAAAGTAAATTCATTATATGGCCAGAAAACAATGGTGTGTTGAGAGTACATAACCATCTCCTTGAACAGGTACCTCTTTCTGCAGATGTCATGGTATTTGAGCTAGGCTTCAAAACACCACAGTATTCCTTTGAACTGTAAATGAGGGAGGAATAACTTTAGCGTGTACCAGTCCAGTATCCAAGGTGGTGAGCATCACCTCAGTCACACCCTGTTTGGAGCTGCCAGCACCAGGGTCGGAGCACACCCCGTCTTGGATCCCCTCCATTAAGGGCTGAGCTTTGTGGTTGGAGAAGGCCAGCTCCTCTGCAGAGGTGTAGTTTGGGGGGGGCTGCCCCCCCCCAGTTCCCCTCCACTCTGCTTTCATCCTGTTGGCTGCAAAACAATACCAACTCTAACATTCAGATTGCGCAAGACAGTGAGACTTGTACGGTATTATAAAAGATATTATTAACCAAAAAAGCAAAGCATTTGTGTAGGACCACGGCTAGATACCTAAACAGTCGTCTGTGGATCATAGATAAAAAGACAAGACTCATCTACAGTACAACATCTTTGAATTTACAGCCTTTAGGCCGCAGGTTTAAAGTCCCACTGACAAGGAGAGCCTGATATATATGATTAGACCAGTGGTTCTCAACCTTGGACCCAGGGCCCGTATGTCTATGCTGGTTTTCATTCCAATCACAATTGCAATCACAGAATTTTAGTAAGTAGTTAAATTTTTTTTAAATTAGGTGATTTTCATGTTTAGAGGGTTTATTAGCCCTCTTAAGCTGCATTATGTCAGAAATAGCTATGTATATGTGTAGAATAAATGTCCCATGATTACATTGTGCATTTTGTACTGTATTGCAAACAATTTAAACAAGGAAACTGATCAAAATAAGGACTGAGGTGAATAAATAAGGCCCTTATATTAAAGTGTGGACACGTGGCCACTAAAAATAACCATTTGGTAGATAATTATGAATTCAAAGCCAAAGCAAATAGCAAGCCAAACCAGCCTTGTTTTAATAAATTTAAAGAAAAATTATAAAAGATTATTAAATGCTTGTGTTCAATGACATAATTACTGTAGGAGCCTATTGATTCACTTCAGTCTTTAATTTGATCAGTTAAAAAAAAAATGACATACACTCTCTCAGAAATTAAGGTACACAAGGGTACAAATTCTGTACAAGTACAAACTGTACCTCTAAAAGTACTAGTGACAAGTGATTGTACCTTTTTTAATGTAATTAATTGCTATAATAAGCACAATGTGAACATGAGATGTTTATTCTACATGACAGGACTAACTATTTCTGACAAAATATGTCTTAAGAGGGTAAATATTCAGTCTAAACATGAAATGCATCTAATTAAAGAAAATTTACAGCTTGTTACAATTCTGGGATTGCAACCGCAATTGAGTGAAAACCAGCATGCAAACAGGCACCCCAGCACCGAGGTTGGGAACCGTTAGATTAGACCATGATAAAAAAGCTTCATATAGTGACATAAAAAGACACAAGAACAGTCTTCATCATCCAGTAGCTCAGTAACCAAACATAAATACAAATAATTGAGCCATTCAAATAATTATGAGATGCTGGCATGAAATCCAGAAATGTATATGGTTATTTATCCCGCCTTTGTAATATTTTGTAATATTTTCCTGCTGTAGCAAAATGAGCTATTGAGCTATTGTATGAGCTATTTATAGAAATGGTTATCTGCTCTTCCTGTATGTAGAAAGAAAGATAGCAAAAAGAGAGAGACTGAGGCGGAGACAGACGGACAGAGAGAGGGAGAGGGAGCAGATATCTGCATGTTAAATGACAAAATATTAACCAAATATCTGAATTTCTGCATTCTCCTGCTAGTTCTGCTTCGCTTTTCCTTTGTCTCTCTCAATGGTTAAGGTGTTTCATTAGCCGCAATGAGTGAGGTATTTTATTCATCTATGAAGTTCAAGAAGAACTTTAGGCAGGGGACTGCAGGTGAGTTACTCTGTTTTCTGAATGTAAATTCTGGATTATTTAATGCTATTGTTAATGTTTTATTTTCTATCAATACGTTTCAATCTTTCTCTCCTTCATTCTCTTTCTCATTCTTTTGTTTAATATAAATTATTTGGACAGTGACACAATTTTTGTTGTTTTGGCTCTGCACTCCAGCACATTGGATTTGAGATAACACAATTAATATTGTTGAGTTGTATGTATTTGCATGAACAAAAAAGAACAATGAAAACAATATTAAACAAAATGATGTGTGGTAGAGAGGTCTGAATCCCAACTGGGCTTATAAAACGACCTCACTGATGAAGTCAAATTATACGATATACAATAAAAAAAATCTTAAAAAAAAAAAAAAAAAAAAAACAATCATGAGTGAGTGTGAGTGAATTTGGGAATTAATCGCAAAGAATCCATTGAATGATTTGGGCAGCAAATTTAAAAGCTAAGTGTATTTGTAGATGAATGTGCATGGTTGAAGTATGTTAATGTTTTAAATCAAAAAGATGTCGAGTTTGTTAAACAGAGGGGCAGATGGAGGCGAGTAATCAGAAAAGGTGGCTAGCCGTGCAAATTTCGTTTGAGTGAAGTGAATTTATGTCGATTCGCAGCATACGTACTTGCCCATATAATGTTGCAGTAAATGAAAAATGGGTAAATTAAGTTGTAGTACATATTGTGGAGGCTAGTTTGATTAACTAAGCCACTCAGTTTTCTGATGATACCACTGGATTACATAGTTCAAGAGTGGGGCGACATAGCTCAAGAGGTAAGACCGATTGTCTGGCAGTCGGAGGGTTGCCGGTTCAAAACCCCACCCTGGGCGTGTCGAAGTGTCCTTGAGCAAGACACCTAACCCCTAACTGCTCTGGCGAATGAGAGGCATCAATTGTAAAGCGCTTTGGATAAAAGCACTATATAAATGCAGTCCATTTACCATCCATTTACTTTATTACTGATAAATTGGATGTTATATATCCAGAACAAGTTTTCATAAACCATAAACTGCAAGCAATTTAGTGGATGAAACCTGGATTGTGTAATCCCCACCAATTTAAATCATAGCACTTGATCTGCAATACGTTTTATTCTTACGCATTAATATAATAAAGATTGATTTAAAAAAATATTTAAACATAACTTATTTGTCCGGACCGTTCAGAAGATTTTACCACGCCGCAATTGGCCTCATAATTAGTGAATCAAAGTTTTTGTGAGATAAAATCAAATGGGTATGTAAGACACAGCAGTAAGATCATTAATATAAATAAGGAATAACAAGGGTCCAGTTATAGATCCTTGAGGGACACAATAACTTGGCCCTGTTTGAGTGTGGAAGAATATAATAGACTCCGTTTTTGTGGAAGATCACAAAGATGACTTATTTAGAGTGTATTTCTTTATGTTTAGTGCCTTGTGTTTTTCTGGCTGCTCGACATATAGAGCAAGCATGCTGCCAAATATTAACATCCCATATTTAATTAATTCCCATGGAGAAAGAACTATTCTGCCCTACAAAGCCTAACTGCAGTAACTACGCAAAAGGGTAAAACTGAGAAAAAATGGCTTTAAAGTATTTTAACTGGCCAGCCAAATGGGTTATAGGTATATCAGTGATATTGCACTAATTGTACATGTATTCATGAGGTAATTTTTATGCCCAAAAACCATGACGGCTGATTTGACCTTTGCCCCCAAAAATGTAGTTACTGCACTCTGCCTTTGCATTGCCTTAAATGGTTCTAAGAGCAATGCAAAAGCAAAGTGCAGTAACTACAATGTTCTCAGCTTTTATACTGTGTTTTCAGTGAACAGAAACTATTTTGACACTGATTTTGTTATAATTGTATTTAACAGTATTTAACAATTCTACTTATGGATTTGTGCATGTTTAATTAAGTCTGGACAAATTGAGAATTTTAGGCGTCATATTTTAGTCTTGATATCATTTCATTTCACTTTTTTACTTATTCACCTATCTAGATAATTATTATCCTATCAATTAAACTTTGCATCATCATCTTCAATTTCACCATCGTTGTCACCGCCACCACTGTTGTTGCCTTGATGACAATCGCATTAATAATTTTCATTATCCTTGTCTTTACTATTTCACACAATGAATAAATACAAGGCTACACTGAATCACAGTAAAATTTGTTTATTATATTACATGTTTTAAAATTGGTGGGGCGCAAAACTTTCCTTTAAACTAATCATTGACCTCAAACTGTTTTAATTAATTTTCAGTGATTAGCAAGCATGATTAGCAAACAATCTGACTAATCAATTGGAAAGTAACACACAGCTTCTTCGCATTGTGTTAGGGAGATTAAATGATAAATGCGATTTAGAAAAATCCGTTTTAATCACTAAGCAGTGGCAGAAACTTCCCTGATTTTCCTTGCGTATCAATACAATTAATCCACAAAATAGGCTACTCAATACTATCATATATAGCCAGCTCTCCCCAAATAGGCAGTTTCAGCGAGTAGCCTAGGCCTTATAGCCTACATTTATTTTAATTTGCAGTACGAAATTGTGCACATTTTTAATCAACATTATTTGCGGATACATGCACTTCTTTCTCCGCACTCGTATTCATGGCAAATATCCACAATGCGTAGGCTAGATTGTAAACAATCTTGAAGTGCATGACATGGCATCGGTGATGATGTGAAGTTACAGATGATAATGTTACAGCTTTCAGGGAGCAGGTAAGCTAACGCTAGCTAACTAAACAAGCATATATAGCGAGGCTGACAGGTGTTTTATAATGTGTTGCTAGTTTCTCAACACTTAATGTCATTGTTACTTAGCCTACCTGGGTATTTTATTTTCAGCACCAGTTCCACTATCCTCTTTCCCCTGGATAGCGCCATCTTAAACAGCTTTGTTGTGTGAGGTTAGATGGGTGAAATCGGCTGGTGGTAGAATCCCAATGCAGTCGCGTGAGGTAACTTACGCCGGGCACCCACCGCACGCGTAGCGTAAACGGCGCGTAAGCAGCACGGCGAAGCAGCACGGCGCGGCGCGTTGCGTGTCTACACGGGTTCCGTCTGTGTCGCGCAAATGCTTGCTTAAAGCTCTATATTCCTAGTAGCTCTCGCAGTCTGCAGTGGGATTACATCGTATATTTCACGTTTGTTCACGACTGTTGATTATGGGTCAAGTAAATACTTGGTGAGAGACCTTTTTCAGTTTGTTAATTTGGTAATATTTTGTTAACTCATGTAAATACGCGAGAAAGTAAACGCTTTAAATAATTACCATAAGCTTAAATCGCAACGTAGCCTACATAATAATCAATCTCAAACTGTATTAATTTATTTGCTTGGTTAACAAGCGTGCCAACTTTATGAAGAATATGTAATGATCATAATAATAATAAATAATCCATAATCAACCATTGGGAATTCCCATGTCGTCTTGTTATTCACGTCAAAACATTTATATGATCAGATTTAGTAAAATCAGTTAATCGTCAAAAAGATAGCGTAACAGTTTAAACTTGAAGGGATATTAACACCACAACGCCATGAACACTGGAAGCTTTGAAGTACAAGTGCAATAAAGGCTTGCTTACAACTTACATTTATAAAATAGGTGCATTTTCATCGGCAAGACCACTAAATCTGATTTTTTTTAAAGCTCTGTGGATTATCTGATTTTTATTAGCAAGCCCCTTTTGAAAGCACGGCGAACGAAGACATCGGAGAAGTCAAATAGGCTGAGCAATGGTTGGTTAAAAACTACCTTCCAACACTCGAGCTAACAAACCGCTGCTCGGTGCAATCACTTCTACATCATTCAATAAGATACGTCTTTCAGTGGTGTATTTTCAAATTTACCCCACCCCCTCCTCAAAATAAGATAGCGAAACTAAGTTTGCATTTTTCCCAGGTTCCAGTTTTTTTCCCCCCTGCAAGGACAATACAAAAGCGAAAAGGCTTGTATTTTTTAGCTGCTTATAAAATATATGGTAGGGAACTAGGGACACACCCCCAATAGCCTAATATAAGGATGAAATATAAATCAGAGCATGTATACCTAGCATTTTAGAGCATATTTCTGTGTATAAACAGGTCATCATGACGCGCGACAAGCCGAAAAATAGAACAGAAGCGAAAAACTACGTTTCGCCGCCGGTTCGCGACGCGTTCGCATCTGGTGTAGGGGACGTCGCCCGCTGCCTATGTAATAACAGTACTTCAACTACGCTTCAGTTACTCGCGTAGTGCGCTCGCGGTCGCTACGCGTGCGGTGGGTGTCCGGCTTTAGATGGGTAGAGCGCGAAATCGGCCGGTAGGACCCCAAAGCAGACCGCAGGCGGTCTGCCATGGTTTTGAGTCGGGGTTTGTAGTTACTGCAATTTTTATACAGTTTTTTTCTCTAAAACAAAGCAAAATTGAACTCTGAAACTTTGTGACAAGATAAAACAGATATCAAGTTCATTTTTAGTTATAACTCAATTTCGACCAAAAATGTAGTTACTGCGGTTAGCCTTTGGACGGCAGTATTGTTGTTCCTTATCTCTTTGCAGCTAAGGTTCGTTGTTTTCGGTTTTTATTAAATAAAAATAAATATCCAAGAATTTATCTGTATTTATATTAAAAAACATGAAAATTGGTTGCAAACATAGCCTAATGCATAAATCGTGGTGAAAATGGGATCATAAAAACAACAATGCAAAGATCAGGTTGAAAATTAGATTTTAATTCCAAACATTTAAAGCTTACTGCTTTTCATTGCATAATCAGCAGCTCGTTTGTATTTTTCCCCGTTTTTTCTCCACTTTTTTTTTGTGGTCCACTATTTCTGATAGCCGCAGGATGGCTCAGAACAAGCTAACTGAATTACCAATTGGAGCACCCCTGTGCATAGCGATTACTGCTACCCACTACGGAGTCCGTCAAGCTTTTGTATGAAATCATTACCCTCTATGAGGGTACGTCAGTGAAAGGTACATTTCATACAGACTTTAGGAAGAATTTATCACATAGAGAGTAGTGTATGTGTGATATAGCCTGCCAGGTCATGTAGTAGAGGCAGAAACTCTGGAGCTTCCGAGTAAGTTAAAATCCAGCTGCAAATTTTTAGCTATTATTTCAAGGCATTTTCACATCACACTGGTGTGCAATGGCTTTTAGGCACTGAAAATATCAAAACAGTATGACCAGACCAGAATACCTATGTTTGAGAGGTGTAGCATTAAAGGGGGACAAAATGAGGACTGGCACAGAAACGTTGAATGCATTTTCATCTTATCAAGCTGGGGCACAGTACTGAGTTGCAGAGAAAACACTCGAGAGGTTTTCAAGCTAAAATCACAGGGCTTTTATATAAAAGAAATATTAAATAACAAATGAGCAAATACATAAGCAGGAGAACGAGGACTAGAAACAGAGGGCTAGGGGAGCACTGGAACACAAGAAGGCAATCTCAAAGACTGAGGCCGTATCCAAATTTGTATGACTGGTATACTCAATAGTAGACACGTACGTTGATTTCGACATGACCCAACTGACTAGAGTCAAGAATCCAAGAACTTAAACCCTAACACTAACAGATGAAACAAATTGTGATAATGAAACAACACATGCTCAAACAAAAAACCACTGGTACAACAATATGCACTAATTAACACAAAATAAAATGAATCTAGGGCTGAGGAGCTGCCGCCCTTTGTCAAGGCCCAGCAGGAACTGTGACAGCTTCCAAGCGTTTGCGCATACATTTTGGCATTTAGCAGACACTCTTATCCAATGCAGCTTGCAGGTTGCATTTTTTTTTACATACATTCCATTTATGCAGCTGGCTAGTTTGATTAAAGCAATTTAATTTGAAGTCTTTTCCTCAAGAGCACAACGCCAGCACTGCAATCAGGAATCAAATCCTCTGCATGTGGGTTAATAGTCCAGCTCCTAGACCATTATATAACACTATAGCCCTCCAATCAGGGGCCATACCTACACTACAGCCCTCCAATCAGGGGCCATACCTACACTACAACCCTCCAATCAGGGGCCATACCTACACTACAGCACTCCAATTACGAGAGCAATAGAAAATACCAGCTATAAGCACTGTGCACTTCAGGAAGGTCACTGCTTAGTGGCATTTGTAGTGAATCATAAATCATATATATATATGCAAAAAATATATATATACACATGTATTTATTTTCATTCTCATATATACTGCAATATTCTTATAGAGCCCAAATAAACAATGATTGTTCATAATTCTCCAACACTGTAAATTAATACATTGATTTTACAACACAATTGAAATTTCACTCAACTTTTTAAAATACTTTTTTCATAGTTTGCCTAGATTTCTTCATTCACAGATCACAAACCTAACAAAAATGGCTTTGAGCTTGTTTCCAGAGATTAGCACAGTGGTCTGGATCATACTAAACTGAGGTGAAATTCAGTAGAAGTCCTTAATCTATACTTTCTTTCCTAAGAAATGCATTTTCCCTTGTGTACTAGATACAAGTCTATCAGAGAACTATTCAATGTTGGAGAGAGATCTGGAGGAGCTCAGAAGCAACTGCAGCACCATGAATACAGAGGAAGTCCAGCTACAGAGTAAGTACAATGAAGTAATTAAGGAACTCCTCTTTTTGTAGCAGCACTGTCACTCCAGTTCACAGTGAGTGGTGCTACTGTTGTCCATCTGCAGAAAAGCATTTACTTTTACACTGTTACATATGAAAATATCATTCTCAGAGTCTGCTGCTTGTTCATTCTGTACAGGCAATGTGTCTAACCGCTGTCCACAGGGCTGGGCACAGTTCTCTTCAAAGTGTTACTACTTCTCTAATGAGACGAAGAGCTGGGAAGACAGTCGCAGTGACTGCGAGGAATGGGGAGCTGACCTGGTGATTATAGAGAGTGAAAAGGAACAGGTAAGGCTCTGTAAAATCATTGTGAATGAGTGGGTGGAGATAAAACTGACAACATACATTCATAAGAAGTCACTGTAAATGTAATTATGTAATTATATCTCATCTTATGTTGGTTCTTACAATCTAACGTGTTCGATATTACCACTATGGGTGAATCGCATTTATCAGTGGGGTGTGGCTCATGCTGTAGCTCAGTATCTCACAGATCTAGTGTCAGTGTGGACTGTTTGTCTCTCAGTGTCTACATCTACAGAGTGAGCAGTGAGGGTCATTCTGTGTTTGTTTTCAGCGGTTCATCAAAAAACAAATAAAAAACTTCACCTGGATTGGACTGAGTTACTCAGCAGCTAGGGGTTACTGACTCTGGGTGAATGGAAGCCCTCTGCAGGAAGGGTAAGAATTCTTACAGAAACAGCACAGGACGTAAAAATGTAGACAGACACAATCATGTAAAATTTTAAATAACATCTTGGCAGATCAGAAATATGAATGTTCCTCTGATGGTAGCCAGTCTAAGGTTTGTGTTACTGCAGTGAAATATGTCACTAGGTATGTTTCTGGTTATGATAGTGCATGTGTACTTTACACTTTTTATCTTTAATATTGTTCTGTTTGTACGATGAGGTTGATTTAATGAGTACAGTTAATCCAGAATTATCTTCCAACAAGATATTTCCGCTGTCTGAACTCTCTCATAGATGGCAACAGACAGAGAATGAGACGGAGTCACTGTATCTCCGTAGGGAACAGCAGAGAAATAGAGCTTCTGTGTCTCAGTCTTTGCTTCCTTTGCAGATTCTGGGGGAGAGGAGAGCCAAATATTGGATTTGAATGTGCCATGTTTGCCCATTCGATGAAGGCATGGGCTTCTTTTTACTGTTCTTATGACCATAATTTCATCTGTGAGACTAATGCTCTGCTCCCCTAAACCATGTTTTATCATTTTATGTTTTTGGTTCTCTTATCTTGTGAGAGGCCGTTAACCATGCCAGGTTTGACAATCAAACACAGGACCAATAAGCAGACCACAATGTTACCGTTTCTGTTGGGACTACATGGAATATGCATGCTGCTGTCTAGAAATGTATCTGTGAGACTAAGCTTTATTAAATGCATTGAAATGACTGTACATGCAGAGTAGATTTAAGCTATTACATTATTGGTTCTATGGACATACTATAAGTATAAAAAATCAAAAACCATACATTTGAAATGGTCCTCATCTTGCTGTTGTGATACTGTAAATTTAAATTGAAATCGAGAACAGCAGTCACTGCTAAAAAAGCAAATGTGTTCATTGGGCCTCATTTATCAATAATTTCGTAAATATGCACATAGGTTCCCCGTAAAATTATACAAACTAACAACTGCCGCCGCATTTATCAAACGTTTGGAGGCACTTAGTTTCAATCGTATCCCCGTGCGTATGTTGATAAATCCCAATCAGTCGTAAATTGGAAGCGCGTTCACGGTCGCCTCATTGTAGCGCACCTCACACAGTGACAGGGGGTCAGCCAGTGGGGTCATCAACCACTGCTTCAGCGGGTAACCCATGTGTTGGAATGGCATAAGATCTTCTTGTTTGCCTCGTTAAGTCTGGCTCTAAGATGTTGCACAGTCTCAATTTAGAAGGGTTCTAGGGAATTGGAACCGACTCATGAGCCACTCGTCATCCTCGGCAAAAAAGTCATACCGGTCCCTAAAAATGCGATCTCGCCGAAGTGCTCTCGCCAAATCCTCTAATAGTGCAAGGTCCGCCATTGCAAGCTTGGACTTAACAGCATTTTGGCCCTTTAGATTTAATATTTCTCATCAATTAATTATTTAAAAAACAAAACTGCAATTATGAAATCATAGCAACTCTTTGTAATGCTATTACTCATTTCAAACATTTTTATTTTACTTAATTAAAATAGTATTCGCAACAAATTTATGTTAGTTTCGTTATAATTTATCTTTCGTCATGATATTTCAATATTTCATGACAAAATACGTAGACAAAGAAGCCCATTTAATGACCAATTTCATCAATAAATGTGAAAAATTCAAGTTAAAAGACGAACTGCGGAGTTTACACACACTCTGCGTGTGGTCTCAGGTTTTCGTAAATTTCTTTTGCACGTCCGAACAAGTTGGACTCCCAAAAACTTTGATAAATCCCAGTTTTCATGTGTAAATGTTGGTACAAAGAGACATTTTTTAAGTATGTTGCTTGATAAATGAGGCACATTGTGTGAAAGTATGAGCTAATAGAAAGAGCTCTCAGTACCTACTTACTCACTATCTCATAAAGGCTCTCCAAACAGACGCTGTGTCCTAAAGACATAAGCCACATGTACCCACAAGTAAACAAGTGGTATGTGACTCTATGGCTTAAATTCAATAAACATTTATCCTCAATTCTGACTTACAAGTAATATCCTTGCTTTATAATCCTTGCTGCAATTGATAGTCAAATTTAAGGACTAATGTTTATTGAATTTAGGCTTATGTGGTTCCTGTGTTACCTTAATCTCAATCTGGATGTATCACAGAAGCAAGTCCACAAGCTAAGAGTGTAAATGTTACATGAATACTCATGAATACCAAAATGATAAATTACTAAAAATTATATTCCATGCATTTTTGAAGACGTTTCAAAATGTATTAAACTGTGTCATTAAAGTTTTTGTTATTCTGAATGTTAGTTTGCTGCTGAAATATTCTGCTTCAATTTCATCTTTTTTTTCTTTGTAATCATTTGTTTCAATCATTTCCTCATCACTTCAACATGACCAGATCTTACAGGATAATCTGAGAAGTGGTGCAGTTCAGCTGCAGTTTCCTAATTTTATTGGCAACCAGCACAACTTTCCTTAGAAGTGGTGAATTTCACACTTAAAAGGTAGTTAAAATAAAAGCTTAACGTAGTATTTATAATGCTTTTATAAACTTTACATAATGGCTTCAAGCATACGCAAATGTTGTGCTTCATAAAGGGTGACAAAACATCTTTTACAACATTATGCCAAATGTGACATAACCAACAATATCACCTGGCTAATGGCTAAACATTATAAAGGGTGCATAAAACCTGCTTATGTAGAATCCAAGGCTAACTGTGATATAACTCATGATGTCACTTGATGTCATGAAACAGTCCAAATCAACACGAGAGAAGTGAGTCCCCTTGAATGCTGTTACAATTTTACTAAATGTACAGTAAATTACACATTTAATAAATTAAACACAGTGTGTATACACGCATGCGCGCACACACGCACAAACACACATGCACATTCACACACATACACGCATACACACTCTCTCTTTCAATACACAAAAAGGGAAATCTTTATTCAGTATACATTGATAAAAATTCTGAATGCTCTGGTAAGTTATGAGTTCATTGATGGTTTGTTTTGTTTCACTTAACCAGCATTACTTTGCCACTCTGACATATTAACTTTGTACTCATAGTTATGTCAGGTGCACACTTATGTGTAATGATGTTACAGTTTTTTACAATCGCTAACATCCTTTTGTCCAATCTGTGGTCACATTTTCAAAACTCTAAACACAATTAGCACAACATCCGTCTGTTGTGGACCATACCATTAACACAATTCATGTTGCTTTCACAGAATATGCAGTCAATTAACACATTTCTAAAATGCTTAAAATTTCTTTACATACAAGCTTACCCAATACCAAAATTATGGACCTTTCTTGTCTTATTTACAAATGCTTGCACACAGCATGCCAGAAATGAAAACCTAATGTTCAAAACCTTAAATATAGTACAAAGCCTCTACTTCTGCAACAACAGCAGCTCAAAAGCTATATTGAAACAGCTGATAAGCATCTTTGAATGAACAGATCATTGAAACATTGAGAAATAGCTGATTTACTGTAATTGTGTATTTTATTTTTACACATTTGGAACCAAAGGCCATGTATGTTGGATTTTTTGTTGATCACTGGCAGCAATTTCATGTTGCTAATAAAGCTTTTACTGCAGCATTTCTGTCTCTTACAATTTTTTTCTACTACATTCTATGAAGTAAAGATGACTCATTCACTTTTATAGATAGTATGTTGCCAAAAATGCACACATTCGACACTCAACCAAAAATGTAGAGTGGTTCACAGTAATAGGAAACTGAATTATAAAAAACAATGGATTTCATATTGTCTATTGCAGGTAGAACTGAAACATGAAAAGTAATGCAGTTTTTGTAATGCCATCAACTGTTAGTATTTTGAAAGTCGTTGTGCTATGATTGACTAGATGTTCCTCTTGGATAGAAAACATGCTAGTGTTGAGCGAATGATCTTATATTGAGTCGGGTTTGCCGTGTTTTGATAGAGTTAGTGTATGTAGAGAAACTTGTTTTGCATTTTGAAATGTATAGTTGGTATTTAATGAACAAAATGTGGTTTTGAGCAGAAAATTAACTATTTGGCTAATTGTGTGATGTAGGTGTGTTGCTGTGTTAAGAGTTTAGAAGAAATATCTTACGTATAGGTAAATGCTTGTTAGCAATTGTAAAAAACTGTAATTTGAGTTAAAATATTGTGAATACTATATGTGAAAGTGTATTATTTATGCATCTAGTGTTCACGTTTAGAAAGGAAGAAATGCCATTTGCCATTTCTGTCATTTTTTCTTTTGTACTCATCAACTGAAAAGTAACACTGCTACCTTGTGGCTGAGTGTAAAATAGATGGAAAAAACCCATAGGATGAGTGTGATTTAAAAAATTGTGAAACAATGGAAGACAGATATTCAAGAAGAGTGCAAACCATGAAAAAATGCAAACACAAACCAATTGAAAGAAGGTCCTCGTTATTAGAGATCACATCTTTTTAATTTTTAGAAATACTCTGTTTTCTAAGAAATGCACAGATGTTTACATGATGCTGTTTTATTTGTTGTTTATTGGTGATCACAAAGCTGGTACTTCGGCTTCTTGTACATGCTAAGCTGCTACTCAATCCTGGCCCTGGATCTGTAGCATAGCTTTCTATGCTATATCATGTGTAACATCTGGAGCAGGAGAAAGGCATTTTAATTGTGTTATCGCAGGATCAACAAGATGGAAAACAATCTCAGAAAAGATTGTTCAAATTGATGCGTGATTTCATCATGTCTCATGAGTGTATTCTAAAATATGAAAAACTGGAAATTAGTGGAATTAGTTTTAATTAGTGCTCTCATATTGTGACTGTAAACCAGTGTAAACTAATAATCAGACCAGCTGTAATCATGATCTCTTTAGAACTATATTTTCTTTTTTTGCATCTTTTGCATTTTTTTCACTTGCATAAAGTTCATGCTCCTTTACTGAACCATTGTTGTTTTCTGTGCTTGATGCTGCAATTATTGTCAGCTCTCCGTTTCCCGATCAGAACTGGAGAACTTGAATCACTCTCTGTTGTCGTGGAGTGTCACTAAACAAACACTTTGAAGCTGTAATGAGTATAGCTATCGCCTACACACATTTGGATGTACAGTGCCGTGTTTGGTTGTTTGATTTTGGTTGAGTTCACCTTCTCCCACTGAGGAAGCAAGAGAGGGGTGAAGTAGAATGCTAATGGGATGAGCACACAGTGTGCACCCATCACTCATGGGAGTTGTAGTATCATGTAATATCACCACAAATTGATTTAACTATTTCAGATGCCTTTTTTATACTACTGTCAGGAGATGAGCCTGACAAGCCGCCAGCTTGGTAAGAGCGCCTAATTGATAATTGGGAGCACGTGTGGGTATGTGGACTCGGGCTAATTGGTATCCTCCACTTTGCCAGGTAACAAGCTCACACAACTGCCACTTGTTTCCTCGGAAGCAGGGAAGGGGATAAGAGAGTGGGGATTGCAGCAGTTTGGGGTCAGGCAGCCAGGAAGGAACAGGCTCTGTAAACTTTTTAACTTGGGGTTTCTTTTGGATTTGTTTTCTTTGTTTTTGGATTTTCTTTTTCTTTTTTCCTTTAGTTATTGCGCCCGGGTTTTTTTGTTGAGGATTTTGGATTTGGTTTTTACTTTCGTTTTTCTTTTTATTTGTTATTTTCTTTTGGGAGAAATCATGTGGGGGGGATTTCTTTTAGGTGTGAGTGGCGCGTGCGTGGCGGCGGGGACTGTGGACCTGGTAACGTGTTGGCGGCCGAGTGAGAAGAGGAACGGTGGTGGCGGCTTGGGGAAAACACAAGCGGGAGAAGGCAACCTGAAGTGGAGCGTGAGCCCTGGGCTGGGCAGGAGGCGAGCGGGGGCGGAGCCCCAGCTGAGTGAGGGAGGTGCACCAAGGAATGCCGTGAAGCGTGAGTGTGCTCTGTCCTGCCCAGTCCACAGTGGGGTAACTGGTGCTGCGCCTTCTCTCCCCAGTATGGCCCCGTTCCCCTGTCCCCTGAGGATTCTGAAGCCTGGGAGAATGACGACGTCCGGCCACAGCGGTTCCAGGGGGAAGGAGCAGTCCCTGCCTATTTTTCTTTGGGTTTTATGTTTTTTATTTTGGGATGTGGAGGAGGCCCGGCATTTCTTGGCACGGGCCGAGTCACGTCCCACCTTTTTCTTTGTTCAGTTGGTGTGTGTGTGTGCGTGTGTGTGAGACCTCACTCTCCCGGTGTGTGTTGACCCCCCCCCCCCCCCCCCCCCCCGGTGTGGCCAAGTGGGGGCCAGTCTGTGCTGCGCGGGCAGACCCGAGAGAGAGGGTCAGAGCATGAGCACTGTGTGGAGTGAGTGTGGGGCACGGGGTAACCTACCATTGTGTGTGACGGCTTGCGGTGCGGTGACGGGGAGTCCCCCTCCTGGGGCTCAGCTACCGCAGCACGGGGTCAGTCGTTGGTGAGGTCACCGTACAAGCAGGGGGGGAGTTAGAGAAGGGAGGGGGGGTCAGAGCGGGGCAGCTGCCTGTCCATGAACTGTCTTAGTAAAAACTCAAAGACTCTGCTTACCTTATCCCTGTGTCTGGTTGTTCGTGGTGGGTGGATCCTTGCACCTGTGGTGGGTAGGGGTAGCAGGGGGAGTGCAAGCGACTAGAATAGTGTTTTTTTTTTTTTTTTTTCATAAAAAATGCTACTGGAAGGTCACCTGCCAAAGCGCCTAGTAAATGAACAAGTTGCACACCATTGCTGAATTCTACCCATATTTGGTGGGTGGCGGGTATTAATGTCAAGCCCTGATCAGCTTCCTGATCTCTAAATGTGATTTCCTCTTTCTGCTAAAGTACCTTAGACCACAGTGATACAAAATATACAAAAAAGTAATACCGGACGGAGCACTAGCAGCAGTTGTCAGAAATGGCAGCATTAGTCTCCAAAGATTCAAAGGGTATATACACTGACCTGGCCTCTCCATACCAAGATGTGTACAGCACACTGGGCCAGACCTCACTCAACAGCCCAGGAGCTCAGCACAAAGGTAAGAACACCTGTACACTGTATTAAAGAGCAGCATAATCAAGAGATCATTGTCGCTTTTAAATGAGCTAGTGGAATCTATTTTTTATTACATCAGTAGAACGTAGGGAAAATAAAATAGAATCCACAAATTATTTTAGTAAGAGTTCAATCCTCAAGTGTGAGCTGTGAGCTCGTAGCTCCAAGCTTGCTCCTAGAGCCGAGCTCCCAGCTCCCAGTTTCCTGATCTGAGCTCGTACCTCATAGCTCGCTCATCCCAGCTCCCAGCTCTCAGATCGTACCTATCAGATCACTCTTGCCCAAAGACCTCTTGTGTTACCATATATTACTTTAATTGGGAGAAATATTAGAACACATCAATTACTGAAATGTGCATAATTGTAAGGGAGGTTAATGCTGGAGTTGGCAATTTTTATGTTAGAATATAATTTTATTACATATAAATGTCAAGAGACCATTAGATAACGCTTGTTTGTTTAAAGGGGTTAAACGGGGTGTTATTCTTGGTTAGTTTGTGTGGAGCTCTAAATGACGTGTGGCAGTCTACCCATTTTGCATTTAGGCTAATTTGATATTTTAAAATAGAAGTAGGCCTATGGATTTTAATTGTAATTTAATTAATGGATTAAGATAAACAGCTCATATAAATAGCGACACTCGTCCGGAAGCATGGACGTGGGGTGGGCATGCAAGTTGCAAAAAACTGGCTGTGGTATACCCAGGGGTTGATGATGCTACCGCCAAGAGGTAAATATTTTTCTCGACTTGTAGTGGTACTGGGCCAGAGTATGCACAGTCATAAATGTTGAGCATTGCAATTCAGATTAGTCAGTTGAAGACACAAATACACACAAATTTTAAAAAAAGTGTTTATATCTCATTCTTTCTGGTTGTCTGTGACTGTTGGCCCTAATTTCCCATTGACTGAGGTGTCATATCTATTTTAAACTGTTAAGCGAACAGTTTTCTTGACGTCAAGAAACCATTTTAAAAACTTGAATGTGACAAGCCACCTAGCGTTTCTTAATTTGAACATGAATCTGCTGGTATCTGTTAGCATAGCTTGACTTTACCACTCTCCCCCCAAAAGTGTGGCTGTTTGCCCCAATATATACATAGCCTCACTCCTCTGCCTGACTTGGCTGGCTGCTAATTACTATTATTTTATTTATTTAAGCTTTATTTATACAGGGCAGGTTGACTGAGCATGTATGTTCTTTCACAGCAATGCCCTGTTTCACACACACTTAGATACCCAACCACACAAATAAATTACATAAAATCAGTAGTACAATATAAATAAAAACATAATAAGTTTAGAAACAGTCCTAGTGACCAATTGCATGAAGTTCTCTGCTTTTTATAACTGATTTAAATTCTCAAAGAGTAACTAGGTCTGTGAGCCGAACCTCCCTCTGCAAGCTATTCCAAGCAGATAGTGCAGAGAAGTTAAAAGCCTTTTCACCTAGCTCAGTACGGACAGTAGGAACCTTCGTTATCAAAGTATCTGTTATCCTTACTGGTATGCACTCTAATTCTGGGTCAAATAACAAGAAAGGTAGCACGGAAGAATTCACAAAATTGTCTTGTAAATGATAACATACATGTGGCTAAGTCGATGCATGGATAGGGCGAGCCAAGCAACCACTTTATACAGTGAGCAATGATGAGTGAGGCTTCTACTTGTGATAAATCTCAGGGCTCCATGATACACTGTGTCTTATCATGTGAAGACGATATTAACATAGGTTACCATAATCACGAACTGACAATTAAGGTAGCTTTGACAAACGTACATTTAAAGAGAAACTCAATTTATTTCTAAAGTAAAAACTCAACTTGCGCTTCTTAATCAGATGTTGGAAGTGATAGTTAAAAGACCGCTGATCATCAAGAAAGAAACCTAAGTATAGACTGTTACAGGCTCTATAGATTGGCCTTGTAAAGTGATAATACTTTGGTTTAATGATGTGTAGCCTACGTACACTACTATTCAATAAAACCATAAGGTTGGCATTTTCAGCATCCAGAACAAGTTTCAGGTGGAAAAACTGAGCCTGCACAAGATTAAAAACATGTTGCAGTTTCTAAAGAGCTTTATTCAGGGTAGAATCAAAACAGTGTACAGCTGTCAGCATAAAATGAAAAGCAGCATCTGGAACATTTTCACTAAGGCAGTTTATATAGACAGTGAACAAGTCACAGGAGTAGATCTTCAGACTCTTTGAGAGAACATTTGAATCTTCACCCTGCTGATCTACACATTTTGTCATAGGTCGTCTGACATTCAGATATCGCCATTCCCCCTGCCCTGTAAACCCACTCCTTCACTTCAGTAGTCAAACTGTATTCACCAATATTGGTTTAATTGCAGTTTAGACCATAGTAAAATGTTTACTGAAATGTTTACTGTTTAGTGAACCTGTGTTTATACATTAACTGAAATGGCACAACCAAGTACTGAACTGCAGAACTGAGATTTTTATTTACTGTGCAACTTGTGCATACAAGTCCCAAGAGCAGGATCAGTGATGATCTCTCTTACCATGTAGGTACACTGTTTATTTATTGCATAACACAGCAATATCAAAAGCACATTCTGTATTTTGTCTTTAAAATATTTTAAGTTTTGTGTGTCTCAGGCATTGTGAGTGCAGTGATGGGCCCCATTGGATAATGCTTATGTGTTCCATCTGCAAATGTGTAATCAGCCACCATTTCACTCGTGGATTGAGGGAGGGTTTCTGTGGACAGGGTGTCCCCTGCTCTTTGCTCAATAGTGACACCCCTGGTCAGTTAGGAACCTGCGATCTTTCAGTGCAGAAAATGCAAGGCATAGACATGATTTTTGGGCTACAATCAGGGGTTAAATTGGGGGTGGACGCAGGTGGATGGCGTCCACCCACCTTTGGTAAATAAATAAATCATTTTGACCGGCAGTTTTACAAATAACTATGACAATCCAGTCCATTTTTCGTATGCTCCAGTCCAGGTGTTCCCTCTAGCCAGTTACTCGCTCAACCAATCAAAAATCCGAAGGAAAAAAACTCAGGACGAACAGTCGTATATATAGACAGGCACAGAAAGAAAAATATCGTTGACTGTCTTGATTGTTTGGATACGGACGCGGTAGGTAATTTCATTAACATGTAATTTCATCTAGGCTGTGCAACATTTTAAAGAGAGATGAATAAACTTTGATTGCTTGAGCAAAATCATCAGGTTGCTGGTCAGCAACTAAGCTAGGATTGAATAGCTATTTCCCCCATAACGTTTTATTCAGCGGCGACTGGTGACTGGTGAGCTGAAAATTTGTGGGGCGCAAAACTTTCCTTTAAACTAATCATTGATCTCAACCTGTTTTCATTAGTAATTTTCCTTTATTATCAAGCGTGCCAACGATCAGACTAATCAAATGGCAAGTAGTCCAACACACAGCATCTTCATACGGTGTAAAGGGGATTAAATTATAAGTTCAATTTATCCATTAAAAATCCGTTTTAATCACCAAGTAGTCTACACTTAAACAAGATACACCAGTCTGTTATCTACCGTGTTAGCTTTCAGAATACCCAGCAAAAACAAAACCAGCAATTCAATTTTGTTTACAATCTACACATTGCAGATATTTGCCATGAATACGAGTGCGGAGAAAGAAGTGTGGAATGTATCCACAAATAATGTTGATTAAAAATGTGCACGATTTCGTACTGCAAATGAAATACATGTAGGCTATAAGGCCTAGGCTATTCAATAAAACTGCCTATTTGGGGAGAGCTGGCTATATATTATAGTATTGAGTAGCCTATTTTGTGGATTAATTGTATTGATGCTCATTGCTTAGTGATTAAAACGGATTTTTCTAAATCGCATTTATCATTTAATCTCCCTAACACAATGCGAAGAAGCTATGTGTCCCTTTCCAATTGATTAGTGAGATGTTTGCATGCTTGTTAATCACTGAAAATCAATTAAAACAGTTTGAGATCAACGATTAGTTTAAAGGAAAGTTCTGCACCCCACCAATTTTTAGCTCACCAGTCGCCGCTGGTTTTATTTTGTTTCAATTCGACAGTTTAAGAATGATGAAAGACAGGAGGAAGAAAGGGAGGACAAAAGAGGATGACGACAGATTATTTTCGGGGGTAAAACAAATTCTCAACATTAATGACACTCAATGAACTTGAAATATTTTATGTAAAAGCTTGCATCAATAGTATACATTCTTTTTAAAACATTGTTTCCCTTCATTACAATTTTGTGCACGATATATTAAATATACAACTATTTTGAGCTGAGACATTCATTGTACCTTTATTCACCCACCTCCCACGGGATCTCAGGGTCCACCCACCTCCCAAATCCCAATTTAACCCCTGGCTACAATGGAAATAAGGGGTAGCTGACTGCATGCGCGTGTCTGCTGCCTCCTGAATGGACAGAGGCTCAAATCCTGCACACTTGCTTTTCTTCTGAAGAGTTGAAATTTTTTTGACCAAATGTAGTCACATAAAATTGAGATAGAAATGGAGTAGGCCCACACTCTTATATTTATTTAGGAGTGCAGGCCTCCTGTATTTTATTTTGTGAATATTTGGTAGTTGCGTAGGTGAATATCAGAGTTTGCAGTAGTGGATTTTTATTTGCTGTTGTAAAACTTTAGTTTACTGCAGTATGTTTGGTTTGAAATAAAAAAAGACTAGCAACAAGAACAACTATATAAAACATCAAAGAAATGAGACATTCTGCTTAACTTGTCTGTTTTCTTGACCACAGGGCACAGTGGGCAAAGCTCATATCCCTACAGACGGGTTGCAGTGTGTCTGGGGCTGCTGTGTGCTCTCTTACTGGCTGCCACAGTAGTCCTGTGTGTCCTCTGTGAGTAACTGTCTGTGTCTCTTTACTATGATCCTGGTAAACTGTCATCTAAAAGTAGGAAAGAATTCAAGTGCGAGATCACTGAACTTGGCAGCAAACCGCCCACAAAATCACAGGCCTTCCTTGCATGCGTTTTTGCGTTCGGCTGTTTGCTCGTGCGGATTTGCACACCTGCACGCCTCTTCCCGTTTGCGCACGCGAGCGAGCGCACCTGTGCGTTTGAGTGACAGACAGACAGCGGTCCGGGGGTGCGGTGGCCGCGCCCGGCCGGCCTACTCCTCCCCTGAGCCGCGATGGCGGCTGTGCTCCCGCAGCAGGGCCTCCACCTCGCCGCGCCGGGCCATGCGGTTGGCCTTCCCCTGGAAACGCCCCCTTTTCCCGGCCCCTTTCCCCTCCAACAGCTCCGCCACCCTGCAGCCGGGGCACGTGGGAAACAGGCAGACGTCATTACCGACGCAGCAAAAGGGCAGATGGCTTCAAGTGAAGGAACCAGACGTAAAACTGATGCTACACTGGTAGATCACTGCAGCATCGCACAAGCTTGTGAGCTCCGTTTACAGTAACACAAATGGCTTTGCATGAAGATACACAACCTGCCACTGCCCATTACCTCTGCTAGAATGTTATCACTCCAGTGGTACTGTAAAATACACTGTAATAATAGACATTACATGTATATGCTATTATACATATTATATATTTAACTTATGCTGCAACTGAATGTGTTTGTACATGCTTCCAGTCCACAATGAAACTGGCCCTAGAAGAATTAATAAAGTAATATATATTGTACAGTATATAGGCTGCCAGCCAATTAAAATAATTAGTTGCTTAATTTTTTCCCATAGTTGAATTAATGGGTAGATGTAATTTGGATAACTTCAAATGTGTTTATTAAATATGAATATGAACATTCTTGGGAATCCAACACTGGCTGTAGGACTGCTTCCAACTCCCTGTCCTTAACTTTATAATTGGGCAGCCATTTGATGCAAGTTGAGTTGATAAGTGCTTTTTTCTATGCACTCAGTGCTGCTGAATTTAAACCCAGAGTCTTTGCTTGATGGCACCTTCTGCCAGTGAAGCAGTCAAATTGGTTGTTTGGTCAGTTAGCTAGCTAACGGTAGCTATGAAATGCTTTGCTTGTAGGTGATGCAGTAAACTAGTCACACTATATAAGAAAAGCAGCCTTATCAGAAAAGCTTATTAGAAAATTGCAAGAAATTAACTATTCAGACAGTGCACTTTTGCTTTTTATGGTCATGTTTGCCTCAAAATGAGCAAAATTACCTATTTAAAATGTTCAAATTTCACACTAAAAAGACAATTATAATCTAAAGTTAGTTGGCAAACAAAGCATTAATTGGACAAGCACGTGTTCATTGGGACAGCTTTAACTGTATGGTAACTGTAGTGATGTTTCACCTGCAAATAAATCTGCCCTATTCCTCTGCAAGGGTATGTAATGTAGGCACCTTCTTAACTTGACTGCATTCACTACTAACCACAGTGTCACATGTCAATTAAATCACACGCACCTGGGTCCCAGCTCATCCACAATACCCACTGGCCCTACGAGCAGGAACAGCCCCGCCCCCTTCTCATCTCCAACAGTCAGGAATAGCACTGTGTCCTGAGGGAGGAACCAGGAACCAGACCAAGGTCTCAGTGACTTCTCACCATTCATTAAACGAGTAAATACATTCCAGTAAAGCATATTATCAAATACAGGCAACTGCCAAAACAAAAGAAAAAAGGGATACAAAAATACTGAAAACAGGTGTGTCCACAAAGGTGTGGTTCCAGAGTTAACTAAGGAACTGCCATCCCAACATACAATCCTGAATTAAAAAAAAAAACTAGACAGACATGTATAAAAGCATATATTTAAATATGTACTTGAATCAGGTCAGATGCTAAATCATGAAAAAAGCAAAAAGATGAGAAAAGTAGCAGCCTCACCTCAGTGCCTATCTCATTGGCTATAATGTTCATGAACTCATTGTCACCATCCTTCCTTCAAGATTAAGCAAAAGAAGAAAAAGAATTTCACACAAAGAGAGAGTAAAAATACTTTTTTGATTTTTTTATCAGCTGAAATGTGTCCTGTGCCTTTTAGCTAACAATATCCACAAGCAAGCAAGTGTATGCACCTAAAAGTGTAAATAATAACCATTTTGAAACGTTGTGACTGTCAATAATATTACTGATCAGTAGAAGCAGCAGTGTGTATTACTGAATAAGCTGGGCTTGTAATCAGATGTAAATCAGCCTGAACAGTAGGTGGGGATGTTGCAGCACTGAGCAAAGTACTTTCAAACCTTCAGTAACTGAAACAGCACGAATGCAGAGCATGTAAGCAAAGTAAACTCCAAAGGAAAAGCAAAAGCAAAGGAAAAGGCAAAAAAAAGTATATATATATATATATATATATATCAAAGGATGTAATTATCTTTAATCAAGATCTCCAAAAAAACATGTTTATATGGGACGTCCTCCAAACAGCACTCCTTTCCGAAATGAATAAAGATGTCAGGCGCTCACCTGTGTAAACAGAACAAGTCGGCCCGACTGGGGTTGTTCTTGAAATTCTCTGCAATTAGCACAGCCATGTCTCGTAAAAGGTTGAGATTGTTCTTGAAACAGAAGATAAGGACAGCTTTATCATCAAATTACCAGCAGGAATTCTCTCAAAAAAATTCCAAGCAATTTACATTAACATTATCATTTCAGATCTAAAGTTTCCAAGCGATTAACATTTTTTGTGAAACGATATTTAAAAAGCATTTCACAACAGGGAAAGTTCAGTGGAAATGTACAAAGCCTCAGGGAAATTTTAGTATGCGTACACAGTGCAAAAATAAACAGAATCAACGCTCATGGTAGGGCCGATTTACAAACTCAGTGTGCCCAAACGTTACCTCTGATTTATTTTCTCACAGAACCACTCCACATGGCTTTAGAACTGCAGTGCGTGTACAGAAACAGAAGTTAAAGATCGGTCCGCTTAAGAACGGCCCACCTTCTGCAGCACCTTGACAGACTTCTGCAGTTTGTCTACGGCTTCGACGTGATCATCTGCTCCAGTCCTGTTAGGTGCAGGATTCAACATGGTGAGAAACAAGCAAAGTCAAGTAGTTTAGTTTCCATTTGCATAAACACAGTGAAATTCTTAGTCACTCACAACCCTCTCATCATTTGAGAGGGTGGCTCATGAGACGGTGCCATGGTGCAGCGCCATCTTGCAAAGGGTGAGAGAGAAAGGATGCATCAGCAATCACAATGGATTCAATCTAATCGTTTATTTCATCCGTCCTCATGTGACCTGGAAATTGATCGAGGTGAGCCATCTTTAAGGACATCGCAATCAGTTAAACGCTTCTCGAAGGAGCAAGGAGGCTTCCAGAGGATACAGGAGTGCAGCCTTTGCGTGGTGTATAAGTGATCCATCTGTGGATTCACCTGTCCACATCTGTAACTGAAGTGGCCTCAAACTGACACTTGACTGAGCAAGGACATCACTCCATCCACACATCTCTTCCTTGAGTTTGGTGGAGCTAAGGAACGAGGAAAGGACATGAGGAAGAGTTGCAAGGAGTGAGAATAAGTGATTGGAATGAACCCAATGACTGAGAGCCAAGTCTATCATGAAGAACCAGTGCACTGATTGTCTATATTCCACCTCCGCGTTCGTTGAATAACTCATTTGAATTAAACAAGCTTTCAGTTAAGGGTCTGTCAGGTGACTTCTAAGAGAAAATGATGAGTCCTGCCAAACCCTGGGTTTCGGTGTATTTCTGCAACCTATGGTGTGATTTTGAACCCTGACCATGCCAGTGCATCGCAAATTTGGCATATTTAGTCACCCACGGACGGAAGGTTTTGGTCTACAGGTTTATGTCATTTTGCCGCTCCTCTGATTGGTCAGGCCATGCCTGTAAGAAGTGTAGGAAGTGCACTCCACTGACAGAGTGGTTGTGAGGCTCAGCTTGTGGGCTGCATAATGAAAAGAAGCGGCAACTGCCAGCACACACTTTCAGCAGTGATGATAAGAGCTTTTGGATATATCTGGGTGTTCATATTAGAAAATTAAACAAAAAGGGAATACAAAATTGTGAATAAATCTGATTGAGGTTTTACAGTGTGGGAACAATATGGTAAATGGACTGCATTTATATAGTGCTTTTATTCAAAGCGCTTTACAAATGATGCCTCTCATTCACCAGAGCAGTTAGGGGTCTTGCTCAGGGACACTTCTACACGCCCAGGGCGGGGATCGAACCAGCAACCCTTCGACTGCCAGACACACGCACTCACCTCCTGAGCTATGTCGCCCCCATAAGGTTATTTAATTGAATGTGCTCTTTATGTGCTCCTTATAAAACATTTTAAAAATCAGTATCTGCTGGTGGCTTGAAAATCATACAGTTGTCAGATACTTGGGAGGTACTCAAATGCAATGATCTTCCAGAATAATTTTTGACTATCCGAAAGGATATTGAATTCAAGGTATTCAATGGCCAAACAGCTGTGTGAAGACTTACACACAGTCAGCTGTATTTTGTTATAATTCAGTACAATAAACTACACATGAGACTCATGCTCCAAACATATAATTGTAGAGTGATGGCATATAATGTAATAATGTGGTAGAGTAAGTTTGGCCCAGGCCTTACTTGAGCAAGGATGTCAGCGATCGTTCCGTGCTGTAGCTTTTCTCCGCATACTTCAGAACCCGGTTGCCCGCAAGGAAAATCAGGTTGGTTTTGTTTTTCTTTCCTTTTTCAGTCCCAAGGATCTTTATAACCTGAAATTAACACAGTACATCAGCTTTAGTGTTTGAGGATCATAAAACCAGTGGCCATCAATCAGAACAGCATGAGACCTGAGTCAAGAGTATATGTTGTTATCTTGCCATGAAAAGCACCTAATTTGGGCCAACGCAAGCAATGTTTGCAAGGTTATAAAAAAGTATTTTTGACTAGATTACAAGTGCCACAACATGCCGGTTGTACCATGCAAGTCCAAGGTAAGCTTGAAAACAATGAGATAAAATAAGTGAATTCTGCGGAAACAATACTGACAGCCATAACAGGTATTGTCTTCACAAAAATATACATTTTGTGAGAATGCAATGGCTGACAGATAAGTGTAGCAAACAGAGGAAAGCCAAGGTTGCACTCAGGGCTACATGCTGGGGAAAGAACAAGAAGAAAACTACAAGAAGACACAGGAACCAAACAACTGCCTAAATATTAAACATGAAATCTGAAATAATACATTATTTTCCATATGGGTTATAATGTTTACGCTTTTCATCTAAACACTAAAAGAATATTTGGATAAAATGCGAAATCAACCAAAATTCAAGGTCCGCAACTCTACATATCGCTAAAGCTCAAAAGCCAAATGTAGCTTAGCCTTAAACTGTAATCTGAAATAGCAGATAGGCTTAAAGAAAAACAGAACCATTTTGTTTCGAGCAGGACTCTACCTGTAGGTGGCTGAGGTTGGACACATGGGTCCTGCAGCACATGTTGGCGTCGACGCCCTCGATGTCGATGATCCGGACGGGTCCTGCATGGTCGTCCGGCAGGCCGCGGCTCCTCACCTGAGGGGGGATGTTGGCACCGAGGGCCAGGAGATGAGTGCGGCGTGTTCTGTATGCTCAAGGTGAGTGAAGTGGAGGGCAGCCTCAGTACTAAACCACTGCAGTGGTGTCCGAAACAGGGGCGGGCAATTTCTTTCCAGGAGAGCTGGTGTGTTTTTGCTTCCACCAATGACCCAAGCTCAATTAGCCATATACATCAATGCTAGTTCACTTGTATATTAAACCACAGAACAACAGTTCATATTGGAACACAAGAACAGGCTTCAGTTCTTTCCTGAGCTTGTCAAGAAATGTAGCTAAACTGTCAGATGAAGAAAAGGATTGAGCTAATTAAATAATTAAGAACCAGCTGACATGAGATCCAGTCGGATATAAAACTCTTCTTGCTCACCCCTGGTCTACGAAGAGCCTCCTGCCCACGCAACCTGCACCTTTTCCACGGCGGGATCGTCCAGGGAGAGCAGCTGCACCGTGACAGGGACGTGTTCGCGGATCTTCTGGTTCACCGCGTCCTCCAGGGCCTCCATCTCGCCAGGCTTCACCGCAGCCGTGTCCAGTTCGATGACGCTGCGCTGGCGGCCCAAATCCCTGCCCGCGGCACACAAGGGGCCACAAGGGCACACACGCGCACACACAGAAACACCCTGTCGTAAGCGCTGGCGGAAACAGGTGCAGTTTTGGAGCTACCGCTGTACTAAAGCCAGGAGTTTCTGTTCTGTATATAAACTGATTGAGATGAGAGATATTAAGCTAGCATGGAAACCCTACCAAAAAAAACATAACATAACAGCAATAATTTGTGATTTCTTAAATCCACACACTTACCAGGAGGTGGTCTTGTATCCAAACATACTGTCTGCCAAGGCAGTAACTAAGTGTTGCCCTAAAAGAGCAAAGTGAACACAAACGGTTACCATTATCAGCATAATTTCTGCAACCCCTACAAAAATTTCATTGAGCGTCACCGTGCACACTGCCACCACCAATCATGAGCACCAAACATGGGAACGTGGCAATCATTTTGCACCAGAACTGTCACCACAAATCAGATGAGGTTAAGACTGTTGGAGCAGGGAACTACTTGAATTAGCCTATTTCACGCCAACATGCCGACTATCGGATGTAGGGCCGCAGCACTCTGTTCCTCAGTCAGTTAGAAGTGAACTGGCCCCACACCCACGGGAGCGTATCCAGAAGTGTGAACTGGGCTGATTAAACAGGGGGACAGGAAAATGGTTCGAGCGAAGAGCACAGATTGAGAATGTAGCCAAACCCCTACTCTTTATGACTCAAGACTTCCCCCTACTGGCCTAAAACCACAGCAAAAAATGTCCAGATGGTCTCTGGTTCAAGCGGGTTCCAAATAATAAGCCAATCAGATTTATAGACAGTGCACATATTTATGCCATATTGTGCAATTTGGTAGGATTGTAATGAGTAATGAGATAACACCAGTAATGAAAGTATTTCAAAAATGGCTTTCAGCACTGTGAGTACATCTCCCACATAAATAAAAACAGAAATAATGACATGCAGTCACACGGTCCTCCCAGCCTCACCAGAGTGCTGCTGCATGTGGTCAAATCTGCGCTCCCAGTCCACTTTCAGCCGTGCTTCTGATCCCACCTCCAGCGCAGACTCCACAAAGTGCACCGCCTCGGAACCTTGCCTGGTCACCCGCAGGACAGGCACGGGCCCGATCGTCCCGCGGTCATCTGGCTGCAAAAGCCAAAAAGTGGTCACATGCGTGCGTCCCTTGTCTTTCAATCTCCCTCCCGTTCAAGAAATGTTATTGGCACAACAAATTTGAATACATGTATATTGCTTTACATAGCAAACACATTATACGGTAACACTTTACAATAAGGTTCTGACAATCAAACTTCATGACGAACTCCTTACATTCAAAATCGCGAGGGCTGAGACAAGGAAGATTTTGGTAATTTCAAAGTAATCTCTGGGTCTACAATGTGTAGACATCAACACTCGTCTTTTAACCCTAGGGACAGCACTTCTTTTTTGAAAAATTCCCAGCTTCACGAAGCAAGCAGGGTAAGACAATTGAATGTTTCGACACCAAACACCAACACCAATCCAGCTTACCTGGCCTCCACCCTCAGGAAAGAGAATAGTGTCTTTGAGGATGACGTTGAAGCCTTTCACTTTCTCCTTCTTCCCGCCGTTGTCACGTTTTAATTCAGCGGGAGAACATGATACCACTGTCATGATAAACTGAGATCATAAATATAAGTGAGCCGTCGATATGGAGATGGGACTGAGAATGTATCAGAATAAAAATCGCAGCAATCAAGTTAGCCAGTTCCCTATGACTATACATATGTGCCACTATCTAGCCAGCTTTATTTTACTAAAATATGGTTGTGGTAAATCAAAAGATAACGCTATTATTGGCAGATGATCGCCTGAGCTGTGAAGTTACATCCTAGCTAACGTTGTGCACTTGTCAAAATCGATCAACAAGAGGCAACGCGATAAACCAGACCTGCTGGAACAGCTGGGAAAAGAACCAACGCTTGCAAAGGATACTGGCGGATTTCTTAAATAACGTTATCAATGCAAAATGTTAACACAGTTAGATACCCAACCGGAAAGATCTCAATTAACTTATGTAATCTTTCCCTTGACAACGAATGGACTTAGCTACTGCAATGTTAGCTCTTCTGTAAGTGCAAAGCACTCGCTAACATTTGAGGTGGAGAAGCCTCATTTCATATTTTAGAAATGTCATTGTAAATTTACCAACTTAATGCAAACTGAAATTTCGTCTTACCTCTTGCATGTAGCAGTCCCTCTGACACTGAAAAGCCATATTTCATAGAAAGCTTAAAGTTATGCAAAAATACACACGACTGAAAAGAACAACAGGGGAAAAGGGAAAAGCCGTGTTCGGATCCTGTACTGGGACAAACTAGTAGTGCGCAATTCTCGAACGATTCGTTCGAATTAAACGACTTTTTTTACTGACTCGGTAATAATGATTCGTTTCCTCAGTTGAGCCGTTCATTTCTCTCATTGATTGGCCGAGCGGCTCTGCCTATATTGCACTCAGATTCCAACCAACATGCTTCTTCTTATGATATGATAATTTATGGCATTGTGCGAAAGTATTTAAATGACGCGATATTGCAGGACATAACACTGTAAACCAAAAGTGAAAAAACGTAAAACCAAAAAATGGTGTAATTTCCGGTTTAAACTTGGGATGTAGGGATTTTGATGAGATACCCTTCACCACCATATTAAAATCTTTACGTGGAAAATAAACGCCAGTTGTTTGGAGAAAATCATAAACAAGGTTTCCATTACAGTCAATAAACACTGAAACATAACAAATGTCATAGTCAATACAATTCTTCGAAGAAATTGACTTGTTTCTACAGTATTTTACAACATTTAAAATTACAGGCTAATAAGAGCTTAAGACCACCCACCACAACTGAAGGGAACCTGTCATAATATAGGTAGGAAGCCTCATTGAAATCACTTCCCACAAGAACAAAAGCAGAGAGAAATGTAGTTTTTAATATGAAAATCTGGCACTAGACATGTTAAATCCTTAAATATTTGTGAAAATAAAAAAATTGTTTTCAATTTTTATAACAATCAAAACCCATTTGCCTTCAGAGGAAAATTGTGACTCCAGAACAGACCACACCCCCAGAATGATTGAAACCATGGCAGAACAATAGTAGCCCACCCCACGTATTATATAAGAATGACTTATCGGCCTGATTGGAATAAGTTTCTTGTAAAAAAAATTTTTTAAATCCCTCTTAGATATTTGGCAAAATAGATATGAAGCTTTTCTTTCATTAATTTCACATTTCTCCCTTACATTTAGAGAAAAAAACAAGCATGAAACCGTCCAGACCCCCGGCACACCTGTACAAAGTGTCATGAGTAAAACTTAGCTAACTATATAGCTAGCTAGCTATGGCATGTCCTCACCTCTGTAATGTTATTTGTTGTCCTCCGTGTGTCCATACATCTGTATCAGTGGTACGCGCTAACTAGGTTAACTAAAGTAGGCAAAACGCTAACATGTTACAGTTAGCTAAAGTAACTTTAGGCGATAAAGCTTCGCTTAAAAATGTTGTGCCGTTCGAAATGGTGATTTTGGGAGATACAGCTGCGCATGCATCCTACTTAACGAAGCACCACCTGCACATGTGTCCTACCAAACGTCCCTCTTAGGTCGTCCATGAGTGAGTGAGTGAGTGAGTGACCACAATTTGCCATGCCTAGCAAAAAGACAGACAACTGAGACATCAAATTATCTTCCTGCGTGGTAGTATCAAAAAAAATTAAGTTAACAAGCCGAACAATGAAACACATGCTAAACTTTGGTAATATGCATATATCAATCTACTTACTCTAACAGTGTGCTTTTCTAAACTTAACCATTTCTGCAAATGACCCTCAAAGACCCAGTTGACCTCTCCTGTTAAAGAAGTAAAGGAATTTTTAACTTTAAGTAGTAGAGAGGAATAAGTCAAAAATATGTAATTAAAAAGAAAAAAATAATTCAGTATATAGTACCAACTAATAAAAAAAACAGCACATGTATAGAATAATTAAACATCAAATTACAAGATCCAATAGATATTTTCTTTACTCAAAGGCCTTTTCTTTCATTTAAGTCTATAAAATATCAAATGAAAGGATAATAGTATGCTGTCACATTGAGGAACAACAGTGTAATCTTACTGGAATATTCCAACTGAAAAGTTTAAACTACAAAGTGTTAGGGTGTGTGTAGTGGTGGGTTAGGACCCAAATGCGGAGAGGGTAAAACTCGAACGCAAGAATTAGGATGAACAAAAGACTTTACTAAAAAGGAACACAGGGACCAAACTCAGGGAACAAAAGGGAACAAAGGGCCTCGCTGGGCAATTCTTAACACAAGGAGAAAACTTAAAGGATCCACGAAACAAGAAAAATCCAAAATCCAAAAACTCACAGAAATCAGAGAAAGGCAGGTACATACAGGGCAGGAACATGAACATGAACATGACACGACCGACAAGCGATAAGCGACAACCCAACAAACAACAACCCGACAAAGAGCAAGGATTCCGCACCTGAGTCAAGGGGAAGGGAAACTTAAATAGACATGACACAGACGAGACACAGGAGGGCACAATGAACAATTAGGCCACAGAGAGGGAAGGGCAAACGAGACAGCCAACTAACAATAATTGAATAATGAAAAACAATCAAGCAATTAAACAGGACACCAAACGGAAGTGCCGCCATCTGGCGGCCCAACAAGGAAGGAACAGGGGGAAAACACAGAACCCTGACAGTACCCCCCCCCCCCAAGGGACGGCTCCTGACGTCCCAAGAGGCCGACCCTGGGAGGGGGTGAACAGGAGGGTGGGGACAGAAAACAGGACGAGACAGGAACAGGAACAGGACGGGGGACTGGACTCGGGCAGGAACAGGGCTCGGGAACTGGACTCGACAAGAACAGGACTCAGGAACAGAGCTTGACAGGAAAGGAACAGGACTCAGGAACGGAACAGGACTCAGGAACTAGGGCAGGAACGGACTCAGGAACTAGGGCAGGAACGGAACAGAACAGGACTCAGGAACGGACTCAGGAACTAGGGCAGGAACAGAACAGAACAGGACTCAGGACTGGACTGGGGCAGGGACTGGACTGGGGCAGGGACTGGACTCGGACAGGGACTGGACTGGGGCAGGAACTGGACTGGGGCAGGAACTGGACTGGGGCAGGAACTGGACTGGGGCAGGAACTGGACTGGGGCAGGAACTGGACTGGAATAAGACTAGGAGGATACACTGGACAGGGACAACGCGACAAACACCGGACTGGGTCGAAACTGGGGTGGACTGAGACTGACAGGAAAACAGACTGACGCAGACACGGGAACACAGGGAGACCTACAAGGACAAACAAAGGGACAAGCAGGCGGGGAGGCACACCGCAACACCGACGGACACACAAAGGGTCAGACAGACAGGGAGGGAAAGGGGTGAACCCAAACACTGACACACGGACTGACACAACGGCAAACAAGACAAAAAACACGCGGACTGGCACACAGACAGACAGACCGACAGGCGGGAGAACACATTGGCCGATGGGCTGACGGCCTGGGGGGCAGACAAACAGGCCAACATACTGGCTGACACACAAACGGGCAAACAGGCAGACAGGCAGGCAGGCAGACAACTGGACACGGGGGCAGGTGCACAGGCAGACACACGGTTGGGAACAAAGGGGCGAGGTTTCTGGGCACTGGGTTGGGGCAGCGACGGCTTGGGAACACTAGGGGGCGAGGCGCGAACACTAGGGGGCGAGGCGCGAACACTAGGGGGCGAGGCGCGAACACTAGGGGGCGAGGCGCGAACACTAGGGGGCGAGGCGCGAACACTAGGGGGCGAGGCGCGAACACTAGGGGGCGAGGCGCGAACACTAGGGGGCGAGGCGCGAACACTAGGGGGCGAAGGAGCACTGGGCAGCTTCGAAGGCCCCTCCGGGACTTGGGGCGGAGCAGGCGGCGAAGGCCCCTCCGGGACTTGGGGCGGAGCAGGCGGCGGAGGCCCCTCCGGGACTTGGGGCGGAGCAGGCGGCGGAGGCCCCTCCGGGACTTGGGGCGGAGCAGGCGGCGGAGGCCCCTCCGGGACTTGGGGCGGAGCAGGCGGCGGAGGCCCCTCCGGGACTTGGGGCGGAGCAGGCGGCGGAGGCCCCTCCGGGACTTGGGGCGGAGCAGGCGGCGGAGGCCCCTCCGGGACTTGGGGCGGAGCAGGCGGCGGAGGCCCCTCCGGGACTTGGGGCGGAGCAGGCGGCGGAGGCCCCTCCGGGACTTGGGGCGGAGCAGGCGGCGGAGGCCCCTCCGGGACTTGGGGCGGAGCAGGCGGCGGAGGCCCCTCCGGGACTTGGGGCGGAGCAGGCGGCGGAGGCCCCTCCGGGACTTGGGGCGGAGCAGGCGGCGGAGGCCCCTCCGGGACTTGGGGCGGAGCAGGCGGCGGAGGCCCCTCCGGGAGTGGGGGCGGAGCAGGCGGCGGAGGCCCCTCCGGGAGTGGGGGCGGAGCAGGCGGCGGAGGCCCCTCCGGGAGTGGGGGCGGAGCAGGCGGCGGAGGCCCCTCCGGGAGTGGGGGCGGAGCAGGCGGCGGAGGCCCCTCCGGGAGTGGGGGCGGAGCAGGCGGCGGAGGCCCCTCCGGGAGTGGGGGCGGAGCAGGCGGCGGAGGCCCCTCCGGGAGTGGGGGCGGAGCAGGCGGCGGAGGCCCCTCCGGGAGTGGGGGCGGAGCAGGCGGCGGAGGCCCCTCCGGGAGTGGGGGCGGAGCAGGCGGCGGAGGCCCCTCCGGGAGTGGGGGCGGAGCAGGCGGCGGAGGCCCCTCCGGGAGTGGGGGCGGAGCAGGCGGCGAAGGCCCCTCCGGGAGTGGGGGCGGAGCAGGCGGCGAAGGCCCCTCCGGGAGTGGGGGCGGAGCAGGCGGCGAAGGCCCCTCCGGGACTTGGGGCGGAGCAGGCGGCGAAGGCCCCTCCGGGACTTGGGGCGGAGCAGGCGGCGAAGGCCCCTCCGGGACTTGGGGCGGAGCAGGCGGCGAAGGCCCCTCCGGGACTTGGGGCGGAGCAGGCGGCGAAGGCCCCTCCGGGACTTGGGGCGGAGCAGGCGGCGAAGGCCCCTCCGGGACTTGGGGCGGAGCAGGCGGCGAAGGCCCCTCCGGGACTTGGGGCGGAGCAGGCGGCGAAGGCCCCTCCGGGACTTGGGGCGGAGCAGGCGGCGAAGGCCCCTCCGGGACTTGGGGCGGAGCAGGCGGCGAAGGCCCCTCCGGGACTTGGGGCGGAGCAGGCGGCGAAGGCCCCTCCGGGACTTGGGGCGGAGCAGGCGGCGAAGGCCCCTCCGGGACTTGGGGCGGAGCAGGCGGCGAAGGCCCCTCCGGGACTTGGGGCGGAGCAGGCGGCGAAGGCCCCTCCGGGACTTGGGGCGGAGCAGGCGGCGGAGGCCGCTCCGGGACTGGGGGCGGAGCCGGCGGCGGAGGCCGCTCCGGGACTGGGGGCGGAGCCGGCGGCGGAGGCCGCTCCGGGACTGGGGGCGGAGCCGGCGGCGGAGGCCGCTCCGGGACTGGGGGCGGAGCCGGCGGCGGAGGCCGCTCCGGGACTGGGGGCGGAGCCGGCGGCGGAGGCCGCTCCGGGACTGGGGGCGGAGCAGGCAGACCCCACTGCAGTCTGGGCTGGGCAGGGGACAGGAATACGGACCCCAGCTGTAAGGAACCCGGCTGGGCTGCCGGACGGGACCGGCGGGACCCCCGCGGTCCGGGTCCTGGAAAAATTACCAGCCGGGATCCTTCGAAGGACGCACGCCAGGGATCCGCTGGCTGCGCAGCAGGAGCTCTGGCCAATCGGGAGGCAGCCCGACCACGACGCCTCCGCGACCGCCCGCCCCGGCCACTGGGAGGCTCAAGGGCGAAAACTGGGTTGCGCTCCCAGTCGCTGGGTGGCGAGTCCTCCGGGTCACTCCACCACCCCGGTGGCATGATTAAAAAAAAAACAAAACTTCAAAAGAGGGGGGAAGAAAAAAAACTCCGCTGGGTCCAGCACTGGCGGAATCCTTCTGTTAGGGTGTGTGTAGTGGTGGGTTAGGACCCAAATGCGGAGAGGGTAAAACTCGAACGCAAGAATTAGGATGAACAAAAGACTTTACTAAAAAGGAACACAGGGACCAAACTCAGGGAACAAAAGGGAACAAAGGGCCTCGCTGGGCAATTCTTAACACAAGGAGAAAACTTAAAGGATCCACGAAACAAGAAAAATCCAAAATCCAAAAACTCACAGAAATCAGAGAAAGGCAGGTACATACAGGGCAGGAACATGAACATGAACATGACACGACCGACAAGCGATAAGCGACAACCCAACAAACAACAACCCGACAAAGAGCAAGGATTCCGCACCTGAGTCAAGGGGAAGGGAAACTTAAATAGACATGACACAGACGAGACACAGGAGGGCACAATGAACAATTAGGCCACAGAGAGGGAAGGGCAAACGAGACAGCCAACTAACAATAATTGAATAATGAAAAACAATCAAGCAATTAAACAGGACACCAAACGGAAGTGCCGCCATCTGGCGGCCCAACAAGGAAGGAACAGGGGGAAAACACAGAACCCTGACACAAAGTCCAATATCCATCTAGTTCAGTCAAAAGATTCTTCCCTGATACATATTTAAAAGTTTTTAAAGAATGAATCTCCAAAACACCAAAAGCGTACTGAGTAATCACTCATTCCTTTCCACAAACCAGAGCCAGAGGAGAAGTGGGTCAAAAAAAATCATTATCTGAAGAGGAAGTTCATCGTGATCGCTGCAGCAATCCATGTGCGAAAATACCGCCGTTGTCGCCGTGTTTGGGTTCATCCCATTCTGCAGGCACGGAAGAAGCACGGGGAGTTTCATCGATTGGCGCAGGAGCTGCGTCTGAATGTGGTGCTGTTCCAGCAGTATTTTCAATTGGGCACAACCCAGTTTGACAAGCTGCATTCTCGAGTGGGGCTCCGAATTGCAAGGAAAAACACTACCTTCAGAGAGGCAATTGGCCCAATTGAACGTCTTGCCATTTGTCTACGGTATGTATTCAGTTATAATCAAACATAGAATGTTGTCTCGCCGAAATGAGGTATGCCTATAAAGTACTATCTAATCATTTTTGAGTGCTTGGTGGAGAAGTTCATGCCCCAACCCACCATGGAGGAATGGAGGACCGTTGCAGAAGGCGTTTATCAACATTGGAATTTCCCCAACTTCCTAGGATCCATAAATAAAAAAAGTATTTCCCCATTTATCGCACAGTTACAATGTCAAATTGCACCACAGAACTTATTTTAATGCACTCGTATGCAAATTCTGCAAAATAAATGCACATCAGAATGTATTCCAGTCTCCTTCAAAATGCAACACAACTCAGAGTTAAATGTAACTGAGTTACACCTGCACTGACCTGGTTATCATATACCCAAAAGAGGTTAAGTATTACCCCCACACCATTATATTAAGTAATTAATTAAAAGTGTTGCGTCAATAATTTAATGAAATGTACACTCAAACAGATGACAAAGATTTGAACAAAGAATTCAATGTTTATTGAAGAACAGTTACCAAAAACACAAACATAAAAAATGTATACATTTTAATAATTACTTGGCTCCCTCTCCTGCCTCAAATATGAGTTTATGGATTAAGAATTTAAGCTGAGGCTTCTTGGAGGGAGGGAGCCTCCAGAATTCAGGTAGAATGCCCTTAAAAAAGAGCTCATCCTCATCCAGACGCCTTGGGCTGGGGGTGGGCTCTTCTAGAGCACAAACTATCCTCTGCTCGAATGAGGACATTTCAAGCTGCTGCTGGGCCCTGTCTCTCTTGCCTATTGGTGGTCGGGCGAGCGGGGATGGCTGCAGCACTGTGGAAGGGCCTAGTGGGAGGTTCTCGCTGCATCCTTGCTGCTCCCCTACTGCTGCTTGGCTGGCTGGCTGGCTGGTGAGGTGGGCAGCTGGCTGGCTGTTGAGAGGGGTATGGCTGGCTGGCAGTGGAAGCACTGGGGTCTCAGGTGTGTAGGACGGAGTGTAGCACAGTGGGTAAGAAACTGGGCTTTTAACCAAAAGGTCGCAGGTTCAATTCCCGGGTAAGGACACTGCCGTTGTACCCTTGAGCAAGGTACTTAACCGAAATTGCTTCAGTATATATCCAGCTGTATAAATGGATACAATGTAAAAAAAAAAAATGCCATGTAAAAGTTGTGTAAGTCGCTCTGGATAAGAGCGTCTGCTAAATGCCTGTAATGTAATGTAATGTAAAGGTGTGACTGTGTGGCAATGGCAAATGATTTACATGGCTCACGGGTCAGGTAGGAGGGCCCCTTAGCAGAATTTTGCTTAGGGCTCCAGGGAGGTCAGGACCGGCTCTGCACCCAGAAGAGGCATAACCTCGGATTGTAACATTGACAGAGCTATAAGTATACTTCCTGATAATGTTGATGTAATATTTTCTGAATTTTTTTTTGTGTTATACAAAATATAGCATCCTATAACTGCTAGCTAACAGCAATATAAGGAGATGGATTGATTTTGAAATTTATTTTCAATTGTTTTATTAGTTATATGTTTACTACCTCATTCAATGCCCACAGGCTAATTTTCATTATTTACAGGAAAAAGTACAATATTGGCAAAGACAACCTTAATGCTGTTACTATCCTGAACTGTGGTATCTAAGCATTACTAGTTTGAAATTATTCAAGATCCCAATGTCTAGAGTGGATAAAGGTACCACATCACTTAGAAACTGTTCTGAATATCGTCCTAACATTGCATCCTTCGAAAATCGGGTAGTAGTAGCCTACAATTAAAAGCAAAATGTGAGAGCATCTCTCTGCATTCCTGTGTGTTAGGTCGTAATGATGACCATTTAACTGTTTTATCCCTGACCACAGAGAAGAGTGGATAAAGCTCACATCCCTACAGACGGGCTGCAGTGTGTCTGGGGCGGCTGTGTGCTCTCTTATTGGCTGCCACATTAACCCTATGTGGCCTTTGTGAGTATCACACACTGTCTGTGTGTATGTCTTTATTGGAAATGCAGCTAAACTGTGATTTTAAAGTAAACATTTTTTTTACTTTTTATTTGCTATGTAAACTGTCAAGTCTCAGCAGGTCATAGATGTTGTTTCACTGTAGCCAGGGGAACTGGTTTCTCTTTAGCTGGACTGAGTTCTTCCTGTAGTTGTGGTGCCATTTTACAACAATTTCTCTTGCTCGACACCACAAGATATTTAGATACTGTCTCTTGATTTTCCTGGTCTTCCCCTGTTAGCATTAATACCCATCAGCTGGACCGTTCTGAGTGTATACTGAACACTGTACCTGGAAATCTTAAGTTTTTTTCCCATGGGAAATAACCTTGCCACAATATCTTTACTTTGCCTTGCACATCTAAGCCTAACACCTTCTTCTTTCCTCTATTTTTTTTGCATATTCTTTTAGTGCCGATTTTTCTTCCACAACAGGCCAATGGTATTAGGCTACCTATGTTTTTTTTTTTTTTTACTTAAGGAAGATAAGATTTCAGTCACCTACCTCACATCCCCATTTGCAAAATAATTGGATAGACTTCCAGTAATTTGTTTAACTGTAATTTATGTCAAAGGAGGCTTTTTTGAAGAAAGTTGTGTCTAAGATTATTTTTCAGTCAAACCCATCTTTTTGTATTATTGTAGGTAGAAACTGAGAAAAAAAGTTTATACTTTGGTTTGTTATTCAATAAGGGCACATATAATAACTGAATTCTTCCTATCTACGGTTTTTAATAAAACTAGAGGTGACCTAATACTTTTGGCCTGTATTGTATATAATTATATCTATAATTATTAATTATTTATAACAAAATAAAAAAATAAATAAATGTCATCCTGCGCAATTTAACAATATATAAACATATATAATATATGCATACTGTATCATTCTGGTTGGGAAATTGAAGAACAGTTCATTTATGGCGTTTCTGGAAGTGCATCCTGTCTAAGCTGTCATGGTCTTTTTGTTTCTAGTTGTCCTTTTTGGGCCGCCAGGTGGCGGCACTTCTCAGTTTTTGTATTTCTGTTCATTCCCTCATTGGTTTCCCGTGTTAATTGTATTATTGTTTTCCATTATTGTCTCGTTATTTAATCATCGTCCCCACCTGCCTCTCATTATCCCTTCGCTCTCGTCTGATTATGTATTGAGTTCACCTGTGTCTTGTCTATTTAAGTTCTTTGTCCCCTTGACTCAGGTGCTGGTTCCTTGTGTTCATTTCTGACTATACATCTGCCTGCTTTGGTCCTGCTTGTGCGTTTCATGCGAGTGTTTGTGCTTGTGTTTATGCTTGTGTGTTTCTGATTGCATTTCATGTGTGTTTCTGATTGCCTGTGTTTTGACCTGCTTGTGTTTCTGACTGTGTTTCTGTGTGCTTTCCTACCTGTGATCTGCCCTGCCCATGTTTGTTCTGTGTGTTTCTTGTATTTTTGAGAAGTTCGCCTGTTTTTATTTTTCTTAGGAATATTTTGAGTTTCATGGCTTTGCCCCTCATGGCCCCTTTGTTTGTTCCTGTTTGTTTTTTCTAGTGAAAGTCTTTGTTAAACTTTCCTTTTGAGTTTCTGGTTTTTTCTTCTCTGCGCTTGGGTCCATTTCTTTGAAAACCCTGACATAAGCATCGGTTTGCATTGTAATGACACCGAAGGGAAGTTTGTAATGGATTTCTCCTGTATGAAAATGGGTTTTAAAAAAGACTAATCAGCATATACAGAGAACCGGTCATTCCAACCAACACCAACTGTTACATGACTGAGTAGCGAACTAAAATGTCAACTTGTCCACATTGTTCAATTTATAATGGTAAAAATGAAATGTTTGTTCTGATTGTCAGAAAATAATGCAGTAGACTAGTAATATGTGTTTTCCTTCACACACAAGACCTGAAGGTCCCAAACTGTGTGGCTACAGAGTGGTCAGGGATGGAGCGAGAACTGGAGAAGCTCAGAGCCAATTACAGCAGACAGATTCAAGTAGAGAGGAAGAAAAATAACACCACTTAATTTGCAATGTTAGAGAAAAAGCACACATCTGGATCAATACTGCCCCTCCATTGAAAAGGGTAAGGTTTATTATCTTGAATATCATTTTTAAAATAGGAAGAAATGTGTGGGTGGTATCCCGCTTTTAATATCATCTATTGTACATTTGTGTGAGCGATGTGAGATTATGATCTTGCTTATTTGCAAAGGATCTTGTTTGTTGTACAATCTAATTGACAGAGTCTGATGCCTGTTCTCTGTGCAGAGAGAAAGTGTAATCCCTGTCCACAGGGCTGGGAGCAGTTCTACTCCAAGTGTTACTACTTCTCTATTGAAGTGAAGACATGGTGTGACTGTCGCAGTGACTGCGTTAAACAGGATGCTGACCTGGTGATTATAGAGAGTGAAAAGGAGCAGGTAAGGCACTGTATGAGCGAATGAGTGAGTGCCTGACTGACTGAGTGAGACAAAACCAAAACTAAAGTCGCTTAATATTACAGTATTTATCACACTGTATACATGGCATTGTAAAAAACAACAAAAAACATGTAAAGTTGTGTAGCCTTAAATCAAAAATACACCCTGGTTCCAAACAACCAAGACAAATTCAGCAATCCCAAAAATGAAGGTTTTACAGACTAAATAACTAAATACAATCTATAAATCTATCAAGGAACCTCATCACTTGACACTTGGCTACTCAATGTTGTCATAGACAATGACCTCAATTTTGGAACTTACAGGCCACCGTAACTTCTGCTACGTCGTTGGAAAGGGAGGGGTGAGGGGAGGGGGGTTATTCAGTTAGTTGCAATTTGCAACCTCACCGTTACATGCCAGTTCTACACACTGCACATTTAAGCACAATTTACCCCAATATTTGGTCCTGAAAGACAAAATAATTTGAAAACCTCTTTAGAGAAATTTCGTTAAAATTCTTTAATTCTTCAAAGTTCTGTTAAAGGCATGATTAAATAAGCATACAGAGGCATATCTATGATGCACCTGCTATCTCTATCTGTACGCACTTTAACCAAATTAGTGTAGCTTTACCTGTATTTGTTGTTCTAAACTAAGTTTGGGATGTTTCTGTGCATGGTGCTCTTTTTGTGAGGGGAGGGGCGTGTGGCTACAGGGCCTGTCGTTTGGGATCAGATTTCAGTGGAGTGTTTGTTGCTAGCTAGCAGCTGCCTCAATGGTGGAGGTGAAGACCAGGTACAGTGAAGTAAAAAAGCTGACAGGGCTTGTTCAAGAACTAAAGCTAGCCTTGGTATTGCTTTTCCTCGGTGGCGTCAGCTGAAGTTTGCCAAGAGAATGAAAAGAGAGGGTGGAGTTGGCTTGTCTTCTGTTGGACCTGTAAGTAACGTTACCTCTAGCTATCCAGCTAGCTACATTAGGTAGCTAGATGACCAAAGTTGGGTACTCGGGTTAAGTGTGTGTAGTTGAAAATGGAGACTTCTTTGATTGTAAACACAGAACCACAGCAAGGCTAAAAAATCATGCATAGTATGCCTGTAAAGAACAAATCAGAATACTATTATCACTCACTGAAAATGAGAAAAATTAACCTGACAGTAAAAAGCCGTCTTTATACAGAGAATTAAACCCGGAGAATAGGTGGAGCAGAGCCGGGTCTGATTTCTGTGTAAAGATGTCAAACCAGAGAAAAGGTAGATTAAACTAAGCCGGGTCTGACCCACTTCACCACCTTGGAGAAAAGCCAGAGCTGACCCGGTGTTTGTTCTGTGTAAAGTAGAGCTGGAGAATAGCCGGAGCAAGTGGCATGGTAACCATCTCGCACCACCACAAGCATTCCATAACAGCGCGTAGAAGTTGGGCTGTCAGTGGGAAACTAGCAAAACAGTCACTTGGCATTAATTCAAGTGACTGAGAACCGTAATAAATTGGAGCTAGCTTGCTAATAATATTGTTAATTTATTGGGCTTCTCTGACCAGCAGCAAGAGGGGCAACAGCTGTGGGGACAGCGAGGTGAGGGAGCTGTTGATAATTAGAAACGAGAAGTAAAATTTTAAAAATACGGTAGTATGGATTAGCGTTGTTGTTTTATTACGCTTCCTCATATGTTCCTTCAGCCTTGATGCCCTTTTTTGATAATCTCCTTTGTTTTTGTTTTATTCTTCTTCTGATTGCTAATAAGAGACAAGTGGCATTAGGGTGAGTTCTTGCTTGAAGTCCTGGTCATGTCTTCTCACAAAATTTTTACACAAAAAATAACTTAACCAACAAAATAAGAAGGTTTAAGGGATTTACTTAAAAAACTAAATATGATTTTGAGCGTTTTGTGCTGGCTGAGACATTTTTTACAGTGTACTGGCTGGTTGATTCAATACTCAAGACTCCTCACTAATCTGTACATGTGCAGAGCTTTAAATGGAATAAAGTGTGCGCATGCTTTTAATTTTCTGATTATTGGCATGTGCAACATATTACCTTCAGATTTCACATATTCGCAATAAGGGCTTAACCAGGTTAGAAATGCAGTGACCAAACAGCATCATGGAGAAGTGGAAACAGGTGCCTTGTGGGGATTTTTTCAGTCGTGACACTCACTTCAGCGTGGAGAGCTTCACGTGTTCTCAGCATGAAAGCGAAAATCACAGATCTCTGATTTGCATGATTCTCTTTTCTTTATGTACTGGGTATTAATTCTGAAAAGCAGTAAAATGTAACTCCACAAGTGTTTATGCGTTTTACCTTACTCACCCTTAAGAGTCTGCGGTGAGACACGTTGACATGTTTACTGTAGTCTTTAAATGAAACTCAACCTGGTGAGAAGAACTGCAGGCTGAGAACTGCAAACCCTAACTGAACAGGAAATGCTGTGGTTGTAGATAAGGGCATGTTGCTTTTCTCATGCCGTTTGACCCTTATGAAGGATCTTGTTCACTTGCCTGAAGCCCATTTATCAGTGGGGTATGGCTCAAGATCCAGAGTGTGTTAGTGTGGACTGTGTTTCTCTCAGCTCTCAGCAAGGGAGACATTGGGGTGATCTGGGTAACTCAGAACCAGAGGAGACCCGACTCTGGGTTAATGTACTGTAGCTCCCCGCCAGAGGGGTGGGAAATCTAACGGACACATTACAGTGGATAAATACACATTCACAGGAGAATATGGAGAGGATGAAGCAAACTGAACACTTGGCAAGAAACCACATCAACCACCATTGTATATGAATCTCCACAACATGTATCTGTCTCTGCACTTAGTTTTTCCCTCTTTCCTGTACATCTATTAATTACACATGTTAACCTTTGACTGTCCAGTAGTCAGTATGGTGGGAGGGGTCTGAACACCATGCAATCCAGTATAATTACTGACTAGACGCACTGATTCCTTAATTACAATCTGCAGTCATGCAGTGCTGTAACAGGAACACAGAATGGAGACAACACTCATTTGTAGGCAGAAAGCGAGAAGTAGAGCTGTTTCTGTGTCTCTTTCAGCCTCTGTGCTTATCTTACAGGTTCTGGTGGAGGGGAGAGCCGGGTGACCACTGCATGAATCATACAGCACCTATATGCAGACTGTGTAATTACTGTGTCTGCTGAGAATGCATAGACCAATACATATAGCTTTTTTTAACCAGACGCCTGCTTCAGATTGGCATTCTGCTTCCATAAACATTTTTGTGATGATTAATTTGTTTTGTGAAGCTTAAAATGCACTGTTACTCTCAGTTACCGTGACAGAGGTTGACTAGTATGATGCACTGTGGTTAAATATGTTTAAAAGCAGTGGAGCCACTTTCTAGTCTCATCATTTATTTGATAATGCATATAATCATGGGAAAAATGGATAAGTCTTGTTCTGCTATAGTAGCCTAATGAGTTATGAAAAATATGCATTTTTGTATGCTGTAGTATGTAGTAAGGCTGTTACAAGTAGTAAGCACTACATATCTTAATCCTTTTCCTCTTTTAGTTTAAGTAAATTAATCAAACCTGTTCAATAAATTGAAGATTTGCCTGATTTCCACTTTCTTTGTTTTTTGAAATCTCCAATTTCCTCATGTCCATGTTTCAGTGATCAGTACACTTTCAACAGTTGAGGCCACAGTGATTTTACCCATCTATTGTGCCAGTGCATCACATTAATGACAATGAAATCGCAAGATGATCTACCTCATTAAAAGCCCTGGGATGTGAATATGGGACATTTATTCTTCATAGCACATATAACTGTCATGAAGACATTAAAATAATATAAAAATGAGTAATCATTGCTTAATAGACATTACACGAGTCCAACTGAGAATCATTGTCACCATTCTGGTTTGCAGACCCAGAACAGGGCCAGGGCTGGGGCTGGGGGTGGGTTGTAATGAAACCCAGCTCAGGGTTAGGGTTGGGCAACGTTGGGTTGTAATGAAACCCAGCTCAGGGTTAGTGTCAGGGTTGGGGTTGTAATGAAACCCAGCACATGTCTGTGCGCCACTGCGCTAGACAGGAAGCTGCTCAGCTGCAAGACTCAGGCCCCCTCAACAACAGCGAGGCCCCTGAGCAGAGAAGAACAGTCCTATCAATACATGGAGTTTGTGTATTATTTTACAATGAGGAACATAGGGTTCATAAGCAGTAATCCAGTGCTCAAATTAAAACATAAGGGGGCAGATATTACAACAGATACCTGCTAGCCAGCTGCATGTATAAGAACACTGCACTTCTTCAAATGCACACTTCTGTGTGACATTTCTGTCATTGTGGCTTGTTCAGGCAGTAATAATGACAGTTTAATTGTTTTGTTTTGCTAATGCTTCTGGCCAAAGAGAAAAGTGGACAAAGCTCACTTCCCTACAGACTGGCTGCAGTGTGTCTGGGGCTGCTGTGTGCTCTTTTATTGGCTGCCACATTAGTCATGTGTGTCCTCTGTGAGTATGAAATACAATATCTGTGTGTTTATAGTATGATACACTGGCAAATCATTCTGTGTAAATGAAACACACTGAAATATGAATATGAAAACTATACATAGTCTTTGTTCACTTATACTTCATGTCATTAGTCTCAATGTTTTATTCAATCAACTACATTATCCCATCACTTTATTCTTTCCTTAGAAATTAAGCAAGGTTGTTACTGCTAACTTATATTTCCCATTAAGAAATGAAAATGTACATTTGCGTTTGACTGAAGGGGAAGCAATAGCACTTACAGCAAAAACAAAGCACCAACCTGTATGAAACGGAACATCCTACACTGCTGAGACTGTGACATTTGACTCCTGCAATGATTAGTGATGTGAATGACAAGATAAAATAATCAATTGGTTGTGCCTTTTAAAATTAAATATTCGTATGAGACCTCCAGGTGTTGGAGCACTTCAAGAAAAGCTAAAAGTTAGATTATTACAGCTTGTAATGCACACTCAGTGTAATCACAATTTGGAGACACACAACATATATCAAAGTACAATTAAAGTATCAAAAATACAGTTAAATTGCTTGTAGTAGCCTGTATTTCATTATTAAGATTGAAGCTCTATTAACATGCAAGTTCTAAATTTAAATTATGGTGTTAAAAGGCCGCCAGGTGGCAGCATGAGAATTATACTCACTGAGCACATACCATCTAGATTAATTACACTTTCAACATTCATTCATGCCAAATAAATACAAATAAAATTGCTGCACAACACTAACTATTGTGCACATGGGAGTGACTTGAGTATTTGAATATTTTGACTGATCCCTATAAGCTAAATAATCGCTCACAGTTTTGCCATAGAAAGATGCTATTTGTACCAGGTGTACAATGGTCTAAATACTGTAGATGAATTATATCCTCTATCAAACTATTTTAAAAATGTTTTGAATGCTGTTGGCAGCCTTGGCTTTTCCCCTGGAACTATGAGAATAATAATCTGAATAATAATGCTGGGATAGACAATGTTATCTGGCAGTTTAATTGTTGGCGGGGTGTACACCGCATGTATACTACACCGTGCTTTTCAGGGCTGCCCACAGAAATAACAACAAACCGTCTTTACAAACTTTAATCTTTATACCATCGGACCTCATGTAAACACATAGTTCACCTACAGCTTTGAGTTGAACAATCTCAAAACGTCAGCATCTTGACCACCAAGGGGCTTCCACGAAGGGATCAAAGTTAAGGCACCAAACGTTGAACATGGCTAATCTTCCTAATTTGGAATGTCCAATTAACAGCTATATTCATAGACAGTCCCTTCTGCTGATTAAGCAGAGTGTAGACACACAATTCTCCTCTGAGACATGTGGCATCACCAGCCTGCTTCTCACACTGTAGACCACAGTGCTACTTAGCTCACGTAGTGCAACTGGAGGAAGACCTTTTATATGCTGCTTGGGCATGCAGTCCACATGCATCCAGTGAATCAGAGTGGGCTGCTAAAAAGCAATGAAACACAGACCCCTACGTGATTGAACCCGCCCGGATTGGTAGCTCCATAGGGCTTTGCAGAGTTGCCAATTGTGTCACCCTTTGGAGCTAAAGGCCACAGTTGGCACTGGCATGATCTGGATTTGATCCGAGTCTCTGTGGTTCTCTTACAGATTCTGGAGAAGTGGACAGCCAGATGATCATTTCTGGTTTGACAGTCGGACACAGTACCAAGATGCAGACTGTGCAGTTACTGTGCATGGTGAGAATGCATGTTTGGACACACACTGCTATTCGTACCACTGGTTTATCTGTGAGACTGATGCTCTGCTACACATCAATAGTTGTTTTAAGTCTTAATAAGAACATCTGCTTAGTGATAACGTTGCAATGTAAAAAATAGACCGTGTGCTCAGTAACAGCTATGCTAATGGAGGATGAGAGACTTATAAACTCATTGCTATCAGAGCAATAGATTAAACACAGCTACTGAACAATGCTAGGAAATAAGCCAGGAATTTCATGTGAGCATAACGCACACTATGAAAATAAATATTGTGCTTGACTGTGCTGAAAAGGTTCACCTTTACTTTTGCATGTATAGCTTTAAGTGTCACGTAGAAACTGTGTGATTGCTCCATCTGTCTGCCATATTATTTCAGTATACAAAGTGACCAGAAGAAAGTGTGAACAAAACATTGTTCACACTTTTTTTTACAACTTGTGGGCAACAAAGCAACACCTAAAATAAAACACAGATGGGAAAACAAGTGTACTGCGTATATTTGTTCACAATCTAACTTAAGGCACACATTTTCCATTTACTCTGTTTCAAACGCTTGAGCGTGCCATTTCCGTGACATCAAATGACCCTTCTGAAACCTGGTGCTAAAACACCCAGGCTTTCTGCATTTGACCAATGAACATGCGGGTATCTGATTTAGAATAGCCTAATTCATGAGAATGATTCCCCTCCAAAAGTGTGGCTGTTTACCACAATATAAAAATAGAATTGCTCATCTGCCTGGCTTGGTTGGCTAAGCCCCAGGAGCACAGCTTCAGAAATCATCTCTGAGCTACTTGAAGCCATTCACGCTGAGTCTTCATCATGACTAATAATCTCCTATGAGCAGACCCTCTCAATAGATGGGTTTTGTCATCAGCGCTTTTTACATAGATTGGGTGATTGTCTGCTCTTTTATTACATTTCCTAAGCTTGTGTTAACCCTGCTGCCCTGCCCAGTGCTGTGTGCACTTTGTCCAAAATAAGCATAGTGAAAGGCAATGTCCCACAAAAAGAAGCCTTCCGTCATAGGTCAAGGAAGTGCCATGTCTCTTGAATTTAGCTTTTTTCTTTTTTTTGTGGCTCTTTCTACTCAATTGTGTCTGGAGTTATGCTAGTTCCTCTTATGTGCAGATATCACCAATCCCCTTATCTTGACAACCCATTCCTTCACCTTAGTACTCAAACACAAATTATGAAAATGATTTCATAATTGAATGATACCGATTCTCTGCAAACAGAATCATGTATCTGTGCAGGCTTCTCAACCTGTATGTGGCCCATGCCAAGAGACTTCACCCTTACAGTGCCACAGAACTCTGTGCTTCTTCACCACTGGGTCATATGGCTCATACATGTATGCTGTGGGTGATGAAGAAAACAAAATGAGCAAACAAATAGACTGCCATTTGGCCTTAGAGAACTACTTCATGCTTTGTGGTGTTCCCTGGCATACTGCATCACTTGCTATTAACCTCCACTTGAGAACAGATTTGAGTGTTCTGCATAAAGTAAATTCATTATATGGCCAGAAAACAATGGTGTGTTGAGAGTACATAACCATCTCCTTGAACAGGTACCTCTTTCTGCAGATGTCATGGTATTTGAGCTAGGCTTCAAAACACCACAGTATTCCTTTGAACTGTAAATGAGGGAGGAATAACTTTAGCGTGTACCAGTCCAGTATCCAAGGTGGTGAGCATCACCTCAGTCACACCCTGTTTGGAGCTGCCAGCACCAGGGTCGGAGCACACCCCGTCTTGGATCCCCTCCATTAAGGGCTGAGCTTTGTGGTTGGAGAAGGCCAGCTCCTCTGCAGAGGTGTAGTTTGGGGGGGGCTGCCCCCCCCCAGTTCCCCTCCACTCTGCTTTCATCCTGTTGGCTGCAAAACAATACCAACTCTAACATTCAGATTGCGCAAGACAGTGAGACTTGTACGGTATTATAAAAGATATTATTAACCAAAAAAGCAAAGCATTTGTGTAGGACCACGGCTAGATACCTAAACAGTCGTCTGTGGATCATAGATAAAAAGACAAGACTCATCTACAGTACAACATCTTTGAATTTACAGCCTTTAGGCCGCAGGTTTAAAGTCCCACTGACAAGGAGAGCCTGATATATATGATTAGACCAGTGGTTCTCAACCTTGGACCCAGGGCCCGTATGTCTATGCTGGTTTTCATTCCAATCACAATTGCAATCACAGAATTTTAGTAAGTAGTTAAATTTTTTTTAAATTAGGTGATTTTCATGTTTAGAGGGTTTATTAGCCCTCTTAAGCTGCATTATGTCAGAAATAGCTATGTATATGTGTAGAATAAATGTCCCATGATTACATTGTGCATTTTGTACTGTATTGCAAACAATTTAAACAAGGAAACTGATCAAAATAAGGACTGAGGTGAATAAATAAGGCCCTTATATTAAAGTGTGGACACGTGGCCACTAAAAATAACCATTTGGTAGATAATTATGAATTCAAAGCCAAAGCAAATAGCAAGCCAAACCAGCCTTGTTTTAATAAATTTAAAGAAAAATTATAAAAGATTATTAAATGCTTGTGTTCAATGACATAATTACTGTAGGAGCCTATTGATTCACTTCAGTCTTTAATTTGATCAGTTAAAAAAAAAATGACATACACTCTCTCAGAAATTAAGGTACACAAGGGTACAAATTCTGTACAAGTACAAACTGTACCTCTAAAAGTACTAGTGACAAGTGATTGTACCTTTTTTAATGTAATTAATTGCTATAATAAGCACAATGTGAACATGAGATGTTTATTCTACATGACAGGACTAACTATTTCTGACAAAATATGTCTTAAGAGGGTAAATATTCAGTCTAAACATGAAATGCATCTAATTAAAGAAAATTTACAGCTTGTTACAATTCTGGGATTGCAACCGCAATTGAGTGAAAACCAGCATGCAAACAGGCACCCCAGCACCGAGGTTGGGAACCGTTAGATTAGACCATGATAAAAAAGCTTCATATAGTGACATAAAAAGACACAAGAACAGTCTTCATCATCCAGTAGCTCAGTAACCAAACATAAATACAAATAATTGAGCCATTCAAATAATTATGAGATGCTGGCATGAAATCCAGAAATGTATATGGTTATTTATCCCGCCTTTGTAATATTTTGTAATATTTTCCTGCTGTAGCAAAATGAGCTATTGAGCTATTGTATGAGCTATTTATAGAAATGGTTATCTGCTCTTCCTGTATGTAGAAAGAAAGATAGCAAAAAGAGAGAGACTGAGGCGGAGACAGACGGACAGAGAGAGGGAGAGGGAGCAGATATCTGCATGTTAAATGACAAAATATTAACCAAATATCTGAATTTCTGCATTCTCCTGCTAGTTCTGCTTCGCTTTTCCTTTGTCTCTCTCAATGGTTAAGGTGTTTCATTAGCCGCAATGAGTGAGGTATTTTATTCATCTATGAAGTTCAAGAAGAACTTTAGGCAGGGGACTGCAGGTGAGTTACTCTGTTTTCTGAATGTAAATTCTGGATTATTTAATGCTATTGTTAATGTTTTATTTTCTATCAATACGTTTCAATCTTTCTCTCCTTCATTCTCTTTCTCATTCTTTTGTTTAATATAAATTATTTGGACAGTGACACAATTTTTGTTGTTTTGGCTCTGCACTCCAGCACATTGGATTTGAGATAACACAATTAATATTGTTGAGTTGTATGTATTTGCATGAACAAAAAAGAACAATGAAAACAATATTAAACAAAATGATGTGTGGTAGAGAGGTCTGAATCCCAACTGGGCTTATAAAACGACCTCACTGATGAAGTCAAATTATACGATATACAATAAAAAAAATCTTAAAAAAAAAAAAAAAAAAAAAACAATCATGAGTGAGTGTGAGTGAATTTGGGAATTAATCGCAAAGAATCCATTGAATGATTTGGGCAGCAAATTTAAAAGCTAAGTGTATTTGTAGATGAATGTGCATGGTTGAAGTATGTTAATGTTTTAAATCAAAAAGATGTCGAGTTTGTTAAACAGAGGGGCAGATGGAGGCGAGTAATCAGAAAAGGTGGCTAGCCGTGCAAATTTCGTTTGAGTGAAGTGAATTTATGTCGATTCGCAGCATACGTACTTGCCCATATAATGTTGCAGTAAATGAAAAATGGGTAAATTAAGTTGTAGTACATATTGTGGAGGCTAGTTTGATTAACTAAGCCACTCAGTTTTCTGATGATACCACTGGATTACATAGTTCAAGAGTGGGGCGACATAGCTCAAGAGGTAAGACCGATTGTCTGGCAGTCGGAGGGTTGCCGGTTCAAAACCCCACCCTGGGCGTGTCGAAGTGTCCTTGAGCAAGACACCTAACCCCTAACTGCTCTGGCGAATGAGAGGCATCAATTGTAAAGCGCTTTGGATAAAAGCACTATATAAATGCAGTCCATTTACCATCCATTTACTTTATTACTGATAAATTGGATGTTATATATCCAGAACAAGTTTTCATAAACCATAAACTGCAAGCAATTTAGTGGATGAAACCTGGATTGTGTAATCCCCACCAATTTAAATCATAGCACTTGATCTGCAATACGTTTTATTCTTACGCATTAATATAATAAAGATTGATTTAAAAAAATATTTAAACATAACTTATTTGTCCGGACCGTTCAGAAGATTTTACCACGCCGCAATTGGCCTCATAATTAGTGAATCAAAGTTTTTGTGAGATAAAATCAAATGGGTATGTAAGACACAGCAGTAAGATCATTAATATAAATAAGGAATAACAAGGGTCCAGTTATAGATCCTTGAGGGACACAATAACTTGGCCCTGTTTGAGTGTGGAAGAATATAATAGACTCCGTTTTTGTGGAAGATCACAAAGATGACTTATTTAGAGTGTATTTCTTTATGTTTAGTGCCTTGTGTTTTTCTGGCTGCTCGACATATAGAGCAAGCATGCTGCCAAATATTAACATCCCATATTTAATTAATTCCCATGGAGAAAGAACTATTCTGCCCTACAAAGCCTAACTGCAGTAACTACGCAAAAGGGTAAAACTGAGAAAAAATGGCTTTAAAGTATTTTAACTGGCCAGCCAAATGGGTTATAGGTATATCAGTGATATTGCACTAATTGTACATGTATTCATGAGGTAATTTTTATGCCCAAAAACCATGACGGCTGATTTGACCTTTGCCCCCAAAAATGTAGTTACTGCACTCTGCCTTTGCATTGCCTTAAATGGTTCTAAGAGCAATGCAAAAGCAAAGTGCAGTAACTACAATGTTCTCAGCTTTTATACTGTGTTTTCAGTGAACAGAAACTATTTTGACACTGATTTTGTTATAATTGTATTTAACAGTATTTAACAATTCTACTTATGGATTTGTGCATGTTTAATTAAGTCTGGACAAATTGAGAATTTTAGGCGTCATATTTTAGTCTTGATATCATTTCATTTCACTTTTTTACTTATTCACCTATCTAGATAATTATTATCCTATCAATTAAACTTTGCATCATCATCTTCAATTTCACCATCGTTGTCACCGCCACCACTGTTGTTGCCTTGATGACAATCGCATTAATAATTTTCATTATCCTTGTCTTTACTATTTCACACAATGAATAAATACAAGGCTACACTGAATCACAGTAAAATTTGTTTATTATATTACATGTTTTAAAATTGGTGGGGCGCAAAACTTTCCTTTAAACTAATCATTGACCTCAAACTGTTTTAATTAATTTTCAGTGATTAGCAAGCATGATTAGCAAACAATCTGACTAATCAATTGGAAAGTAACACACAGCTTCTTCGCATTGTGTTAGGGAGATTAAATGATAAATGCGATTTAGAAAAATCCGTTTTAATCACTAAGCAGTGGCAGAAACTTCCCTGATTTTCCTTGCGTATCAATACAATTAATCCACAAAATAGGCTACTCAATACTATCATATATAGCCAGCTCTCCCCAAATAGGCAGTTTCAGCGAGTAGCCTAGGCCTTATAGCCTACATTTATTTTAATTTGCAGTACGAAATTGTGCACATTTTTAATCAACATTATTTGCGGATACATGCACTTCTTTCTCCGCACTCGTATTCATGGCAAATATCCACAATGCGTAGGCTAGATTGTAAACAATCTTGAAGTGCATGACATGGCATCGGTGATGATGTGAAGTTACAGATGATAATGTTACAGCTTTCAGGGAGCAGGTAAGCTAACGCTAGCTAACTAAACAAGCATATATAGCGAGGCTGACAGGTGTTTTATAATGTGTTGCTAGTTTCTCAACACTTAATGTCATTGTTACTTAGCCTACCTGGGTATTTTATTTTCAGCACCAGTTCCACTATCCTCTTTCCCCTGGATAGCGCCATCTTAAACAGCTTTGTTGTGTGAGGTTAGATGGGTGAAATCGGCTGGTGGTAGAATCCCAATGCAGTCGCGTGAGGTAACTTACGCCGGGCACCCACCGCACGCGTAGCGTAAACGGCGCGTAAGCAGCACGGCGAAGCAGCACGGCGCGGCGCGTTGCGTGTCTACACGGGTTCCGTCTGTGTCGCGCAAATGCTTGCTTAAAGCTCTATATTCCTAGTAGCTCTCGCAGTCTGCAGTGGGATTACATCGTATATTTCACGTTTGTTCACGACTGTTGATTATGGGTCAAGTAAATACTTGGTGAGAGACCTTTTTCAGTTTGTTAATTTGGTAATATTTTGTTAACTCATGTAAATACGCGAGAAAGTAAACGCTTTAAATAATTACCATAAGCTTAAATCGCAACGTAGCCTACATAATAATCAATCTCAAACTGTATTAATTTATTTGCTTGGTTAACAAGCGTGCCAACTTTATGAAGAATATGTAATGATCATAATAATAATAAATAATCCATAATCAACCATTGGGAATTCCCATGTCGTCTTGTTATTCACGTCAAAACATTTATATGATCAGATTTAGTAAAATCAGTTAATCGTCAAAAAGATAGCGTAACAGTTTAAACTTGAAGGGATATTAACACCACAACGCCATGAACACTGGAAGCTTTGAAGTACAAGTGCAATAAAGGCTTGCTTACAACTTACATTTATAAAATAGGTGCATTTTCATCGGCAAGACCACTAAATCTGATTTTTTTTAAAGCTCTGTGGATTATCTGATTTTTATTAGCAAGCCCCTTTTGAAAGCACGGCGAACGAAGACATCGGAGAAGTCAAATAGGCTGAGCAATGGTTGGTTAAAAACTACCTTCCAACACTCGAGCTAACAAACCGCTGCTCGGTGCAATCACTTCTACATCATTCAATAAGATACGTCTTTCAGTGGTGTATTTTCAAATTTACCCCACCCCCTCCTCAAAATAAGATAGCGAAACTAAGTTTGCATTTTTCCCAGGTTCCAGTTTTTTTCCCCCCTGCAAGGACAATACAAAAGCGAAAAGGCTTGTATTTTTTAGCTGCTTATAAAATATATGGTAGGGAACTAGGGACACACCCCCAATAGCCTAATATAAGGATGAAATATAAATCAGAGCATGTATACCTAGCATTTTAGAGCATATTTCTGTGTATAAACAGGTCATCATGACGCGCGACAAGCCGAAAAATAGAACAGAAGCGAAAAACTACGTTTCGCCGCCGGTTCGCGACGCGTTCGCATCTGGTGTAGGGGACGTCGCCCGCTGCCTATGTAATAACAGTACTTCAACTACGCTTCAGTTACTCGCGTAGTGCGCTCGCGGTCGCTACGCGTGCGGTGGGTGTCCGGCTTTAGATGGGTAGAGCGCGAAATCGGCCGGTAGGACCCCAAAGCAGACCGCAGGCGGTCTGCCATGGTTTTGAGTCGGGGTTTGTAGTTACTGCAATTTTTATACAGTTTTTTTCTCTAAAACAAAGCAAAATTGAACTCTGAAACTTTGTGACAAGATAAAACAGATATCAAGTTCATTTTTAGTTATAACTCAATTTCGACCAAAAATGTAGTTACTGCGGTTAGCCTTTGGACGGCAGTATTGTTGTTCCTTATCTCTTTGCAGCTAAGGTTCGTTGTTTTCGGTTTTTATTAAATAAAAATAAATATCCAAGAATTTATCTGTATTTATATTAAAAAACATGAAAATTGGTTGCAAACATAGCCTAATGCATAAATCGTGGTGAAAATGGGATCATAAAAACAACAATGCAAAGATCAGGTTGAAAATTAGATTTTAATTCCAAACATTTAAAGCTTACTGCTTTTCATTGCATAATCAGCAGCTCGTTTGTATTTTTCCCCGTTTTTTCTCCACTTTTTTTTTGTGGTCCACTATTTCTGATAGCCGCAGGATGGCTCAGAACAAGCTAACTGAATTACCAATTGGAGCACCCCTGTGCATAGCGATTACTGCTACCCACTACGGAGTCCGTCAAGCTTTTGTATGAAATCATTACCCTCTATGAGGGTACGTCAGTGAAAGGTACATTTCATACAGACTTTAGGAAGAATTTATCACATAGAGAGTAGTGTATGTGTGATATAGCCTGCCAGGTCATGTAGTAGAGGCAGAAACTCTGGAGCTTCCGAGTAAGTTAAAATCCAGCTGCAAATTTTTAGCTATTATTTCAAGGCATTTTCACATCACACTGGTGTGCAATGGCTTTTAGGCACTGAAAATATCAAAACAGTATGACCAGACCAGAATACCTATGTTTGAGAGGTGTAGCATTAAAGGGGGACAAAATGAGGACTGGCACAGAAACGTTGAATGCATTTTCATCTTATCAAGCTGGGGCACAGTACTGAGTTGCAGAGAAAACACTCGAGAGGTTTTCAAGCTAAAATCACAGGGCTTTTATATAAAAGAAATATTAAATAACAAATGAGCAAATACATAAGCAGGAGAACGAGGACTAGAAACAGAGGGCTAGGGGAGCACTGGAACACAAGAAGGCAATCTCAAAGACTGAGGCCGTATCCAAATTTGTATGACTGGTATACTCAATAGTAGACACGTACGTTGATTTCGACATGACCCAACTGACTAGAGTCAAGAATCCAAGAACTTAAACCCTAACACTAACAGATGAAACAAATTGTGATAATGAAACAACACATGCTCAAACAAAAAACCACTGGTACAACAATATGCACTAATTAACACAAAATAAAATGAATCTAGGGCTGAGGAGCTGCCGCCCTTTGTCAAGGCCCAGCAGGAACTGTGACAGCTTCCAAGCGTTTGCGCATACATTTTGGCATTTAGCAGACACTCTTATCCAATGCAGCTTGCAGGTTGCATTTTTTTTTACATACATTCCATTTATGCAGCTGGCTAGTTTGATTAAAGCAATTTAATTTGAAGTCTTTTCCTCAAGAGCACAACGCCAGCACTGCAATCAGGAATCAAATCCTCTGCATGTGGGTTAATAGTCCAGCTCCTAGACCATTATATAACACTATAGCCCTCCAATCAGGGGCCATACCTACACTACAGCCCTCCAATCAGGGGCCATACCTACACTACAACCCTCCAATCAGGGGCCATACCTACACTACAGCACTCCAATTACGAGAGCAATAGAAAATACCAGCTATAAGCACTGTGCACTTCAGGAAGGTCACTGCTTAGTGGCATTTGTAGTGAATCATAAATCATATATATATATGCAAAAAATATATATATACACATGTATTTATTTTCATTCTCATATATACTGCAATATTCTTATAGAGCCCAAATAAACAATGATTGTTCATAATTCTCCAACACTGTAAATTAATACATTGATTTTACAACACAATTGAAATTTCACTCAACTTTTTAAAATACTTTTTTCATAGTTTGCCTAGATTTCTTCATTCACAGATCACAAACCTAACAAAAATGGCTTTGAGCTTGTTTCCAGAGATTAGCACAGTGGTCTGGATCATACTAAACTGAGGTGAAATTCAGTAGAAGTCCTTAATCTATACTTTCTTTCCTAAGAAATGCATTTTCCCTTGTGTACTAGATACAAGTCTATCAGAGAACTATTCAATGTTGGAGAGAGATCTGGAGGAGCTCAGAAGCAACTGCAGCACCATGAATACAGAGGAAGTCCAGCTACAGAGTAAGTACAATGAAGTAATTAAGGAACTCCTCTTTTTGTAGCAGCACTGTCACTCCAGTTCACAGTGAGTGGTGCTACTGTTGTCCATCTGCAGAAAAGCATTTACTTTTACACTGTTACATATGAAAATATCATTCTCAGAGTCTGCTGCTTGTTCATTCTGTACAGGCAATGTGTCTAACCGCTGTCCACAGGGCTGGGCACAGTTCTCTTCAAAGTGTTACTACTTCTCTAATGAGACGAAGAGCTGGGAAGACAGTCGCAGTGACTGCGAGGAATGGGGAGCTGACCTGGTGATTATAGAGAGTGAAAAGGAACAGGTAAGGCTCTGTAAAATCATTGTGAATGAGTGGGTGGAGATAAAACTGACAACATACATTCATAAGAAGTCACTGTAAATGTAATTATGTAATTATATCTCATCTTATGTTGGTTCTTACAATCTAACGTGTTCGATATTACCACTATGGGTGAATCGCATTTATCAGTGGGGTGTGGCTCATGCTGTAGCTCAGTATCTCACAGATCTAGTGTCAGTGTGGACTGTTTGTCTCTCAGTGTCTACATCTACAGAGTGAGCAGTGAGGGTCATTCTGTGTTTGTTTTCAGCGGTTCATCAAAAAACAAATAAAAAACTTCACCTGGATTGGACTGAGTTACTCAGCAGCTAGGGGTTACTGACTCTGGGTGAATGGAAGCCCTCTGCAGGAAGGGTAAGAATTCTTACAGAAACAGCACAGGACGTAAAAATGTAGACAGACACAATCATGTAAAATTTTAAATAACATCTTGGCAGATCAGAAATATGAATGTTCCTCTGATGGTAGCCAGTCTAAGGTTTGTGTTACTGCAGTGAAATATGTCACTAGGTATGTTTCTGGTTATGATAGTGCATGTGTACTTTACACTTTTTATCTTTAATATTGTTCTGTTTGTACGATGAGGTTGATTTAATGAGTACAGTTAATCCAGAATTATCTTCCAACAAGATATTTCCGCTGTCTGAACTCTCTCATAGATGGCAACAGACAGAGAATGAGACGGAGTCACTGTATCTCCGTAGGGAACAGCAGAGAAATAGAGCTTCTGTGTCTCAGTCTTTGCTTCCTTTGCAGATTCTGGGGGAGAGGAGAGCCAAATATTGGATTTGAATGTGCCATGTTTGCCCATTCGATGAAGGCATGGGCTTCTTTTTACTGTTCTTATGACCATAATTTCATCTGTGAGACTAATGCTCTGCTCCCCTAAACCATGTTTTATCATTTTATGTTTTTGGTTCTCTTATCTTGTGAGAGGCCGTTAACCATGCCAGGTTTGACAATCAAACACAGGACCAATAAGCAGACCACAATGTTACCGTTTCTGTTGGGACTACATGGAATATGCATGCTGCTGTCTAGAAATGTATCTGTGAGACTAAGCTTTATTAAATGCATTGAAATGACTGTACATGCAGAGTAGATTTAAGCTATTACATTATTGGTTCTATGGACATACTATAAGTATAAAAAATCAAAAACCATACATTTGAAATGGTCCTCATCTTGCTGTTGTGATACTGTAAATTTAAATTGAAATCGAGAACAGCAGTCACTGCTAAAAAAGCAAATGTGTTCATTGGGCCTCATTTATCAATAATTTCGTAAATATGCACATAGGTTCCCCGTAAAATTATACAAACTAACAACTGCCGCCGCATTTATCAAACGTTTGGAGGCACTTAGTTTCAATCGTATCCCCGTGCGTATGTTGATAAATCCCAATCAGTCGTAAATTGGAAGCGCGTTCACGGTCGCCTCATTGTAGCGCACCTCACACAGTGACAGGGGGTCAGCCAGTGGGGTCATCAACCACTGCTTCAGCGGGTAACCCATGTGTTGGAATGGCATAAGATCTTCTTGTTTGCCTCGTTAAGTCTGGCTCTAAGATGTTGCACAGTCTCAATTTAGAAGGGTTCTAGGGAATTGGAACCGACTCATGAGCCACTCGTCATCCTCGGCAAAAAAGTCATACCGGTCCCTAAAAATGCGATCTCGCCGAAGTGCTCTCGCCAAATCCTCTAATAGTGCAAGGTCCGCCATTGCAAGCTTGGACTTAACAGCATTTTGGCCCTTTAGATTTAATATTTCTCATCAATTAATTATTTAAAAAACAAAACTGCAATTATGAAATCATAGCAACTCTTTGTAATGCTATTACTCATTTCAAACATTTTTATTTTACTTAATTAAAATAGTATTCGCAACAAATTTATGTTAGTTTCGTTATAATTTATCTTTCGTCATGATATTTCAATATTTCATGACAAAATACGTAGACAAAGAAGCCCATTTAATGACCAATTTCATCAATAAATGTGAAAAATTCAAGTTAAAAGACGAACTGCGGAGTTTACACACACTCTGCGTGTGGTCTCAGGTTTTCGTAAATTTCTTTTGCACGTCCGAACAAGTTGGACTCCCAAAAACTTTGATAAATCCCAGTTTTCATGTGTAAATGTTGGTACAAAGAGACATTTTTTAAGTATGTTGCTTGATAAATGAGGCACATTGTGTGAAAGTATGAGCTAATAGAAAGAGCTCTCAGTACCTACTTACTCACTATCTCATAAAGGCTCTCCAAACAGACGCTGTGTCCTAAAGACATAAGCCACATGTACCCACAAGTAAACAAGTGGTATGTGACTCTATGGCTTAAATTCAATAAACATTTATCCTCAATTCTGACTTACAAGTAATATCCTTGCTTTATAATCCTTGCTGCAATTGATAGTCAAATTTAAGGACTAATGTTTATTGAATTTAGGCTTATGTGGTTCCTGTGTTACCTTAATCTCAATCTGGATGTATCACAGAAGCAAGTCCACAAGCTAAGAGTGTAAATGTTACATGAATACTCATGAATACCAAAATGATAAATTACTAAAAATTATATTCCATGCATTTTTGAAGACGTTTCAAAATGTATTAAACTGTGTCATTAAAGTTTTTGTTATTCTGAATGTTAGTTTGCTGCTGAAATATTCTGCTTCAATTTCATCTTTTTTTTCTTTGTAATCATTTGTTTCAATCATTTCCTCATCACTTCAACATGACCAGATCTTACAGGATAATCTGAGAAGTGGTGCAGTTCAGCTGCAGTTTCCTAATTTTATTGGCAACCAGCACAACTTTCCTTAGAAGTGGTGAATTTCACACTTAAAAGGTAGTTAAAATAAAAGCTTAACGTAGTATTTATAATGCTTTTATAAACTTTACATAATGGCTTCAAGCATACGCAAATGTTGTGCTTCATAAAGGGTGACAAAACATCTTTTACAACATTATGCCAAATGTGACATAACCAACAATATCACCTGGCTAATGGCTAAACATTATAAAGGGTGCATAAAACCTGCTTATGTAGAATCCAAGGCTAACTGTGATATAACTCATGATGTCACTTGATGTCATGAAACAGTCCAAATCAACACGAGAGAAGTGAGTCCCCTTGAATGCTGTTACAATTTTACTAAATGTACAGTAAATTACACATTTAATAAATTAAACACAGTGTGTATACACGCATGCGCGCACACACGCACAAACACACATGCACATTCACACACATACACGCATACACACTCTCTCTTTCAATACACAAAAAGGGAAATCTTTATTCAGTATACATTGATAAAAATTCTGAATGCTCTGGTAAGTTATGAGTTCATTGATGGTTTGTTTTGTTTCACTTAACCAGCATTACTTTGCCACTCTGACATATTAACTTTGTACTCATAGTTATGTCAGGTGCACACTTATGTGTAATGATGTTACAGTTTTTTACAATCGCTAACATCCTTTTGTCCAATCTGTGGTCACATTTTCAAAACTCTAAACACAATTAGCACAACATCCGTCTGTTGTGGACCATACCATTAACACAATTCATGTTGCTTTCACAGAATATGCAGTCAATTAACACATTTCTAAAATGCTTAAAATTTCTTTACATACAAGCTTACCCAATACCAAAATTATGGACCTTTCTTGTCTTATTTACAAATGCTTGCACACAGCATGCCAGAAATGAAAACCTAATGTTCAAAACCTTAAATATAGTACAAAGCCTCTACTTCTGCAACAACAGCAGCTCAAAAGCTATATTGAAACAGCTGATAAGCATCTTTGAATGAACAGATCATTGAAACATTGAGAAATAGCTGATTTACTGTAATTGTGTATTTTATTTTTACACATTTGGAACCAAAGGCCATGTATGTTGGATTTTTTGTTGATCACTGGCAGCAATTTCATGTTGCTAATAAAGCTTTTACTGCAGCATTTCTGTCTCTTACAATTTTTTTCTACTACATTCTATGAAGTAAAGATGACTCATTCACTTTTATAGATAGTATGTTGCCAAAAATGCACACATTCGACACTCAACCAAAAATGTAGAGTGGTTCACAGTAATAGGAAACTGAATTATAAAAAACAATGGATTTCATATTGTCTATTGCAGGTAGAACTGAAACATGAAAAGTAATGCAGTTTTTGTAATGCCATCAACTGTTAGTATTTTGAAAGTCGTTGTGCTATGATTGACTAGATGTTCCTCTTGGATAGAAAACATGCTAGTGTTGAGCGAATGATCTTATATTGAGTCGGGTTTGCCGTGTTTTGATAGAGTTAGTGTATGTAGAGAAACTTGTTTTGCATTTTGAAATGTATAGTTGGTATTTAATGAACAAAATGTGGTTTTGAGCAGAAAATTAACTATTTGGCTAATTGTGTGATGTAGGTGTGTTGCTGTGTTAAGAGTTTAGAAGAAATATCTTACGTATAGGTAAATGCTTGTTAGCAATTGTAAAAAACTGTAATTTGAGTTAAAATATTGTGAATACTATATGTGAAAGTGTATTATTTATGCATCTAGTGTTCACGTTTAGAAAGGAAGAAATGCCATTTGCCATTTCTGTCATTTTTTCTTTTGTACTCATCAACTGAAAAGTAACACTGCTACCTTGTGGCTGAGTGTAAAATAGATGGAAAAAACCCATAGGATGAGTGTGATTTAAAAAATTGTGAAACAATGGAAGACAGATATTCAAGAAGAGTGCAAACCATGAAAAAATGCAAACACAAACCAATTGAAAGAAGGTCCTCGTTATTAGAGATCACATCTTTTTAATTTTTAGAAATACTCTGTTTTCTAAGAAATGCACAGATGTTTACATGATGCTGTTTTATTTGTTGTTTATTGGTGATCACAAAGCTGGTACTTCGGCTTCTTGTACATGCTAAGCTGCTACTCAATCCTGGCCCTGGATCTGTAGCATAGCTTTCTATGCTATATCATGTGTAACATCTGGAGCAGGAGAAAGGCATTTTAATTGTGTTATCGCAGGATCAACAAGATGGAAAACAATCTCAGAAAAGATTGTTCAAATTGATGCGTGATTTCATCATGTCTCATGAGTGTATTCTAAAATATGAAAAACTGGAAATTAGTGGAATTAGTTTTAATTAGTGCTCTCATATTGTGACTGTAAACCAGTGTAAACTAATAATCAGACCAGCTGTAATCATGATCTCTTTAGAACTATATTTTCTTTTTTTGCATCTTTTGCATTTTTTTCACTTGCATAAAGTTCATGCTCCTTTACTGAACCATTGTTGTTTTCTGTGCTTGATGCTGCAATTATTGTCAGCTCTCCGTTTCCCGATCAGAACTGGAGAACTTGAATCACTCTCTGTTGTCGTGGAGTGTCACTAAACAAACACTTTGAAGCTGTAATGAGTATAGCTATCGCCTACACACATTTGGATGTACAGTGCCGTGTTTGGTTGTTTGATTTTGGTTGAGTTCACCTTCTCCCACTGAGGAAGCAAGAGAGGGGTGAAGTAGAATGCTAATGGGATGAGCACACAGTGTGCACCCATCACTCATGGGAGTTGTAGTATCATGTAATATCACCACAAATTGATTTAACTATTTCAGATGCCTTTTTTATACTACTGTCAGGAGATGAGCCTGACAAGCCGCCAGCTTGGTAAGAGCGCCTAATTGATAATTGGGAGCACGTGTGGGTATGTGGACTCGGGCTAATTGGTATCCTCCACTTTGCCAGGTAACAAGCTCACACAACTGCCACTTGTTTCCTCGGAAGCAGGGAAGGGGATAAGAGAGTGGGGATTGCAGCAGTTTGGGGTCAGGCAGCCAGGAAGGAACAGGCTCTGTAAACTTTTTAACTTGGGGTTTCTTTTGGATTTGTTTTCTTTGTTTTTGGATTTTCTTTTTCTTTTTTCCTTTAGTTATTGCGCCCGGGTTTTTTTGTTGAGGATTTTGGATTTGGTTTTTACTTTCGTTTTTCTTTTTATTTGTTATTTTCTTTTGGGAGAAATCATGTGGGGGGGATTTCTTTTAGGTGTGAGTGGCGCGTGCGTGGCGGCGGGGACTGTGGACCTGGTAACGTGTTGGCGGCCGAGTGAGAAGAGGAACGGTGGTGGCGGCTTGGGGAAAACACAAGCGGGAGAAGGCAACCTGAAGTGGAGCGTGAGCCCTGGGCTGGGCAGGAGGCGAGCGGGGGCGGAGCCCCAGCTGAGTGAGGGAGGTGCACCAAGGAATGCCGTGAAGCGTGAGTGTGCTCTGTCCTGCCCAGTCCACAGTGGGGTAACTGGTGCTGCGCCTTCTCTCCCCAGTATGGCCCCGTTCCCCTGTCCCCTGAGGATTCTGAAGCCTGGGAGAATGACGACGTCCGGCCACAGCGGTTCCAGGGGGAAGGAGCAGTCCCTGCCTATTTTTCTTTGGGTTTTATGTTTTTTATTTTGGGATGTGGAGGAGGCCCGGCATTTCTTGGCACGGGCCGAGTCACGTCCCACCTTTTTCTTTGTTCAGTTGGTGTGTGTGTGTGCGTGTGAGTGTGGGGCACGGGGTAACCTACCATTGTGTGTGACGGCTTGCGGTGCGGTGACGGGGAGTCCCCCTCCTGGGGCTCAGCTACCGCAGCACGGGGTCAGTCGTTGGTGAGGTCACCGTACAAGCAGGGGGGGAGTTAGAGAAGGGAGGGGGGGTCAGAGCGGGGCAGCTGCCTGTCCATGAACTGTCTTAGTAAAAACTCAAAGACTCTGCTTACCTTATCCCTGTGTCTGGTTGTTCGTGGTGGGTGGATCCTTGCACCTGTGGTGGGTAGGGGTAGCAGGGGGAGTGCAAGCGACTAGAATAGTGTTTTTTTTTTTTTTTTTTCATAAAAAATGCTACTGGAAGGTCACCTGCCAAAGCGCCTAGTAAATGAACAAGTTGCACACCATTGCTGAATTCTACCCATATTTGGTGGGTGGCGGGTATTAATGTCAAGCCCTGATCAGCTTCCTGATCTCTAAATGTGATTTCCTCTTTCTGCTAAAGTACCTTAGACCACAGTGATACAAAATATACAAAAAAGTAATACCGGACGGAGCACTAGCAGCAGTTGTCAGAAATGGCAGCATTAGTCTCCAAAGATTCAAAGGGTATATACACTGACCTGGCCTCTCCATACCAAGATGTGTACAGCACACTGGGCCAGACCTCACTCAACAGCCCAGGAGCTCAGCACAAAGGTAAGAACACCTGTACACTGTATTAAAGAGCAGCATAATCAAGAGATCATTGTCGCTTTTAAATGAGCTAGTGGAATCTATTTTTTATTACATCAGTAGAACGTAGGGAAAATAAAATAGAATCCACAAATTATTTTAGTAAGAGTTCAATCCTCAAGTGTGAGCTGTGAGCTCGTAGCTCCAAGCTTGCTCCTAGAGCCGAGCTCCCAGCTCCCAGTTTCCTGATCTGAGCTCGCACCTCATAGCTCGCTCATCCCAGCTCCCAGCTCTCAGATCGTACCTATCAGCTCACTCTTGCCCGAAGACCTCTTGTGTTACCGTATATTATTTTAATTTGAAGAAATATTAGAACGTATCAATTATTGCAATGTGCATCATTGTAAGACGCAAAGGGAGGTTAATGCTGGAGTTAGCAATTTTTATGTTAGATTATATTTTTATTACGTATAAATGTCAAGAGACCATTAGAAAACACTTGTTTGTGTAAAGGGGTTAAATGGGGTGTTATTCTTGGTTAGTTTGTGTGGAGCTCTAAATGACTAAGTAACGTGTGGCAGTTTACCCATTTTGCATTAAGGCTTATTTGATATTTAAAAATAGAAGTAAGCTAATGGATTTTAATTGTAATTTAATTAATGGATTAAGATAAACAGCTCATAAATAGCGACACTCATCCGGAAGCATGGATGTGGGGTGGGCATGTAAGTTGCAAAAAACTGGCTGTGGTATACCCAGGAGTTGATGATGCTATCGCCAAGAGGTAAATGTTTTTCTCGACTTGTAGTGGTACTGGGCCAGAGTATGCACAGTCATGAATGTTGAGCATTGCCATTCATATTAGCCAATTGAAGACACAAATATAAACACTTTTTTTTTAAAATTTGTGTACATCTCATTCTTTCTGGTTGTCTGTGGTTGTCTTAATTTTCCATTGACTCAGTTGTCATATCTATTTTAAACTGTTAAGCGAACAGTTTTCTTGACGTCAAGAAACCATTATAGAAACTTGAATGTGGCAAACCACCTAGCGCTTCTTAATTTGAACATGAATCTGCTGGTATCTGTTAGCATAGCCTGATTTCAACACTCTCCCCCCAAAAGTGTGGCTGTTTATAAATATATGCACAGCCTCACTCCTCTGCCTGACTCGGCTGGCTGCTAATTACTATTCTCTTATTTATTTAAGCTTTATTTATACAGGGTAGGTTGACTGAGCATGTATGTTCTTTTACAGCAATGCCCTGTTTCACACACACTTAGACACCCAAACACACGAATAAATGACATAAAATCAGTAGAACAATATAGATGAAAACATAGTAAGTTCAGAAACAGTCATAGTGACCAATTGCATGAAGTTCTCTGCTTTTTATAACTGATGTAAATTCTCAAAGAGTAACCAGGTCTGTGAGCCGAACCTCCCTCTGTAAGCTATTCCAGGCAGATAGTGCAGAGAAGTTAAAAGCCTTTTTACTTAGCTCAGTATGGACAGTAGGAACCTTCGTTATCAAACTATCTGTTATCTTTACTGGTATGCACTCTAATTCTGGGTCAAATAACAAGAAAGGTAGCTCGGAAGAATTCCCAAAATTGTCTTATAAATGAAAACATACCTGTGGCTAAGTCGATGCATGGATAGGGCGAGCCAAGCAACAACTGAATACAGTGAGCAATGATGAGTGAGGCTTCTACTTGTGATAAATCTCAGGGCTCCATGGTACACTGTCTTATCATGTGAAGACGATAGGTAGGTGTGCTCACGTAACATAGGTTACCATAATCACGATCTGGCAGTAAAGTAGTTTTGACGAATGTACATTTAAAGTAAAAACCCAACTTGCGTTTCTTAATCAGATGTTGGAAGTGATAATTAAAAGACCGCTGATCATCAAGAAAGAAACCTAAGTATAGGCTGTTACAGGCTCAATAGATTGGCCTTGTAAAGTCATAATACTTTGGTTAAATGATGTGTAGCCTACGTACAGTACTATTCAATAAAACCATAAGCTTGGCTTTTTCATCATCCAGAACAAGTTTCAGGTGGAAAAACTGAGCCTGCACCAGATTAAAAACATGTTGCAGTTTCTAAAGAGCCTTATTCAGGGTATAATCAAAACAGTATACAGCTGTCAGCATAAATGAAAAGCAGCATCTGGAACATTTTCACTAAGGCAGTTTATATAGACAGTGAACAAGTCACAGGAGTAGATCTTCAGACTCTTTGAGAGAGCATTTGAATCTTCACCCTGCTGACCAACACGTTTTGTCATAGGTCCTCTGACATTCAGATATCGCCATTCCCCCTGCCCTGTACGCCCACTCCTTCACTTCAGTAGTCAAACTGTATACACCAATATTGGTTTAATTGCAGTTTAGACCATAGTAAAATGTTTACTGAAATGTTTACTGTTTAGTGAACCTGTGTTTATACATTAACTGAAATGGCACAACCAAATACTGAACTGCAGAACTGAGATTTTTATTTACTGTGCAACTTGTACATACAAGTCCCAAGAGCAGGATCAGTGATGCGTTATCTCTCTTACCATGTAGGTACACTGTTTATTTATTGCATACCACAGCAATATCAAAAGCACATCCTGCATTTTGTCTTTAAAATATTTAAAGTTTTGTGTTTCTCAGGCATTGTGAGTGCAGTAATGGGCTCCACTATCTGGATAATGCTTGTGTGTTCCATCTGGAAATGTGTAATCGGCCACCATTTCACCCGTGGATTGAGGGAGGGTTTCTGTGGACAGGTGTCCCCTGCTCTTTGCTCAATAGTGACACCCTTGGTCAGTAAGGAACCTGTGATCTCTCTGTGCCAGTTGCATAGTTTTCCAGTGCAGAAAATGCATGGCATAGAAATGCTTTTTGGGCTACAATGAAAATAAGGGGTAGCTGACTGCATGCAATTGTCTCCTGCCTCCTGAATGGACAGAGGCTCAAATCCTGCACACTTGCTTTTCTTCTGAAGAGTTGAAAATTTTTTGACCTAATGTAGTCACATAAAATTGAAATAGAAATGGAGTAGGCCCACACACTTATATTTATTTAGGAGTGCAGGCCTCCTGTATTTTTATTTAGTGAATATTTGGTAGTTGCGTAGGTGAAAGAGTTTGCAGTAGTGGATTTTTATTTGCTGTTGTAAAACTCTAGTTTATTGCAGTATGTTTGGTTTGAAATTAAAATAGAAACTAGCAACAAGAACAACTGTATAAAACATCAAAGAAATGAGACATTCTGCTTAACTTGTCTGTTTTCTTGACCACAGGGCACAGTGGGCAAAGCTCACATCCCTACAGACGGGTTGCAGTGAGTCTGGGGCTGCTGTGTGCTCTCTTATTGGCTGCCACAGTAGTCCTGTGTGTCCTCTGTGAGTAACTGTCTGTATCTCTTTACTGTGATCCTGGTAAAATGTCACTTAAAAGTAAAAAACAGATCTGTTCTGTCATTTTACAAATTAATATCATGTAGTGGGATTAATTTTTGGGCTTTTGGGCAATCCCCTCTGTTTTCACCCAGCTATTGATGTAGATCCTATTTTAAGAAAAATAAATGTTTTTAAGTAATAAATTAATAAATAAATTTAAGTATAAATTAGTTACTACATAAGAGCTAATATGTGATGTTGATGCCTTGATCATTGTTGGTCATTATTTTTCTCCAAAATCCATTCAACATTGTAGTCTTTACTTTGAAATTTGCCTGGAAAAAAATTTATATATAAACAAATCTTACATAATTTATATAATTTGTCACCCATCTGTATATATATTTTTTCATTCACATTGTTAAATGTATACTGCAATATTCTTATAAAGCCCAAATAAACAAAAAGATTGTTCATAATTCTCTAAAACTGTGTAAATTAATACATTGACTTAAATTACACAAATTAAAAATTCTTAAAAAACTTTTTTCCTAGTTTGCCTAAATTTATTCATTCACAGTTCACAAACTTAACAAATGATGTGGTCAACCTATGGGCTTAAGCTTCTCTTTCCACAGATTAGCACAGTGGTCTGTATCATAATGAGGTGAAATTCTGTAAAACTCCTTAATCGATACTTATTTTTCCTAAGGAATGCATTTTCCCTTGTGTACTAGATACAAGTCTATTAGGGAAGTATTCAAAGGAGAAGGAGCTCAGAAGCAATTGCAGCACCATGAATACAGAAAAAGTCCAGCTACAGAGTAAGTACAATGAAGTATTTAAAAAACTCCTCTTTTAGTGCAGGACTGTCCCTCCAGTTCACAGTGAGTGGTGCTACTCTGTGGTCCATCTGCAGAAAAGCATTTACTTTTACACTGTTACGTATGAAAAGATCATTCTCAGAGTCTGCTGCTTGTTCTTTCTGTACAGGCAATGTGTCTAACCGCTGTCCACAGGGCTGGGCACAGTTCTCTTCGAAGTGTTACTATTTCTCTAATGTGACGAAGAGCTGGCCAGACATTCGCAGTGACTGCAAGGAATTGGGAGCTGACCTGGTGATTATAGAGAGTGAAGAGGAACAGGTAAGGCTCTGTAAAATAATTGTGAATGAGTGGGTGGAGATAAAACTGACAACATGCATTCATAAGAAGCCACTGTAAATGTAATTATGTTTCTCATCTTGTGTTGGTTCTTACAATCTAACGTGTTCAATATTACCACTATGAGTGAATCACATTTATCAGTGGGGTGTGGCTCATACTGTAGCTCAGTATCTCACAGATCCAGAGTGTGAGTGTGGACTGTTTGTCTCTCAGTGTCTACATCTACAGAGTGAGCAGTGAGGGTCATTCTGTGTTTGTTTTCAGCATTTCATCAAAAAACAAATAAAAAACATTACCTGGATTGGACTACGTTACTTAACAGCTAAGGGTAACTGGCTCTGGGTGAATGGAACCCCTCTGCAGAAAGGGTAAGAATTCTTACAGAAACAGCACAGGATGTAAAAATATAGACAGACACAATCATGTATAATTTTAAACAACATCTTGGCAGATCAGAAATATGAATGTTCCTCTGATGGTAGCCAGTCTAAGGTTTGTGTTACTGCAGTGAAATATGTCACTGGGTATGTTTCTGGTTATGATAGTGCATATGTGTACTTTAAACTTTTTATCTTTAATATTGTTCTGTTTGTACGATGAGGTTGATTTAATGAGTACAGTTAATCCAGAATTATCTTCCAACAAGATATATTTCCGCTGTCTGAACTCTTTCATAAATGGCAATAGACAGAGAATGAGAAGGAGTCACTGTATCTCCGTAGGAAACAGCAGAGAAGTAGAGCTTCTGTGTCTCAGTCTTTGCTTCCTTTACAGAGTCTGGAAAAGTGGAGAGTCAGGTGTTAAAAGTGGATTTGAATGTGCCCTGATTGGCCCTACATTGAATGCATGGGATGTTTTTTACTGTTCTAATAAGCTTAATTGTGTCTGTGAGACTAATGCTCTGCTCCCCTAAACCATTTTTTATCATTGTATGTTTTTGGTTCTCTCATCTTGTGAGAGGCTGTTGACCATGCCAGGTTTGACAGTCAGACCTATACGCAGACCACAGTGTTACTGTTTCTGTTGGGAATATATGGAATATACATACTGCTGTCTTTACTAGAAATGTATCTGTGAGACTAAGCTTTGTTAAATGCATTGAAATGACTGTACATGCAGAGTAGATTTAAGCTATTACATTATTGGTTCTATGGACATATTGTAAGTATAAAAAATCAAAAACCATACATTTTAAATGGTCCTCATCTTGCTGTTGTGATACTGTAAATTTAAATTGAAATAGAGAACAGCAGTCACTGCTAAAAAAAAGCAAATGTGTTCATTGGGCCTCATTTATCAATAATTTCATAAATATGCACATAAGTTTCCCCGTAAAATTATACAAACTAACAACTGCCGCCACATTTATCAAACGTTCGGAGGCACTTAGTTTCAGTCGTATCCCCGTGCGTATGTTGATGAATCCCAATCAGTCGTAAATTAGAAGTGCGTTCACGGTCGCCTCATTGTAGCACACCTCACGCGGTGACAGGGGGTTGGCCAGTGGGGTCATCAACCACTGCTTCAGCGGGTAACCCATGTGTTGGAATGGCATAAGATCTTCTTGTTTGCCTCGTTAAGTCTGGCTCTAAAATGTTGCACAGTCTCAATTTAGAAGGGTTCTAGGGAATTGGAACCGACTCATGAGCCACTCGTCATCCTCGGCAAAAAAGTCATACCGGTCCCTAAAAATGCGATCTCGCCGAAGTGCTCTCGCCAAATCATCTAATAGTACACGGTCCGCCATTGCAAGCTTGGACTTGGACAGCATTTTGGCCCTTTAGATTTAATATTTCTCATCAATTAATTATTTAAAAAACAAAACTGCAATTATGAAATCATAGCAACTCTTTGTAATGCTCATTTCAAACATTTTTCTTTTACTTAATTAAAATAATATTCGCATCCAATTTATGTTAGTTTCTTTATAATTTATCTTTCGTCATGATATTTCAATATTTCATGACAAAATACGTAGACAAAGAAGCCCATTTAATGACCAATTTCATCAATAGAAGTGAAAGATTTAAGTTAAAAGACGAACTGCGGAGTTTACATTCACACACATACACGCATACACACTCTCTCTCTCAACACACAAAAAGGGAAATTTTTATTCAGTATACATTGATAAAAATTCTGAATGCTCTGGTAAGTTATGAGTTCATTGATGGTTTGTATTGTTTCACTTAACCAGCATTACTTTGCCACTCTGACATATTAACTTTGTCCTCATAGTTATGTCAGGTGCACACTTATGTGTAATGTTGTTACAGTTTTTTACAATCGCTAACATCCTTTTGTCCAATCTGTGGTCACATTTTCAAAACTCTGAACACAATTAGCACAACCTCTGTCTGTTGTGGACCATACCATTAAGACGATTCATGTTGCTTTCACAGAATATTCAGTCAATTAACACATTTATAAAATGCTTAAAGTTTCTTTACATACAAGTTTACCCAATACCAAAATTATGGACCTTTCTGTCTTATTTACAAATGCTTGCACACAGCATGCCAGAAATGAAAACCTAATGTTCAAAACCTTAAATATAGTACAAAGTCTCTACTTCTACAACAACAGCAGCTCAAAAGCTATATTGAAACAGCTGATAAGCATCTTTGAATGAACAGATCATTGAAACATTGAGAAATAGCTGATTTACTGTAATTGTGTATTTTATTTTTACACATTTGGAACCAAAGGCCATGTATGTTGGATTTTTTGTTGGTCACTGACAGCAATTTCATGTTGCTAATAAAGCTTTTACTGCAGCATTTCTGTCGCTTACAATTTTTTTCTACTACATTCTATAAAGTAAAGATGACTCATTCACTTTTATAGATAGTATGTTGCCAAAAATGCACACATTCGACACTGAACCATAAAATGTAGAGTGGTTCACAGAAAAAGGAAACCAAATTATAAAAAACAATGGATTTCATATTGTCTATTGTATGCAGGTAGAACTGAAACATGAAAAGTAATGCAATTTTTGTAATGCCATCAACTGTTAGTATTTTGAAAGTCGTTGTGCTATGATTGACTAGATGTTCCTCTTGGATAGAAAACGTGCTAGTGTTTTGACAGAATGATTTGATGTTGAGTTGGGTTTGCCGTGTTTTGATAGTTAGCGTATGTAGAGAAAGTTGTTTTGAATTTTGAAATGTATGGTTGGTATTTAATGAACAAAATGTACCTTTGAGCAGAAAATTGTCAGGTTGGGGGGCGAGGGAATGGACCCAAACGCAGAGAAAAATACTCAAAAACCAAAGGGGAAAATCCAAACTGAGAATTTTGCTTTTAATAAGAACAAAAGACAACGGAGAACAAAAACACAGCCACGCAGGGCAAGTCTCAAAACTGGACTAAGCAAGAGTTCTTTAAACGCAAAACAAGGAAGATCCAGAAAAACAAAATCAGGCAAAAAACAGAACTGAGGCAGGGAAGAAAACACTGAGGGCAAAACACAGAGTCACAACTTCACGAAGGAGCACATACCAAAAGACAACCCGTAACGCACACACAATAAAGGATCCAGCACCTGAGTCATGGAGAAGGGAAAGTAAATAGACACGACACTGATGAGACACAGGAGGGCACAATGAACAATCAGGCCACAGAGAGGGAAGGGAAAACGAGACAACCCAAAAACAATAATAGAATAATTGAAAACAATAATACAATTAGACGGGGTACAAGCAGGACACAAAACAGAAGTGCCGCCATCTGGCGGCCCAACAAGGGAAACACAGACAAACCACAGAACATGACAGAAAATTAACTATTTGGCTAATTGTGTGATGTAGGTCTGTTGCTGTGTTAAGAGTTCAGAAAAAGTATCTTAAGTATAGGTAAACGCTTGTTAGCAATTGTAAAAAACTGTAATTTGAGTTAAATAATTGTGAATATTATATGTGAAAGTATATTATTTATGCATCTAGTGTTCACGTTTAGAAAGGAAGAAATGCCATTAGGTTTTTCATTTTTACCATTTCTGTCATTGTTTCTTTTGTACTCATAAACTGAAAAGTAACACTGCTACCTTGTGGCTGAATGTAAAATAGATGGAAAAAACACACGATAGGATGAGTGTGATTAAAAAATTAACATGACACGTGAAACAATGGAAGACAGATATTCAAGAAGAGTGCAAACCATGAAAAAATGCAAACACAAACCAACTGAAAGAAGGTCCTCGTTATCAGATCACATCTTTTTTATCTTTAGAAATACTCTGTTTTCTAAGAAATACGCAGATGTTTACATGATGCTGTTTTATTTGTTGTTTATTGGTGATCACAAAGCTGGTACTTCAGCTTCTTGTACATGCTAAGCTGCTACTCAATCCTGGCCCTGGATCTGTAGCATAGCATTCTGTGCCATATCATGTGTAACATCTGGAGCAGGAGAAAGGCATTTTAATTGTGTTATCGCAGGATCAACAAGATGGAAAACAATCTCAGAAAAGATTTCATCATGTCTCATGAGTGTATTCGAAAATATGAAAAACTGGAAAGTTTTAATTAGTGCTCTCATATTGTGACTATAAACCTGTGTAAAACGAATAATCAGACCAGCTGTAATCACAATCTCTTTGGAACTATATTTTCTTTTTTTCCATCTTTTGCATTTTTTTCATTTGCATAAAGTTCATGCTCCTTTACTGAACCATTGCTGTTTTCTGTGTCTGATGCTGCAATTATTGTCAGCTCTCCGTTTCCCGATGAGAACTGGAGACCTTGAATCGCTCTCCACTGGTGTGGGGTGTCACTAAACAAACACTTTGAAGCTGCAATGAGTATAGCTATCGCCTACACACATTTGGATGTACAGTGCTGTATTTGGCTGTTTCATTTTGGTTGAGTTCACCTTCTCCCACTGAGGAAGCAAAAGAGGGGTGAAGTAGGTGGCCAATGAGATGAGCACACAGAGTGCACCCATCACTCATGGGAGTTGTAGTATCATGTAGTATCACCACAAATTGATTTAACTATTTCAGATGGCTTTTGTAAACTAAAATAATTTTTTTAATAGAAAATGCTACTGGAAGGTCACACTGTTGTTAATGATACTGGGTGTTCTCCTCACACTGTTGAATACTTCTTCAAAATATACACTTCACAGAGTCTGATGCAACTGGATTTATTGCAGGTCATTCAAAGATAACATGCAAGAACCCGGGCTGATCTGCGCATATCAATACAAACACTCTCAAAGCATTCCACAAGACACTTCACAGAAAACACATAAGACGCACACACACACAGACAAGACACACAGACACACAGACAGACAAGACACACAAGACATACTGAACTCCCCTGGGGCCGAACACTCCCTTTTATCCTATCTTGTTAGCTCCTCCTGTTGTGGAGCTCAAGCTTGGACTTTCCCTCATGCTTACATCATTTTTCTTTACTCTTTCCCATACATCATTGTTTCTCATTTTTCAGGCACCATTATTTCCAAGCCCCCTTCCTTTATTTAATTAAAAAATAGGCATTCCCTTCTCTTATCTAGGTCTTCCTCCCCTTCTTGGCGTCAGACATGTATTCACTTCATTTATCTCCTGCTGGATTTTATCATTCACAACACGTTTGTATGAAAGGCCTAGTTTGTATGCCAGAAGCTGTACTTTCATTGTATATGGACTTTTACAGCTTGTGTTTTATATTTAGTGCAAACCTCTACAGATTATTACTGTTTTGACCAAGATCTGGCCATTGCTAGTTCTACATATACTTCTTTTGTTAATAATATACTCCATCTTGGTAGTGATGGTTGGTGATCTTAAATGCATTTCCTTCCCACATTCCCCCCTTTGGAACTTCTAAGTTCCATGTCTATTGTGATTAACTGACATAGTGCAGGAACATAACTTGATATGCAGACTAAAATGACTAGTACCTAGCCTTAACCGCAATGCAGAGACTGCGGAGCACTCTTTTTGTGCTGCCTTCGCACGACAGCCTATGTGGGTAGCCCTTGCGGCACACCCCATGCCTAGCCTAATCCTAACACACATCTTTATATTCCTGCACGACTCTTGCGTCTCTTAGCATTCATTTAATATGTATTTGGTTTACGTTGATTAATATGTATTCATGTTACTATGTGCATAGATCACATTTGGCAAACCTTCCCTAAGATCTGTTGTCAGATTCCATCCGGTCAGACAGCAAAACGCTATCTCATGACCTTAGCGATCATCAAATGATGACTATCGTCTGGAGGGAGACCTAACAGCAGAGCAGAGCATCGTGTGGAAAACATCCCCTCCCTATTTTCCGGGGAGTGGGTAAAAGCCACACAATGCTCATATCCCTCACAGTTCTTGCCATTTCACCTTGCACACAGGCCAAAGAGATCCAAAGCAGTATAACAAGTATAGTCTGCATAACAAGCAGTACAACATATTCTCCTTACTGCTAAAATGTTTTCAGCCCATATTGACTCCTTGAGAAGTAAACAACTCAACAGACTCCCTATACGGCCTTTCTGTTGCTTAATATTGCCACTAGCAAACCAGTTTGCCCAGCAGTTGTCGTCCAGTAGCCTACTCACCTACACAACTGTAGCTGAATATGAGCAGTAAAGCAGAGTGCTGCTCAGGCATGCCCCCGAACATGCGTCACGTGGCCCCCCTTTCGCACGTAAATGTCGCCCTCCGAGTGCGATGGATTGAATTATATCTTCGCCGCCTGAATTTTCCTGAATAACACCAACAGGGCAAACCATGGCCTTTGTTTCACAATGCGATTCAGTGTGGTCTGATTTTTCTTTTAATGAATACAATTTCATGTATACATATTGCGTGCTTAAGCCTGAGTACATTAACAATTGGATCAGTCACGGGTTACAGGTGCACAAGATTATACAGTTACATGAGATGGTTAGATGGAGTTCTAACATCATAATTCTGGTTAGTAATTTATTAAATCAATCAGTTAATTCTACTTGGTTATGTGAGTTTCTTGATTATAGCTTCTACTTTTGCTTCTCTCATATTTTCGTTATTGGCAGCGAATTGGTATTGTTTTTATGTTTTTTGATCTAATGTGATTGGACAATTCTCGACGCTATCTTTCATGTTCACGCCAGCCATTAATATAAGTACGGATGCACTCCTGCTCCTTAGCTAGCTGACAGGTACTTTCAGGAGATGGCAACTTCAAGTAGAACCGCGGAAGTCAAAGAAAATTTGGTTATTTCCTTACAAAAACGCCCTTTCACAAGGCGTTCACTGGAAGAAAAAAAGAGGATAAAGGAGCTTGGACCGGACCGACCCATTTTACAAATTCAGCAGCAGGCAAGTGATCGAGGACGAGCATACACCCGGAACGGGCTCTTGTTATGACAAATGGAGTTGGCTAGCTGGATGTGGTGTAAGTAATGTCTTTTATTGCTTTCCCTGTTTGCTATTTCAAAGTGTCGGCACCGAAGCGTTGTGGACAACGACGGGGGTACACGACCTATAACATCTTTCTGAAAAATGCAAACGGCACGAAAGTAGCCGCAGCCGTCTAGACAATAGTATGAGGCTAAATTTTTTTGGCAGGTTTAGCACTGCTGAACAGCTAGATGAAGGCTACAGGATTGGCATTAGAAGGCACAACGAAGAGATGACAAAATCGACACATCCTGTCCAGAATAATAGACTGTGTTAAATTTTGTGGAGCCTTTGAGTTGGCTTTGCGTGGCCACGATGAGAGTGGGAGTTCCGATAATCCGATGGTGAATTTTGTTGCCTCCTTTAAACTTCAGAATTCACATTCACATTTTGTCCAGCAGATGGCAGCAGAAGGCTCTGTAAATGACATTGGAGTTAGCTAATATTTTTCTACTTTTTTATGACTTCATAGAATGTAATAGTGGCAGTAAAAATGACTTTAGTAGTTCCATATTTAGAAATTGAGCTGTTGCCTGTTGGTAACTTTAGGTGATGTAGGTGAAATGGGCATTTTGTCATCTCTACATATTATTTTATATTATTAAGCAGGGCAAAATATGTTCAAGTAGTGCTACTGGCCAGTATTTAAGCAAGATTAGTGTGTTGTGTTGTTTTTAGATTTATCTATTTATTTATTTATTTATTTTATTTTATTTGCTGAGCTATGAAGTGCTGCTTCAGTTTGTTTGTCCCCCCCAAAACTGCGCCCCCCCCAAAATTTTTATCACCAGCCGCCACTGTCCATAGATGCGGGCGGCTTGTGGATGGACGTTCCAGCATTCCCAGCCAGCACCTCCTCTCACAACCCATTTGCAAAGAGGGTTTCCATATTGATTGCGATACTTGTTAGGTCTTGTTTGAATGACAGTTACAGCAAAACACCCCACCCCCCCTGCACCGTTGTGCGTCTCGTGTAATGGTTCATTTCCTTTTCTTGGGGTCAATTTACCACACCCAACGATGGAGGGGTCATTATTGATTAGCCACACTGGTTCTTCTACAATCATTTTCTCACACTTATCTGCATTGGTAATGTCCCTTTTCAGGTTAGTTGTAACCGGAAATTGCCCAGTGACTGAAGTTACTAACCTTTTGACCAGGGACTGAATTAGTGGAACTACACAACATGAGGCAAATAACAACACCAACAATACTATCCCTATGATCACCCCTATCTTTACCAGAGCCGTTTTCCATGTCTCCATGTTAAACCAGTCCCACCATGACCACCCCTTAGATTCTCCCTTCGTGTTTCTAACGTGTTCATCTCTCAGGTTTTCCAATGCCTCTAATGCTGTTGTTATGTTACCCCCTCTCCTGTGTGTATTGAAATGACTGTACAACATTCTTCCCCAATCCATTCACATACCTCCTGTTCCTCAGCTAGCATCGTGTCAAGAATTAGCTTATTCTGTATTGTCATAAACAAAGTGGCGTGCAATTGTTGTTTCACCCCAGCTAGGGCCTGAATGGTGTAATTGATAAACCTCAGTCAGCTAGTGAGGATGAAGACACAGCCAGCACGCTCTACACTCCTGAAAAAGAGAAAGAGGAACAGAGACAGCTGGACACGTCTCAAGCCGAGACATGGGACCCCCCAGTGTCCGTGGACCATCTGACCCCAGACCAGCAGGAGAAAGTGAGGCAGGTCCTACGTGAGGAGTGTGGCGCATTCTCAAATGATGAAAATGACATCGGATGCATCCCCTCACTGCAGCTAAAGATCAGACTGAGCGAAATGACTCCGGTGAGACGCACGTACACCTCAGTGCCCAAGCCTCTCCACAAGGAGGTGAAGGAGTATTTGGAAGATCTACTGAACCAAGGATGGATAAGAAAATCCCGGTCTCCATACTCATCACCGATTGTCTGCGTGCGCAAGAAGGACGGGAGCCTCCGTCTCTGTGTGGATTACAGAGAGCTGAACAGCAAGTCCATCCCCGACCGACACCCCATCCCTCGAGTGCAGGACATGCTGAATAGCCTCAGTGGGAGTGCATACTTCTCGGTGTTGGATCAAGGCAAGGCTTACCATCAGGGGTTTGTGGAGGAGAGCAGCCGACCACTCACAGCCTTTATAACACCGTGGGGTCTGTACGAGTGGGTCCGTATCCCCTTTGGCCTGTCCTCCGCTCCCGCGGAATTTCAAACCAGCATGGAGGAGTGCCTCAGTGGTCTGAGGGATGAGACATCACAGCCATACCTGGACGACAATCTCGTCCACAGCAAGACATTTGAGGACCATCTACGTGACATAAGGAAGGTGCTGCGTCGCTACCAGGCACATGGAGTAAAGCTGACGGCGAAGAAGTGCGAGGTGTTTAAGGATAGAGTGAAATTCATAGGAAAGGTTGTATCCAAGGACGGCTACGGCATGGACCCAGCCGAGCTGGCACCTGTACAAGCCCTCAAAGAGCGCAGACCCAAGACTGTGGGAGAACTGAGGAAGCTGCTGGGGTTTGTATCATACTATCGGCCATACATTCCCAACTTCTCACGTATAGCCAAGCTGCTCTACAGGCTGCTGTCAGCCGAGAAGTCCCCAGGGGCCAAGGTCAAAGGTCAAAGTGCAAATAAGAGCAAGGGGAAACACAAGAAATCAGACCAGCTACCCTCGATCCAGCCGATCACCTGGACAGAACAACACCAAGGCGTGCTCTGCCAGCTCATAGAGTACCTGCTGCAGCCCCCACTCCTTGGCTACCCCGACTTTGAGAGGCCATTCGTGCTGCATTGCGACGCTTCCCAGGAAGGCCTCAGAGCCGTGCTATATCAGCGACAACAAGGCAAGCTAAGTGTCATCAGTGTCACAGTTAAACAGCTTCCCCTGAAGACATAAAAAAACACAGGAAAATGACCCAGTCATTGGAAGGGTAAGAGAGTACCTCCGGACAGGTCGGTGGCCCCCGCAGAAAGATCGACGCAGCGATCAGCAGAGGGCAGTAGCGGAGCTGCTTGGGAAGATAATGGGATGACTCGGTGCACAGAGTTCAGTGTTTGCCAAAGCAGTGAAAGTGAAACATGCTACTACGAAGTGATCATTCTTTTGTGCATTGTATTGGATATTGCAGGTGAGATAATGGTTTATAAGTGGTGCAGCGCCACTGTATTAGGAGGGAAATGTGTATAATGTGTTTTGAGGAACTAGAGTGTAGATTTGGAGTGTTATACTGTAGTTCGCGGTACTTTTTGACTAAGTTAGCTAACGTGGCGCATGTTGAGTGCGCCACGTTAGCTTGTTAGAATTGTTTCTTCTGTTTGCGATGAAGGGGGCAAATTATCAAGCAAGGTATCCAAGTACTTACGTTATAACTAGTTGGTCAAAGTTTAAATCACATTAGCGCTATTATCACTGGTTTCTAACAGCCAGTTAACCAACTTTCTGCATGACCATCGTGTATTCAAAATGACCGAACTGTCAGCTTTTCATTACTCCTGCAAGCAAGCTAGCTAACAGTTGCTTGTGAAGTTAACTGGTGCTGTAGAACATAAACTGCTTGCAAATGGTGAATTTGGATTTGAAGAGATGTAAATGCGAAGAGAGTAATGTTAATGTGATGACAGTATAATAACTGTGTTATTATTTTGGTATTTGGTGAATTTGGATTTGAAGAGATGTAAATACGAAGATAGTAATGTTAATGTGATGATAATATAATAACTGTGTTATTATTTTGGAACACGTGAGTTCAGTGTTTGCCAAAGCAGTGAAAATGAAACATGCTACTACGAAGTGATCATTCTTTTGTGTGTTGTATTGGATATTGCAGAGTTTTGATAAAGAACCCTCAACAACATGCGCGCTTGAAGAGTCATCTTTATGAGTGTGCAACATTAGTGTTCCGTTGCATCAGGGACAAATTAATTCTGATTTAATTTCTGGCTGTTTTAACGTAGCCGTGCGTTCTGCTCTGCCAGTTCCAGGGATAGACCTCATTATGGGGAACGATATCGCGGGTGGTAAAGTGCACCCCGTACTGGAGGTTTTGAAATACCCCGAGACGCACGCTACGCCAGAGATCTCGAAATCTCCCCGATATTTTCCCTGCCTGTGTGCTTACCCGAGCACAAGCACGAAAATGGGGCGAGCAGGTGAATTTGTCGGACTCCCTCCTTGCCACTTCATTCACTAGCAATGTTCCAGTCCCTGAGTGCCAGACTAAAAAGGTGAAGGAGAAAGCATTGTCCGTGGACATGCCTTCGATTAAGCTGCCAGTCACATGCGAACAGCTTATTGTCGCTCAGAAATCGGATCCATCTCTCACCCATTGTTTTAAATCAGCTATCACTACTGAAGCTGCGAAAGACAAGCCGGTAGCTTATTTCATGGAAAAGGGCCTGTTGATGAGGAAATGGGCGTTACCTGTTGCAGCTGGCATGGATTAGGGTGTGGTGACCCAAGTAGTTGTACCCATACCTTATCGCCAGCAGGTGTTATCGTTAGCACACGAGAGCCCTTGGTCTGGTCACCTGGGTATAACCAAAACCTATAACAGGGTGTTGCAACATTTTTTTTGGACCAAGTTAAAAACCACGGTTACTCTGTACTGTCGAACCTGCCATAGTTGTCAGGTTACAGGCAAGCCAAATCAAGTAATTCCTCCCGCTCCCCTTTGTCCTATTCCTGTTATGGGTGAACCATTCACTCATGTGATAGCCGATTGTGTGGGCCCGTTACCGAGAAGCAGAATCGGAAACAAATTTCTGCTTACCCTCATGTGTGCAGCTACACGATTTCCGGAGGCAATTACTGCAAAAGCAGTTGTGAAGGCTTTAACTAAGTTCTTCTCTACCTTTGGTTTCCCTAAGACTCTCCAAACCGATCAGGGATCTAATTTTCTTTCAAAGATTTTTAAACAGGTTTTAGGTTCCCTGGAAATTAAGCACAAGGTCTCTTCCGCATACCATCCCGAATTGCAAGGTGCGCTAGAACGCTGGCATCAGACTTTTAAATCGGTGCTACGCAAATACTGTCTGGAGACAGGAAACAGCTGAGATGAGGGAGTACCTTTTGCATTGTTTGCACTACGAGAAACTGTGCAGGAGTCACTTGGCTTTAGCCCAGCTGAACTGGTTTTTGGGCACACAGTGCAAGGTCCCCTTCAAGTTCTTAAAGAACAAATACTGTCTGACGACTCGTTCGCTAAGTCCACCAATGTGTTGGACTATGTTTGTCAGTTTCAGGAGCGCTTACATCGGGCTTGCTCTCTTGCCAAAGAAGCGCTTGCCACCTCTCAAAGCGCTATGAAAAAGCGTTATGACCGGAAGGCTGTTGCACGCTCATTTGGTGTCGGCGATCAGGTACTGGTCTTAATGCCCGTTCAAGGTTCTGCGCTGTCTGCTCGCTTCTCAGGTCTTTACACTGTGGAGGAGAAGCTAAGTGATACTGACTACGTCATTCGCACTCCTGACCGCAGACGTCAGTCCCGTATGTGTCATGTAAACATGATCAAGTTGTATCATGCCAGAGCTCCAAAGTCGGAGGAGAGTAATGTTTTGCCAGTTTCGGCTATAAGTTCCGTGTCCACAGTGGTTACTTTTGATCCGGCTGGGGATGAGGATGGTCTGCTACTCAGAAATGCGCCACAGCAGTGCGCTAGACTACTGAATTCAGAGGTGCTAGCAGACCTGTTCTCTCATCTTGCCCACTTGCCCGAAGAGCAACGTTCTGATGTTATGCAGTTAATCACAGAATATCCAATGCTCTTTAATGACACCCCTACTCAAACACAAGTCATACGGCATGACATAGATGTGAATAACTCTGCGCCCATTCAACAGCATCCGTACCGAGTCAATGCTGCCAAACATGCGGCCATGAATAAAGAGGTACAGTATCTTTTAGCCAATCAGTTAGCCAGTCCTAGTTCAAGTCCCTGGAGTTCGCCGTGTTTGTTGGTGCCCAAGCCGGATGGTAGTCCCAGGTTCTGTACGGACTTTCGTAAAGTCAATGCAGTTACTGTACCCGACTCCTACCCTCTCCCACGGATGGAGGACTGCATTGACAACATTGGCTTCGCTCGGTATGTGAGCAAACTCGACTTGTTGAAAGGTTATTGGCAGGTTCCCTTAACCTCCCGTGCTTCTGACATCTCTGCCTTTGTCACCCCTGACGATTTTCTTCAGTACAACATCTTAGCTTTTGGTATGCGGAATGCTCCGGCCACCTTTCAAAGGTTGATCAATATCGTATTATCTGGTGTTTCGAACTGCAACGCATATCTTGATGACCTGGTTGTATATACCAGCACTTGGTCAGAACATATACACATCCTCAGAATGGTGTTTGACAGATTGGCATCGGCTTCATTAACTGTCAACCTTGCCAAATGCGAGTTTGGGAAAGCCACAGTTACCTACTTAGGTAAGCAGGTTGGCCAGGGTAGGGTAAGGCCTGTAAATGCTAAAATTATGGCCATTACCGGTTTTCCAGCACCTACGACCAAACGCGAGTTGCATAGATTCATTGGAATGGCAGGCTACTACCGTAGTTTCTGCAGGAATTGTTCCTCGGTCATAGCTCCCCTGACTAGTTTGCTCAGCTCTACACGACAGTTTATCTGGACCCCCGATTGTCAACATGCCTTTGAAAGCGTCAAAGCTTTATTGTGCAGTGCTCCTGTGCTCGCCGCTCCGGAGTTCGCGATACCGTTTAAATTAGAGGTAGACGCGAGCGCCTTGGGAGCTGGCGCCGTGTTAATTCAAGAAAGTGCAGATGGAATTGATCACCCCATCTGTTTCTTTTCGAGAAAGTTCACCAAGCCTCAGATAAATTACTCCACCATTGAGAAAGAAGCACTGGCCTTACTGTTGGCGTTACAACATTTTGAAGTATACGTTGGATCCAGCTCTGTCGCTGTTGTTGTATATACGGACCATAATCCATTAGTTTTCTTGTCGAGAATGTATAATCAGAACCAGCGATTAATGCGCTGGTCCCTCATAATTCAAAATTACAACTTGGACATAAAACATAAAAAAGGTACCGACAATGTAATGGCAGACGCATTGTCTCGTATATGAAGTATCATTTTCAGAACAAAAATGATACACTGCAAATGTACCTATGAACAAACTTAACTGATAAGTTCGTTCTTGTTGGTGGGCGTGTTACGTTCCACGTCATGTGTGTTGTTTTATTCCCCCTCTGTAATGCTGCAGGAGAGCCATTCACCATTCCATTCACTGTCCCTGCTGTCAGTCATCGTTAACCTGGTCCCGCCTCCACCAATCACATCCCTCCTCTGGAAGATAAAAGCTGCGTGGCTGCAGCAGCTTGTCGTCTCTCTGTTGTTGATCTCTGTTCGTTTTCGCTGTGTGGTTGTGTATGTGCGATAGAGATTGGAGACCTGGGAGTGTGCGTGTAAACGTTTTCCCTGCTTGTGTATGTGTGGTTGTCTGTGTGTGGTTCAGGCCCTGGGGCAGGTAAGACAGAGGCCTCTATACACTGGTGCTACACGCAGGTGGAAACTTGTATAGACACATTAGAAAAGGGGTGGTTTCCAACTGTGTATTTTTGTTTGCAAGAGTAGCTAGATAGTCTTGTTATTTTGTTTTTTGTACTCTTTACTTTTAAAGAGTACAAAAAACAAAAGAGAACAAAAACAAAGCCGCCCAGGACATGATTCAAAAAGTCAAAGCGAAGTTAGTAAAACGCAAAAACAAAGAAAATCCAGAAATCTTAAAACGATGTAGAAACAGAGCACGGGCAGGGTAAAGAACACTGAGGGCAAAACGCAGAGTCACAAGAACACGAAGGAGCACAAACCGAAACACAATCCTAAACGCACACAAAAACAAGGATCCAGCACCTGAGTCAGGGAGAAGGGAACTTAAAAAGACACGACACTGACGAGACACAGGAGGGCACAATGAACAATCAGGCCACAGGGAGGGAAGGGAAAACGAGACAACCCAAAAGCAATAATAGAATAATTGAAAACAATAATACAATAAAACGGGGTAAAAGGACAGAATTAAAAACTGAAGAGCCGCCATCTGGCGGCCAAAAAGGGAAACACAGACAAACCACAGAACCATGACACTTCCACCCCGTCAGCCTTTTTCTCTACGACTAACATTAGGTGTTTTCTTACACCTAACACTACGCGTTGCCTTTTATCCAACTCTTGCTGTTGGTCATGTATTATTTTCTCTAAACTTGCCATTTACATCTACAAACATGTTACTCGCTCCCACATCTCATCTCCATTTTTAACTTCCTCATTTACACTCTGCTGTAGCCTTTCTACATCACGTTGCCACGCATCTCTCCTGGAGTCACTCAGCTTCGCTTCCTCATAGAATTATTTTGCTCGACCCACTAGTCGCCTGACATTCCACTCCTAATGATCAAACCACAAGCTTTGAATACCCGCGGCTCTCGCTTTTCCGTCACTCTTTTCACGGGGAAGGCCCTGTCCTTTTCATTTAAGCATTTACTCACACTACAATACTTATCACACAATTAAATTTTATTTTCCTGCTATTCTAATTCTGCTTTTAATCTATCCAACTGTGACCTCAGCTTTATATTTTCTGTGCGAATCTGGCTCAAAGGTCAGTGTTTCTGAATTATCAGACCCTTTCACCCTTTTAATGTCTGCCCACTCGCCTGTTTCCCACTTAACCCTTCTTGGGCTAACCGTAACACACAGTCGCGGATTCAACAACAGTCTTTCCCATCCTGCAATAGCAAATCCCTCTGGTATCCCCAAGTGTGATGCAAGCGGTAGGGTCGCTACACTCTCTAATCCAAAAGTTCCTGCCGTCCACAGTTGTCACAATAGCGATAACCACTGTACGTCTGGAAAACCTGTCTGAACCTGCCTTAAATTAACCAACTTAGTAAGCTGCCAAAGCTTTAAATTAATCAACTGTGTGTCCTGTCGGTGCTCAACTCCCTCTGAGTCTAAATAGGTCTAGCCAAAAATGTGCCCAAATCCCTTGTGTCTCTATGTCCGCCATACGACAGTTACTGAGGCAAATTACAACGACCTTTTGCGTTGATGATTTTCTTCACAATGCCGCGTATGCTGTGTCCACTAACACAATCCTGTGTAAGTTTGCGTTGCGTATTGCGTTCCACTGTTCTTTGTCTACAGTAAATACACAAAGTCGGTTCAATCTACGCATCTCATATACCCACTTTTCAGTTAAAACACCCTCGTTGCTGGAGTCAGAATCGTCACTAAAATCTAAACACACTGTTGCCGTCCCTCAGCAACTTATTTTAATTGCCGTCCCTCAGCAATTTCTAGTGACTGTTGCCGTCCCTCAGCAACTTATTTTAATTGCCGTCCCTCAGCATCTTATTTTAATTGCCGTCCCTCAGCAGTTTTCCTAGTTTGCGACCCGTCGGGCCCCCAGTCAGGCAGTGACGCGCCCCAGGCCGGCGGACCAGACCAGACAAATGAGCACACGCAGGCCCAACGCAGCCCCGAACACACGGCCGAGTGCACAAACACCAGGTGCGCAGACAAGCCGCCGATGGGGCGAAAACACACTGGACCAGCAGGGGCCCCGACTGGAGCTGAATACAACAGCCACCGATTGGGCGAAAACACACTGGGCCGGCCAATGGGTGACGACTGTTTAGTGAACCCGTGTTTATACATTAACTGAAATAGCACAACCAAGTACTGAACTGCAGAACTGAGATTTTTATTTACTGTGCAAATTGTGCATACAAGTCCCAAGGGCAGGATCAGAGTAGGCTTCAGACAGTCACACAACCCACCGTTAGTCGGCTCAGCGGCTATATCGCACAACACGCCGGACTGTGCTGCAAACAGTCGAACGTCCCACTGCCTTATGGCACGGCGGCTATATCGCCCAAGATGACTGACTGAATGCACACCCTTTGTGGACGGACAAACCGACGAATGCGCAAGGGCCCCGCAGGCCCACGAGCACATACGTGAACGGCCCAGGCGCCAACCCAGAACAGCCCCCGCAAATATGGGTGCCCTTAGGGTACTGTCAGCTTTACCTGTTCAGGCCTCCCCCTGATACACTTCCTCAGCACAGGTGGAGCGGTATCCACAAAGCTGTCAGTTTTACCCGTTCAGACCTCCCCCTGATACACTTCCTCAACACAGGTGGGGCGGTACCCGCAAAACTGTCACTTTCTGAGCTGCGTCAACGCCAAATGCACCAAACCTCCCGCAAACACAGCGCAGACAATGAGCCAACACACTATCAGGATCTTTAACACACACTCCTCCATATCTCACATTCACACTTCGCTCTTCATTCATGCACATAACAGTTATTTCAAACACGCAACAATTATCACAAACACATAACACTTATTACAAACACATCACATTTATTTCAGGCATACCATCACATCAGACTCTTTTCTCTTACCATAGCCTTTACTGTAGTTTTAGATTCATTGGAGGAGAGGCTTCGTTTTTGCCTCGGCCTGGGCGGATACACACTGCTCTTAGATTCAACTAGGACGTGCAGACTTATAAAAAGGCTCTGCTTACCTTACTGCTTTGTGGCCACTGTTGAACCCGAGTCAGCAGTTCCGTCCAGACGTTCGGCTTCCCCGAGCATCTCCTGACTGGCTCGCCAATTCAATGTGGGAAAAACAGGACCCAGCCTGGGCCAGAAGACTGTTGAATACTTCTTCAAAATATGCACTTCACAGAGTCTGATTATTGCAGGTAATTCAAAGATAACATGCAAGAACCCGGGCTGATCTGAGCGTATCAATACAAACACTCTCAAAGCATTCCACAAGACACTTCACAGAAAACACATAAGATGCACACACACACACAGACAAGACACACACACAGACAGGCAAGACTCCCCTGGGGCCGAACACTCCGTTTTATCCTATCTTGTTAACTCCTCCTGTTGTGGAGCTCAAGCTTGGACTTTCCCTCATGCTTATATCATGTTACTTTACGCTTTCCCATACATCATTGTTTCTCATTTTTCAGACAACATTATTTCCAAGCCCCCTTCCTTTCTTTAATTAAAAAATAGGCATTCCCTTCTCTTATCTAAGTCTTCCTCCCCTTCTTGGCGTCAGATATGTATTCACCTCATTTATCTCCTGCTGGATTTTATCATTCATAACACGTTTGTATGAAAGGCCTATTTTGTATGTCAGAAGCTGTGCTTTCATTGTATATGGACTTTTACAGCTTGTGTTTTATATTTAGTGCAAACCTCTACAGATTATTACTGTTTTGACCAAGATCTGGCCATTGCTAGTTCTACATATACTTCTTTTGTTAATGATATACTTGGTGGTGATGGTTGATGATCTTAAATGCATTTCCTTCACAAAGGTGGGTGTCAAGCCCTGATCAGCTTCCTGGTCTCTCAATGCGATTTCCTCTCTCTGCTCAAGAAGCTCAGACCACAATGACACAAAATATATAAAAAGAAATACCGGATAGAGCACTAGCAGCAGTTGTCAGAAATGGCAGCATTGGTCTCCAAAGATTCAGAGGGTATATACACTGACCTGGCGTTTGCATACCAAGATGTGTACAGCACACTGGGCCAGACCTCACTCAACAGCCCAGGAGCTCAGCACAAAGGTAAGAACACCTGCACAGTGTATTAAAGAGCAGCACACAGGTAAGAACACCTGCACAGTGTATTAAAGAGCAGCATAATCAAGAGATCATTGTTGCTTTTAAATGAGTTTGTGGAATCTATTTTTTATTACATCAGGGAAAACTAAATAGAATCCAAAAATTATTTTAGTAAGAGTTCAATCCTCAAGTGTGAGCTGTGAGCTCATAGCTCCAAGCTTTCTCCTAGAGCCGAGCTCCCAGCTCCCAGTTTCCTGATCTGAGCTCGCACCTCATAGCTCGCTCATCCCAGCTCCCAGCTCTCAGATCGTACCTATCAGCTCACTCTTGCCCAAAGACCTCTTGTGTTACCATATATTACTTTAATTTTGAGAAATATTAGAACACATCAATTACTGAAATGTGCATAATTGTAAGGGAGGTTAATGCTGGAGTTGGCAATTTTTATGTTAGATTATATTTTTATTACATATAAATGTCAAGACACCATTAGAAAACGCTTGTTTGTGTAAAGGGGTTAAACAGGGTGGTATTCTTGGTTAGTTTGTGTGGAGCTCTAAATTACTAAGTTACGTGTGGCAGTCTACCCATTTTGCATTTAGGCTTATTTGATATTTAAAAATAGAAGTAAGCTAATGGATTTTAATTGTAATTTAATTAATGGATTAAGATAAACAGCTCATATAAATGGCGACACTCATCTGGAAGCATGGACGTGGGGTGGGCATGTAAGTTGCAAAAAACTGGCTGTGGTATACCCAGGTGTTGATGGTGCTACCGCCAAGAGGTAAATATTTTTCTCGACTTGTAGTGGTACTGGGCCAGAGTATGCACAGTCAAAAATGTGGAGCATTGCCATTCATATTAGCCAATTGAAGACACAAATATACACAAATTTTTAAAAAAGTGTTCATAGCTCATTCTTTCTGTGTTGAATGTGGCAAACCACCAAAAGCATTTCTTAAATTGAACATGAATCTGCTGGTGCCTGTTAGCATAGCTTGACTTTAACACTCTCCCCCAAAAGTGTGGCTGTTTGCCCCAATATATACATAGCCTCACTCCTCAGCCTGACTTGGCTGGCTTTTAATTACTATTATTTTATTTATTTAAGCTTTATTTATACAGGGTAGGTTGACTGAGCCTGTATGTTCTTTCACAGCAATGCCCTGTTTCACACACACTTAGATACCCAACCACACAAATAAATTACATAAAATCAATAGTACAATACAGATAAAAACATAATAAGTTCAGAAACAGTCGTAGTGACCAATTGCATGAAGTTCTCTGCTTTTTATAACGGATTTAAATTCTCAAAGAGTAACCAGGTCTGTGAGCCGAACCTCCCTCTGCATGCTATTCCAGGCAGATAGTGCAGAGAAGTTAAAAGCCTTTTTACCTAGCTCAGTACGGACAGTAGGAACCTTCGTTATCAAAGTATCTGTTATCCTTACTGGTATGCACTCTAATTCTGGGTCAAATAGCAAGAAAGGTAGCTCAGAAGACTCCCCAAAATTGTCTTATAAATGAAAACATACCTGTGGCTAAGTCGATGCATGGATAGGGCGAGCCAACCAACCACTGAGTACAGTGAGCAATGATGAGTGATAAATCTTCTACTTGTGATAAATCTCAGGGCTCCATGATACACTGTGTCTTATCATGTGAAGACGATAGTAACACAGGTTACCATAATCACGAACTGGCAATAAGGTAGCTTTGACAAACGTACATTTAAAGAGAAACTCGATTTATTTCTAAAGTAAAAACTGAACTTGCGCTTCTTAATCCGATGTTGGAAGAGATAGTTAAAAGACCGCTGAGCATCAAGAAAGAAACCTAAGTATAGGCTGTTACAGGCTCAGTAGATTGTAAAGTGATAATACTTTAGTCCAATGATGTGTAGCCTACTTACAGTACTATTCAATAAAACCATAAGCTTGGGTTTTTCAGCATCCAGAACAAGTTTCAGGTGGAAAAACTGAGCCTGCACCAGATTAAAAACATGCTGCAGTTTCTAAAGAGCCTTATTCAGGGTAGAATCAAAACAGTATACAGCTGTCAGCATAAAATGAAAAGCAGCATCTGGAGCATTTTCACTAAGGCAGTTTATATAGACAGTGAACAAGTCACAGAAGTAGATCTTCAGACTCCTTGAGAGAACATTTGAATCTTCACCCTGCTGACCTACACATTTTCTCATAGGTCGTCTGACATTCAGATATTGCCATTCCCCCTGCCCTGTAAGCCCACTCCTTCACTTCAGTAGTCAAACTGTATACACCAATATTGGTTTAATTGCAGTTTAGACCATAGTAAAATGTTTACTGAAATGTTTACTGTTTAGTGAACCTGTGTTTATACATTAACTGAAATGGCACAACCAAGTACTGAACTGCAGAACTGAGATTTTTATTTACTGTGTAACTTACATACAAGTCCCAAGAGCAGGATCAGTGATGCGTTATCTCTGTTACCATGTAGGTACACTGTTTATTTATTGCATACCACAGCAATATCAAAAGCACATCCTGTATTTTGTCTTTAAAATATTTAAAGTTTTGTGTTTCTCAGGCATTTTGAGTGCAGTGATGGGCCCCACTATCTGGATAAATCTTGTGTGTTCCATCTGGAAATGTGTAATCGGCCACCATTTCACCCGTGGATTGAGGGAGGGTTTCTGTGCTCTTTGCTCAATAGTGACACCCCTGGTCAGTTAGGAATGTAGTCACATAAAATTGAGATAGAAATGGAGTAGGCCCACACTCTTATATTCATTTAGGAGTGTAGGCCTCCTGTATTTATATTTAGTGAATATTTGGTAGTTGCGTAGGTGAAAGAGTTTGCAGTAGTGGATTTTTATTTGCTGTTGTAAAACTTTAGTTTACTGCAGTATGTTTGGTTTGAAATTAAAATAAAAACTAGCAACAAGAACAACTATATAAAACATCAAAGTAATGAGACATTCTGCTTAACTAGTCTGTTCTCTTGACTGCAGAGCACAGTGGGCAAAGCTCATATCCCTACAGACTGGCTGCAGTGTGTCTGGGGCTGCTGTGTGCTCTCTTATTGGCTGCCACAGTAGTCTTGTGCGTCCTCTGTGAGTAACTGTATGCATCTCTTTACTGTGATCCTGGTAAAATGTCATTTTAAAGTAAAAAACATATCTGTTCTGTCATTTTACAAATGAATATCATATAGTGGGATTAACTTTTGGGCTTTTGGGCGATCCCCTCTGTTTTCACCCAGCTATTGATGTAGATTCTATTTTAAGAAAAATAAATGTTTTTAAGTAATAAATTAGTTACTACATTAGAGCTAATATGTGATGTTGATGCCTCGATCATTGTTGGTCATTATTTTTTTCCAAAATCCATTCAATATTGTAGTCCTTACTTTGAAATTTATATAGAAAAAAATCTTACAAAATTTATATAATTTGTCACCCATCTGTATATATTTTTTTTTCATTCACATTGTTAAATGTATACTGACATATTCTTATGAAGCCCAAATAAACAAAAGGATTGTTTACAATTCTCTAAAACTACGTAAATTAATACATTGACTTAACAACACAAATTAAAAATTCTTAAAAAACCTTTTTCCTAGTTTGCCTAAATTTATTAATTCACAGTACACAAACTTAACAAATGATGTGATCAACCTATGGGCTTAAGCTTCTGTTTCCACAGATTAGCACAGTAGTCTGTATCATACTGAGGTGAAATTCTGTAAAACTCCTTTTACTGCATTTCCCCTTGTGTATTAGATACAAGTCTATCAGAGAACTATTCGATGTTGGAGAGAGATCTGGAGGAGCTCAGAAGCAACTACAGCACCATGAATACAGAGAAAGTCCAGCTACAGAGTAAGTACAATGAAGTATTTAAGAAACTCCTCTTTTTGTAGCAGTACTGTCCCTCCAGTTCACAGTGAGTGGTGCTACTCTGTTGTCCATCTGCAGAAAAGCATTTACTTTTACACTGTTACATATGAAAAGATCATTCTCAGAGTCTGCTGCTTGTTCTTTCTGTACAGGCAATGTGTCTAACCGCTGTCCACAGGGCTGGGCACAGTTCTCTTCGAAGTGTTACTACTTCTCTAATGTGACAAAGAGCTGGACAGACAGTCGCAGTGACTGCGAGGAATGGGGAGCTGACCTGGTGATTATAGAGAGTGAAGAGGAAAAGGTAAGGCTCTGTAAAATAATTGTGAATGATTGGGTGGAGATAAAACTGACCACATGCATTCATAAGAAGCCACTGTAAATGTAATTATGTAATTATATCTCGTGTTGGTTCTTACAATCTAACGTGTTCAATATTACCACTATGGGTGAATCACATATATCAGTGAGGTGTGGCTCATGCTGTAGCTCAGTGTGGCAAACAAGCCTGCCACAGGCCACCGAAGTGGCTTTCCAAGGGGCCCTCCTGCACAGAGACACAGGGAGATGATGTTATAACAGTCCGCATTTATTTACGAGGTTGGCAAGATGGTACAGCCAAAGAGCAGATGTTAACCCTGTCATGACCGAGAGGCTCTCCTTTGTGTGGGTGGGGATGGCAGATTTAACCTGTGCGCACTGATTACCTCACTACGCACAGGTGCAGCCACTCCTGTTCCCGGGTCCAATTAGCCTGGCCAATTATCTAATTTTTAACCAATTATCCAATTGGCCAGGTCTAATTAGCTTGACCCAGGGCAGGTGTGGCTGCTTAAACCAGCCATCCCCACACCACACTCAGTATCTCACAGATCCAGAAAGTGTCAGTGTGGACTGTTTGTCTCTCAGTATCTACATCTACAGAGTGAGCAGTGAGGGTCATTCTGTGTTTGTTTTCAGCAGTTCATCAACAAACAAATAAAAAACTTTATCTGGACTGGACTACGTTACTCAGCAGCTAAGGGTAACTGGCTCTGGGTAAATGGAACCCCTCTGCAGAAAGGGTAAGAATTGTTACAGAAACAGCACAGGACGTAAAAATATAGACAGACACAATCATGTATAATTTTGAACATCTTGGCAGATCAGAAATATGAATGTTCCTCTGATGGTAGCCAGCCTAAGGTTTGTGTTACTGCAGTGAAATATGTCACTGGGTATGTTTCTGGTTATGAGTGCATATGTGTACTTTACACTTTTTATCTTTAATATTGTTCTGTTTGTACGATGAGGTTGATTTAATGAGTACAGTTAATCCAGAATTATCTTTCAACAAGATATATTTCCGCTGTCTGAACTCTCTCATAGATGGCAATAGACAGAGAATGAGACGGAGTCACTGTATCTCCATAGGAAACAGCAGAGAAATAGAGCTTCTGTGTCTCAGTCTTTGCTTCCTTTACAGATTCTGGAGGAGTGGAGAGCCAGATGTTAAAAATGGATATGATTGTGTCCTGTTTGCCCCTCATATGAATGCATGGGGTGCTTTTTACTGTTCTAATGACTATAATTTCATCTGTGAGACTAATACTCTGCTCCCATAAACCATTTTTTATTATTGTATGTTTTTGGTTCTCTCATCTTGTGAGAGGCCGTTGACCATGCCAGCTTTGACAATCAAACACAGGACGAATAAGCAGACCACAATGTGACCGTTTCTGTTGGGAATATATGGAATATACATACAGCTGTCTTTACTAGAAATGTATCTGTGAGACTAAGCTTTATTAAATGCATTTAAATGACTGTACATGCAGAGTAGATTTAATCTATTACATTATTGGTTCTATGGACATATTGTAAGTATAAAAAAATCAAAAACCATACATTTGAAATGGTCCTCATTGTATTGTGATACTGCAAATATAAATTGAAATCGAGAACAGCAGTCACTGCTAAAAAAGCAAATATGTTCATTGGGCCTCATTTATCAATAATTTCGTAAATATGCACAGAAGTTTCCCCATAAAATTATACAAACTAACAACTGCCGCCGCATTTATCAAACGTTCGGAGGCACTTAGTTTCAATTGTATCCCCGTGCGTATGTTGATAAATCCCAATCAGTCGTAAATTGGAAGCGCGTTCACGGTCGCGTTCATTGTAGCGCACCTCACGCGGTGACAGGGGGTTGGCCAGTGGGGTCATCAACCACTGCTTCAGCGGGTAACCCATGTGTTGGAATGGCATAAGATCTTCCTGTTTGCCTCGTTAAGTCTGGCTCTAAGATGTTGCACAGCCTCAATTTAGAAGGGTTCTAGGGAATTGGAACCAACTCATGAGCCACTCGTCATCCTCGGCAAAAAGTCATACTGGTCCCTGAAAATGCGATCTCGCCGAAGTGCTCTCACCAAATCCTCTAATAGCGCAAGGTCTGCCATTGCAAGCTTGGACTTAACAGCATTTTGGCACTTTATATATTATTTCTCATCAATTAATGATTTAAAAAACGAAACTGCAATTATGAAATCATAGCAACTCTTTGTAATGCTCTTTTCAAATATTATTGTTTTACTTAATTAAAATAGTATTCGCAACCAATTAATGTTAGTTTCTTTATAATTTATCTTTCTTTATGATATTTCAATATTTCATAACAAAATACGTAGACAAAGAAGCCCATTTAATGACTAATTTCATCAATAAAAATGTAAAATTCAAGTTAAAAGACGAACTGCGGAGTTTACACACACTCTGCGTGTGGTCTCAGTTTTTCGTAAATTTCTTTCGCACATCCGAACAAGTTGGACTCCCGAAAACTTCCCAGTTTTCATGTGTAAATGTCGGTACGAAGGAATTACGAGAAATTTTGTTCGTATGTTGCTTCATAAATGAGGCCCATTGTGTGAAAGTATGAGCTAATGGGAAGAGCTCTCAGTACCTACTTACTCACTCTCTCATAAAGGCTCTCCAAACTGACTTACAAGTTATATCCTTGCTTTATAATCCTTGCTGCAATTGATAGTAAATTTTAAGGACTAATGTTTATTGAATTTAGGCTTATGTGGTTTCTGTATTGCCTTAATCTCAATCTGGCTGTAGCACAGAAGCAAGTCCACAAGCTAAGAGTGTGTGTAAATGTTACATTAATACTCATGAATACCAAACTAAAAATTATATCCCATGCATTTTTGAAGACGTTTCAAAATGTATTAAACTGTGTAAAGAAAAGTTTTCGTTATTCTGAATGTTAGTTTGCTGCTGAAATATTCTGCTTCAATTTCAACATTTTTTTTCTTTGTAATCATTTGTTCCTCATCACTTCAACACGAGCAGATCTTACAGGATAATCTGAGAAGTGGTGCCGTTCAGCTGCAGTTTCCTAATTTTATTGGCAACCAGCACAACTTTCCTTAGAAGTGTTGACTTTCACACTTTAAAGGAAGTTAAAATAAAAGCTTTACATAGTATATATAATGCTTTCATAAACTTGACATAATGGCTTCCTGCATACGCAAATGTTGTGCTTCATAAAGGGTGGCAAAACATCTTCTTATACAACATTATGCCAAATGTGACACAACCAACAATATCACCTGGCTAATGGCTAAACATTATAAATGGTGCATAAAACCTGCTTATGTAGGATCCTAGGCTAACTGTGATATAACTCATGATGTCATTTGATGTCATGAAACAGTCCAAATCAACCCGAGAGAAGTGAGTCCCAGTGAATGCTGTTACAATTTTACTACATATACAGTAAATTACACATTTAATAAATTAAACACAGTGTGTATACGCGTGCGTGCCCACACACACACGCACAAACAGACACACACACATTCACACATATACACACACTCTCTCTCTCGCAACTTAAATCAATCAAGCAGGCACACAATTCCTTCCAGAGTCTACGAGGGGAATCCGAGACAGCTACTTTCAGGAGCATCAAAGAGGTACAATCAGGGCAGTCAAACACAGGTACTGCCAAAGTTCATTCATTCATGGAGATCAAGCTGACGCAAGTATGATACTGTAACTTTTGGCTTGCTTGTACCACCAACAACTTGAACCGCAATATTAATAAGGAAACAATGCCAAATTCAAAAGTACTTTATACTTACCACTATGCATATAACGGTTATAAATTCTAATATAATAAATTTACTTTGGATTTTGGCATTTAGTTTGTTGGTGAATGCTAAGAGGAAGGTACGAAGGGCCAGTAAGGGCCTATTTCCAATTAATTCCAATTAATTCCAATTGAAAACTACACATAAAGTGTTTACACATTTGTCATAAAATTAAACATATTTTCTTAATAATAAATAATAAAATGATATAATCACACATATGCAATACTGAAATGTCGCACACATTACACATTACATTTCTATTACTGATACTATACTATATAAAATTCCGACATTTTTATTATAAACTACATTTACATGTAAACATAAAGATGTCATAATACTTACCATTTACATTTAATACAACTTTAATTTGAAATGAAAACAGAACTCAACACTATGAAAATTAACATGCATGGAAGATAACAGCGCATGACGGGTATATATATATCTCATAAAAAACACATTTTCAACGTACAAAAATGCCAAGTTACTCAAAAGTACTGATATCAAAATGACGCCAAGTTACGGTACTACAAACAATATAGGCTATCTTGCCTTACCGAAATGACATAAGATGTATTTCAAAGCAATGCTACCCAATGTTTCCTCAATTCTTTCAAGTCACTTGGCCCTGTGTGTATAAGCATGCACTACATGGACAGGCCAAACATATGTGTGGATGGCTCTCTCACAGTCAAGATTGATTGAATAGGCGTGTATATGTCCAATTTGTATTGGTATGTATGTATTTCGCTGCCCAGCCTTTCTGTTCCGTGAATGATAGTATGTTTCTTGGTATAAGTGTGTGTTCGTAAATGTGAATGTAACATGCTGGGAGGGAAATGTCCCCATGGGGATAAAGAAGTTCTCTATGTATGTATGTATGTACAATATGTATTGTACATGCAGTATTTATTGTACGTAGCAAATTTACAATAACTTGCACATGTACTCAAATTCAGTTTAGAAGCAAGTATAAACATGTTTTCTGGAGAAAGATGCTTCCTGTAGTTACTCAGCAGCAGTTTTGTACATTAATTTCAATGTGTTCTATGAGGCAATTCGAAATATTTGACTCTTTGATCTGACACAAAGTTTGCATGACATTGTGAAATGGTAAGATTACAAAACACAGGGCCAAGTGACTTGAAAGAATTGAGGAAACATTGGGTAGCATTGCTTTGAAATACATCTTATGTCATTTCGGTAAGGCAAGATAGCCTATATTGTTTGTAGTACCGTAACTTGGCGTCATTTTGATATCAGTACTTTTGAATAACTTGGCATTTTTGTACGTTGAAAACGTGTTTTTTATGAGATATCATTTCTTTTTGCAAAGCGTTTTATTATGAGAGTGAGAAATGCGGAGTGACCCTGTAAGAAACGATTGTGGATTATGGCTATCGTTGTGTGAATTTGTACAGTCTGATGAGCGTGTACCGTTCAGCAGTTTGGGTTTGCTATATATGTAAAACAGTGGCTGTCAGAAAGCGTGCGGTGGCGTAAGCATAAACGCATGAGAAACGCAGATGAAATATGGCCAGTGTATGTACTCACGGATTTGACGTCCATCCAACGAGCCTTGACTGACAAAAGAATCAGCAAGCCCGTAGAATTATAACTCCCTAGGTCGCAACTTGTGTAGCCTTCTGTCCTGCTCCGTTGTCTGTTATTTCGTGGAGACGCACTTTTAGTGTTTGTAAGGTTTATAAGGAATTTTGATAGGCTTATCTGCAGGTAGGAATCCTCTTCGCTGTTTTGCTAAACTAGAACCGGAAAACATGATAGTGGAGAATTGGAGCAGACGCATATGTCCCAACAGGCTTTGCATATGAGAAAATAACAACAGTTTGAGAGAAATGAGGATGAAATTATGAAATTGCGTAGTTGAAACAATATGTATTTAGCAGAATGGGCCTGTAGGTGACGGTTGACATGATCACGGAGTATAGTGCGAAGTAAATGGAGTGACCATGAGCGAGCTTATATTCCTTATCGAACGGTATATATAACAGTCGCTATAAAGCGTTAGCTGTTAAAGTGGTGGGTTAAGTAACATGAAATCTATTGCACTGCTGTGTTCTTTTCATGTTCCGTACTAGTAGTTATAATTGAGAGTGAATCATGATTTTAAATGTAATATTTTAATGGGGAGTTGCAGAACGTACATACGTAGTAATTGTTTGTATGTGGCTAGATAGAGAAGGGGGCGAGGTAACATGAATGTAGAAACGTGGCGTTTGCTGATAAGAAGGTTTTGTACGGTAGCCAAGTGAAGAAATGTAGTTAGAAGAAATGGCACAGCGGTGAAGTGGTGTAACTTTTTAATAAAAGGAATACATTTGCCGTCATGAAATGCATATGGGTGGCCATGAGTGAGTTTTGGTAAAGCAAATATAAGCCTAAGAGAACGTTAGTGTAAAAGAGGGAATTATCTGCCTGAGGGCGAGGCGGGATTCGATCCTTCAAACGGAGGTTTACTAGTCTGTCACTTTGTTAGGGCAGCACCATGACATAGCTGTGCAATGTGTGAAATATCATTAGCAAACCTGTCCGTGGTTTTAAAGAAGAACACAGGCGAGTAAGCACAGAAGAGCTCCCGTCGAATCTATATGGCTTTGCAATATTGTAGCCGGCTAACAATTGAACGTGCAGACGGTACGTCGGGGAACGGCTGGTAGATATGGTGCAAAAGCAATAATTGAGAAGTAGTAGACAATTATTAGTGATGGTAAAAGCAGGTTAAAGAAACGCGTTCCTAGCTGGGCTTGAACCTACGACCCTGTGTTCCCAAGACTATAACCTTATCCACTAGACCACCGGCAGACTAGCTGTTTGTACTGAGAAAGTTTCAGAATAAAAAGATATGGGTATTTTGCGTGTGTATTAGGGAGGGTAAAAGCAGGTTAAAGAAACGCGTTCCTAGCTGGGCTTGAACTTACGATCCTGTGTTCCCAAGACTGTAACCTTACCCACTAGGCCACCAACGGACTAGCTGTTTGTACTGCGAAAGTTTCAGAGTAAAAAGATATGGGTATTTTGCGTGTGTATGCGAATTTTTGATTGGGTGGTGTACGTGAAGATTTGGCGGGTGTCGGTAAAATGTCCAATGGGCAGACATGTTATTAGTGGGATAGGCGGCAGGAAAAATAAGAATGAGAAGAAGAATGAGAAGAAGAAGAAGAAGAAGAAGAAGAAGAAGAAGAAGAAGAAGAAGAAGAAGAAGAAGGAGAAAACGCAAAATCCCCTTAGTTTGGGGCTTTATTGTGTGGACATGTGAAGTTGTTTATGAAATCTGTCTGTTGAAATGGGGTCAGAATGTACAGAATGTAATGTTTTTAAGGGCTGAGTGTCTGTGGCTGTTGTGGTTATTTCTGTGGGGAACCCTGAAAAGTGCCAAACTCTCGGTGCTGTATAGGTATGGGGCATGCCCCCGCCAAGGCGTAACTTGGCGGGATGGCATACCTGCCATCCCAATACATCTAGGTTTTTTAAGTTGAGGCAGGAAAAGGCATATCTCCTGCAGAAGACCAGAGGATCCTTTTCCAATTTGGTTGGTCCGTCTGCAGAGGCAGTGTATGTTCACCTCAATGGCGTGGACTGCCTTGGCTGTGGGGCACCTTGCAGTACTGGGGAAGGGTATCAGAATTCCAGCCGGAAAAGAGGCAAAGATGTGAGTCTGCATAGCTGGCAGATGGTACTGGAGCACGGAGCGATCTTCACCTCTGCAGAGAGTGAGACTGTTGCAATAGCAAACAGTCCACAATCTGAGCCGCCCGCCTGCTGTTGGACATCAGGCCACTGCAGCCAGACACTCTTCCCTGGAAAGGCAAGAAGGCATGTAACCTGTGCAATGAAATCCTGTCTTATGCTGCCCTAGAGAATCAAAAACATTAACTGTACCTACCTTACAGCCGACGTTACTTACCGTAATCCAGCGATTTGCAGAGACATTAAGAATCTTCACAAACCCCTGAGCTGGTGTAGGTACAGAGGACAGCAGGGTGAGGGAGGTTGCATGGAGCCCTCCTATATATGGATGCAGCATCTTCATAAGAGCCTGGGAGTGGTCGATGACCTTGTCATCCAACCGTGTGTGCTGGCCGAGAAATACGGCCCCAAAGTCCTCCACCCGTCTGTTCAGCAAAGCCGCACAGGCCTTCCCCCGTTGGACACCAGTGATGACAACATCACTGTCCTGAAAGTTATTTATTGAGATATATATATATATATATATATATATATATATATATATATATATATATATATATATAATATATTAACCTCTTTTGTTGACATATTAAACAACATGCAGTTGTCATACTCATATGCAGGGGTTTCACTGAAGCATAGGATGTTTTTGTTTTCAGTGGCTTTCCATCCATGGTCTCCAGCTGCACCAGGTTGTTGTCCTCAACCTCAGTAACCCTATGAAAACACATAACAAAAAAGAGATTTTGTGGGTAAAATTATGACAAGGATATTCTATTGTGTCTAAAAGAAAATTCCAGGCTAAAACAATTACATCATCATTAAACGTGTTGCAGCTATGTACGGTTCATTTTCCTTCAATTTTGTCTAACAGTAAATATTCACCTATATTTGGTTGGCCAATCAGGATCCATTGTGCGCACAGGCCTTCCACACTTCCTGCCATCCTTCGTCAGGACCTCGATGCCTGGAGAGATCTTGAAGCACTTGGTCTCCTTCTTAGTCCTCCTCTGGTAGGCCTCCTTATGTCTCTCCTGGGCCTTCTCGACATTGGCTCTCACCTTGTTTGGTTCATTTCATAATGTTCTGTAACACATCTATTTTGATACTGGTTGTCTTAACCCTCCTATTATCTTTGGGGCCAATTTGACCCCATTCAATGTTTAACATCTCTAAATAAATGATTGACATCATTTTTTTGCTTCATGTTTAATGACTTCTCCTAATTTAATGGGGACAACTGGGTAAACATAATTGGGGACAGTGAGAAAAACATTTAAACAACAAAAAGATCTTTCTTTCCAATTTTAGGTCAATCAGTGTGATTTTATGGTGATTTGCATATTTTTTCATAGTCGCGTAATAGGTATTCTGGATGTATAAGGGGGGGTGGGGGGTTATATTTTATTTAAAGGGCTATTTAGGTAGTCAACAAAGACTATGATAAAGTACCTGACACAAACTCATGGTAACAATTTTAATTATAATCATTTTCTGGAGGTTTAAATTGCTGGGGTCAAATTGACCCTAAGGATAAAAGATGTTTGTAAATTTGAAGATAACAGGAGGGTTAAACAGCATGTGACTACATCATAATCACCTTGTCCAAAGCCTCTCCATCTTTCTCAGCCCTTACCTGAACGTACTTTTCCACATCACTCATCTGGAGCAGCAAATTTTTAAATTGCATTGAAAAAATAGAAATACCAATAAAAAACAACTAAACGTACTCTGTATTGATTCTGAAAAGTAGTAAAATGTAACTCCACAAGTGTTCATGCGTTTTACCTTGCTCACCCTTTTGAGTCTGCGGTGAGACACGTTGACATGTTTACTGCAGTCTTTAAATGAAACTCAACCTGGTGAGAAGAACAGCAGGCTGAGAACTGCAAACCTGTAACTGACCAGGAAATGCTGTGGTTGTAGATAAGGGCGTGTTGCTTTCCTCATGCTATTTGACCCTTATGAAGGATCTTGTTCACTTGACTGAAGCCCATTTATCAGTGGGGTATGGCTCATGATCCAGAGTGTGTTGGTGTGGACTGTATTTCTCTCAGCTCTCAGCAAGGGAGACACTCTGTCATGGTTCTGTCTTTTTGTTTCTATTTTTTCCTTTTTGGGCCGCCAGTTGGCGCCACTTCTCAGTTTTTGTATTTCTGTTCATTCCCTCATTGGTTTCCCGTGTTAATTGTATTATTGTTTTCCATTATTTGTCTTGTTATTTAATCATCGTCCCCACCTGCCTCTCATTATCCCTTCCCTCTCGTTTAATTATGTATTGAGTTCACCTGTGTCTTGTCTATTTAAATCTCTTTGTCCCCTTGACTCGGGTGCTGGTTCCTTGTGTTCGTTTCTGACTGTATGTATCTGCCCGCGTTGGTCCTGCTTGTGTGTTTCTGTTTGTGTTTCTGTCTGCGTTCCTGCTTGTGTGTGTTCTGCTTGCCTGTATTCAGTCCTGCCCGTATTCTGTCCTGCCTGTGTTCCGCCCTGCCTGTGTTCTGTTCTGTTTTTTTCAGTTCTTAAGAATTTTTCGTGTTTACGGTTTTGCCCCTCGTGGCCTTTTGTTTGTTCCCTGTTTGTTATTTAGTAAAGTTTTCCTTTTGGAGTCTCCCGTGTTTTTTTACTCTGCGCCTGGGTCCAACCCCCCGAATCCCTGACACACTGGAGTGATCTGGGTAACTCAGAACCAGAGGAGACCCGACTCTGGGTTAATGTACTGTAGCTCCCCGCCAGAGGGGTGGGAAATCTAACGGGAACATTACAGTGGATAAATACACATTCACAGGAGAATATGGAGAGGATGAAGCAAACAGAACACTTGGCAAGAAACCACATCAACCACCATTGTATATGAATCTCCACAACATGTATCCATCTCTGCACTTAGTTTTTCCCTCTTTCCTGTACATCTATTAATTACACATGTTAACCTTTGACTGTCCAGTAGTCAGTATGATGGGAAGGGTCTAAACACCATGCAATCCAGTATAATTACTGACTAGATGCACTGATTCCTTAATTACAATCTGCAGTCATGCAGTGCTGTAACAGGGACACAGAATGGAGACAACACTCACTTGTAGGCAGAAAGCGAGAAGCAGAGCTGTTTCTGTGTCTCATTCAGCCTCTGTGCTTATCTTACAGGTTCTGGTGGAGGGGAGAGCCAGGTGACCACTGCATAAATCATATAGCACCTATATGCAGACTGTGTAATTACTGTGTCTGCGAATGCATAGACCAATACATATAGCTTTTTTAAACCAGGCGCCTGCTTCAGATTGGCATTCTGCTTCCATAAACATTTTTGTGATGATTAATTTTAAAAAAATCAATACATAAAAACGTTTTATTGTGAAGCTTAAAATGCACTGTTACTCTCAGTTACCGTGACAGAGGTTGACTAGTATGATGCACTGTGGTTAAATATGTTTAAAAGCAGTGGAGCCACTTTCTAATCTCATCATTTATTTGATAATGCATATAATCATGGGGAAAATGGATACGTCTTGTCCTGCTATAGTAGCCTAATGAGTTATGAAAAATATGCATTTCGAATGCTGTAGTATGTAGTAAGGCTATTACAAGTAGTAAGCACTACATATCTTAATCCGTTTCCTCTTTTAGTTTAAGTAAATTAATCAAACCTGTTCAATAAATTGTAGATTTGCCTGATTTCCACTTTCTTTGTCTTTTGAAATCTCCAAATTCCTCACATGGCCATGTTTCAGTGATCTGTACACTTTCAACAGTTGAGGCCACAGTGATTTTGCCCATCTATTGTGCCAGTGCATCACATTAATGACAATGAAATCACTAGATGATCTACCTCATTAAAAGCCCTGGAATGTGAATATGGGACATTTATTCTTCATAGCACGTATAACTGTCATGAAGACATTAAAATAATATAAAAATGAGTAGTCATTGCTTAATAGACATTACACGAGTCCAACTGAGAATCATTGTCACCATTCTGGTTTGCAGACCCAGCACAGGGCCAGGGCTGGGGCTGGGGTTGGGTTGTAATGAAACCCAGCTCAGGGTTAGGGTTGGGGTTGGGTTGTAATGAAACCCAGCTCAAGGTTAGGGTTGGGTTGTAATGAAACCTAGCACAGGGTTAGTGTCAGGGTTGGGGTTGTAATGAAACCCAGCACAGGGTTAGTGTCAGGGTTGGGGTTATAGTGAATCCCAGCTCAGTGTCAGGGTTGGGTTGTAATGAAACCCAGCTCATGGTTAGTGTCAGGGTTGGGGTTGTAATTAAACCCAGCACGTTTGTGCACCACTGCGCTAGACAGGAAGCTGCTCAGCTGCAAGCCTCAGGCCCCCTCAACAACAGGGAGGCGCTTGAGAAGAGAAGAACAGTCCTGTCAATAGATGGAGCTTGTGTATTATTTTACAATGAGGAACATAGGGTTCATAAGCAGTAATCCAGTGCTCAAATTCAAACACAAGGGGGCAGATATTACAACAGATACCTGCTGGCCAGCTGCATGTATAAGAACACTGCACTTCTTCAAATGAACACTTCTGTGTGACATTTCTGTCGTTGTGGCTTGTTCAGGCACTAATAATGACAGTTTAATTGTTTTGTTTTGCTAATGCTTCTGGCCAAAGAGAAAGGTGGACAAAGCTCACTTCCCTACAGACTGGCTGCAGTGTGTCTGGGGCTGCTGTGTGCTCTTTTATAGGCTGCCACATTAGTCATGTGTGTCCTCTGTGAGTATGAAATACAATATCTGTGTGTTTATAATATGATACACTGGCAAATCATTCTGTGTAAATGAAATACACTGAAATATGAAGATGAAAACTATACATAGTCTTTGTTCACTTATACTTCATGTCATGAGTATCAATGTTTTATTCAATCAACTACATTATCACATCACTTTATTCTTTCCTTAAAAATTAAGCGAGGTTGTTACTGCTAACTTATATTTCCCATTAAGAAATGAAAATGTACATTTGCGTTTGACTGAAGGGGCACCAATAGCACTTACAGCAAAAACAAAGCACCAACCTGTATGAAATGGAACATCCTACAGTACTGAGATTGTGACATTTGACTCCTGCAATGATTAGTGATGTAAATGACGAGATAAAATAATCAATTGGTTTATTTTATAGCTTATTATAGCTTGTAATGCACATTCAGTGTAATCACAATTTGGAAACAGACAACATATATCAAAGTACAATTAAAGTATCAAAAATACTGTTCAATTGCTTGTAGTAGCCTATATTTCATTATTAAGATTGACGCTCTATTAACACACAAGTTCTAAGTTTAAATAATGGTGTTAAAAGGCCGCCAGGTGGCAGCATGAGCATTATACTCACTGAGCACATACCATCTAGATTAATTACACTTTCAACATTCATTCATGCCAAATAAATACAAATAAAATCGCTGCACAACACTAACTATTGTGCACATGGGGGTGACATTTGACTGATCCCTATAAGCTAAATAATCGGTCACAGTTTTGCCATAGAAAGACGCTATTTGTACCAGGTGTACAATGGTCTAAATACTGTAGATGAATTATATCCTCTAACAAACTATTTTAAAAATGTTTTGAATGCTGCCAGTTGAATTGTTGGCGGGGTGTACACCGCATGTATACTACACTGTTAGATGCTTTTCAGGGCTTCCAACAGAAATAACAACAAACCGTCTTTACAAACTTTAATCTTTATACCATCGGACCTCATGTAAACACATAGTTCACCTACAGCTTTGAGTTGAGCAATCTCAAAACGTCAGCATCTTGACCACCAATGGGCTTCCGCGAAGGGATCAAAGTTAAGACACCAAATGTTGAACATGGCTAATCTTCCTAATTTGGAATGTCCAATTATCAGCTATATTCAAACACAGTCCCTTCTGCTGATTAAGTAGAGTGTAGACACGCAATTCTCCTCTGAGACATGTGGCATCACCAGCCTGCTTCTCACACTGTAGACCACAGTGCTACTTAGCTCACATAGTGCAAATGTAGGAAGACCTTTTATATGCTGCTTGGGCATGCAGTCCACATGCATCCAGTGAATCAGAGTGGGCTGCTAAAAAGCAATGAAACACAGACCCCTACGTAATTGAACCCGCCCGGATTGGTAGCTCCATAGGGCTTTGCAGAGTTGCCCATTGTGTCACCCTTTGGAGCTAAAGGGCCACAGTTGGCACTGGCATGATCTGGATTTGATCCGAGTCTCTCTGCTCCTCTTACAGATTCTGGAGAAGTGGACAGCCAGATGATCATTTCTGGTTTGACAGTCGGACACAGTACCAAGATGCAGACTGTGCAGTTACTGTGCCTGGTGAGAATGCATGGATGGACACACACTGCTATTCGTACCACTGGTTTATCTGTGAGACTGATGCTCTGCTACACATCAGTAGTCGTTTTAAGTCTTAATAAGAACATCTGCTTAGTGATAATGTTGCAATGTAAAAAATAGACCGTGTGCTCAGTAACAGCTATGCTAATGGAGGATGAGAGACTTATAAACTCATTGCTATCAGAGCAATAGATTAAACACAGTTACTGAACAATGCTAGGAAATAAGCCAGGGATTTCATGTGAGCATAACGCACACTGTGAAAATAAATATTGTGCTTGACTGTGCTGAAAAGGTTCACCTTTACTTTTGCATGTATAGCTTTAAGTGTCACCTAGAAACTGTGTGATTGCTCCATCTGTCTGCCATATTAGTTCAGTATACCAACTGACCAGAAGAAAGTGTGAACAAAACATAGTTCACACTTTTTTGTGTACAACTTGTGGGCAACAAAGCAACACCTAAAATAAAACACAGATGGGAAAACAAGTGTACTGCGTATATCTGTTCACAATCTAACTTAAGGCACACATTTTCCATTTACTGGTTTGTCACATCTGTTTCAAACGCTTGGGCGTGCCATTTCCGTGACATCAAATGACCCTTCTGAAACTTGTGCTAAAACACCCAGGCTTTCTGCATTTGACCAATGAACATGCGGGTATCTGCATTAGAATAGCCCAATTCATGAGAATGATTCCCCCCCCCCCCCAAAAGTGTGGCTGTTTACCACAATATACAAATAGAATTGCTCATCTGCCTGACTTGGCTGGCTAAGCCCCAGGAGCACAGCTTCAGCAATCATTTCTGAGCTACTTGAAGCCATTCACGTTGAATCTTCATCATGACTAATAATCTCCTATGAGCAGACCCTCTCAATAGATGGGTTTTGTCATCAGCGCTTTTGACATAGATCGGGTGATTGTCTGCTCTTTTATTACATTTCTTAAGCTTATTTTAACCCTGCTGCCCTGCCCAGTGCTGTGTGCACTTCGTCCAAAATAAGCATAGTGAAAGGCAATGTTCCACAAAAAGAAGCCTTCTGTCATAGGTCAAGGAAGTGCCATGTCTCTTGAATTTAGCTTTTTTCTTTTTTTGTGGCTCTTTCTACTCAATTGTGTCTGGAATTATGCTAGGTCCTCTTATGTACAGATATCACCAATCCCCTTGTCTTGACAACCCACTCCTTCACCTTAGTACTCAAACACAAATTATGAAAATGATTTCATAATTGAATGATACCGATTCTCTGCAAACAGAATCATGTATCTGTGCAGGCTTCTCAACCTGTATGTGGCCCATGCCAAAAGACTTCACACTTACAGTGCCACAGAACTCTGTGCTTCTTCACCACTGGCTCATATGGCTCACACATGTATGCTGTGGGTGATGAATAAAACAAAATGAGCAAACAAATAGACTGCCGTGCCATTTGGCCTTAGAGAACTACTTCATGCTTTGTGGTGTTCCCTGACACACTGCATCACTTGTTATTAACCTCCACCTGAGAACAGATTTGAGTGTTCTGCACAAATTAAATTCATTATATGGCCAGAAAACAATGGTGTGTTGAGAGTACATAACCATCTCCTTGAACAGGTACCTCTTTCTGCAGATGTCATGGTATTTGAGCTAGGCTTCAAAACACCACAGTATTCCTTTGAACTGTAAATGAGGGAGGAATAACTTTAGCATGTACCAGTCCAGTATCCAAGGTGGTGAGCATCACCTCAGTCACACCCTGTTTGGAGCTGCCAGCACCAGGGTCGGAGCACACCCCCTCTTGGATCCCCTCCATTAGGGGCTGAGCTTTGTGGTTGGAGAGGGCCAGCTCCTCTGCAGAGGTGTAGTCTGCTTTCTTCCTGTTGGCTGCAAAACTCTAACATTCAGATTGCGCATGACAGTGAGACATCTACAGTATTATAAAAGATATTTTTAACCAAAAAAGCAAAGCGTTTGTGTAGGTCCATGGCTAGATACCTAAACAGTCGTCTTTGGATCACAGATAAAAAGACAAGACTCATCTACAGTACAAAATCTTTGAATTTACAGCCTTTAGGCCGCAGGTTTAAAGTCCCACCGACAAGGAGAGCCTGATATATATGATTAGACCAGTGGTTCTCAACCTTGGTCCCAGGGCCTGTATGTCTATGCTGGTTTTAATTCCAATCACAATTGCAATCACAGAATTTTAGTAAGTAGTTAATTTTTTGTTTAATTAGGTGCTTTTCATGTTTAGAGGGATTATTAGCCCTCTTAAACTGCATTAGGTCAGAAATAGCTATGCATATGTGTAGAATAAATGTCCCATGATTACATTTTGTGCATTTTGTACTGTATTGCAAACAATTTAAACAAGGAAACAAAGTAGTTTAACTGATCAAAATAAGGACTGAGTTGAATAAATAAGGCCCTTATATTAATGTGTGGACAAGGTGGCCACTAATAATAATTGAATTATGAATTCAAAGTCAAAGCAAATAGCAAGCCAAACCAGCATTATGTTAATAAATTTAAAGAAAAATTATAAAAGATTTTCATTAAAATAAATGTCTGTTAAGTCACTATCTATCGCCGAATTAGGTAACACAATGGTGATTGTGCCTATTATTATATTAACTTATATTATTATTATAAATTATGATTAAAGAACTGGGTGTCTGTGGCGACATTCCCGGGAAAAAATCATAAGCGGCGCACAGTTAGTGACGCGTTTTCCATCACCCATCAGTGGTTGGTCCGCCAGAGAGGGAAGGCGGAGCTAACGCAACAGGCTCGCTCTTCAACCCACTTGCGTGTGAGCGGCGTACTGTTTTTTCCGGTGTCTGAGAAGGGGGGGGGGGGGGGCGGCGGTTATGGAACCCTAAAAAGTTTTTGTGTAACATGAAAGGTCCTATTATTTGTTGATGTAGATTTCGTATTACATTTGATGACAATGTAACGTTACTAATTTACATAGCTATTTGCACAGCTAACGCTAGCTGCCGGACCATATCAAGAAAGGCAACATTAGTTTAGACAACGTTGCGCACAGTACCCATCTCTCACATCAGGTAACATTGCATTAACTAGCAAGCTAATGTAATTAACAGAATCTAATGTCCGCTAACAATTAGAAAAAACGCTAGCTAAGGCTACCGACCGGTACCCACCTCGCAAACAGTCTCTCGAATGCAACACTACCTTGTTGCCTTGCAATGTAGCTAACTAAAGGCCAGTTCAGATCAGTGATTCGCAACAAGACTGAATGCAACTTGCAACATTCCAAGACGTCTGATTATAAACGTTTTAAAACTGCACTTGGCGATTTGACAAGGTGCGTCTTTTGAGACCCCAGGCAACGGCTTCAGACGCTCTGCAACTAACCAGTTCACACCGCTGCAGTTTTCTCTGCAACATTCTAAAACTGCTTCATCTTGTTGCGAATCATTGATCTGAACTGGCCTTAGCATTATCGTTATTTATATTGCCATCAAGTTCACCAATATATTATAATGATCGGAATAAAGCCGTCTATACACAGAGAATTAACCCCGGGGTATAGGTGGAGCAAAGCCGGTTCTGATTCCTGTGTAATGATGTCAAGCCGGAGAAAACTAAATAAAAAAATACGGCAGTATGGATTAGCGTTGTAATTATTTTACTACGCTTCCTCATATGTTCCTCCAGCCTTGATTCCCTTTTTTGATGAAATCTCCTTTGTTTTTGTTTTATTCTTCTTGTTCTGATTGCTAATTTAACACCTAGCTCAGCTTTATTCTTGAACAGTTTAGCCAGCTAAACCAGAAACACCAGGGGAAACCTTTTGCAAGGCAGTTGTTTCAAAAATATCATGAACAACGTTTTTTATTCAGTAAATAGTAAGTGTTATAGTTGGCGTGGCCCAGGTGCCAACTGACTGACGTCACACAGGCGACACTGGTTGGATCTGGTTGGATCCCATTGAAGGTACAGAACTGTACCTTTACCAGAATGAAGGTACCATTCAGTACCTAGAAAGGTAAAATCACTTGTCACTAGTACCTTTAGAGGTACAGTTTTGTACTTGCACAGAATTAGTACCCTTGTGTACCTTTATTTCTGAGAGTGTATTTTTATGTAATTAATTGCTATAATAAGCACAATGTGAACATGAGATGTTTATTCTACATGACAGGAAGAACAAAATATGTCTTAAGAGGGTAAATATTCAGTCTAAACTTAAAATACATCTAATTAAAGAAAATTTACGGCTTGTTACAATTCTGGGATTGCAACTGCGATTGAGTGAAAACCAGCATGCAAACAGGCACCCCAGCACCGAGGTTGGGAACCATTGGATTAGACCATGATAAAAAAGCTTCATATAGTGACATAAAAGACACAAGAACAGTCTTCATCATCCAGTAGCTCAGTAACCAAACATAAATACAAATAATTGAGCCATTCAAATAATTATGAGATACTGGCATGAAATCCAGAAATGTATATGGTTATTTATCCCGCCTTTGTAATATTTTATAATATTTTCCTACTGTAGCAAAATGAGCTATTGAGCTATTGTATGAGCTATTTATAGAAATGGCTATCTGTTCTTCCTGTATATAGAAAGAAAGATAGCAAAAAGAGAGAGACCGAGGCAGAGATAGACGGGCAGAGAGAGGGAGAGGGAGCAGATATCTGCATGTTAAATGACAAAATATTAACCAAATATCTGAATTTCTGCATTCTCCTGCTAGTTCTGCATCTCTTCTTCTTCTTCTCTCTCAATGGTTAAAGTGTTTCAATAGCCGCAATGAGTGAGGTATTTTATTCATCTATGAAGTTCAAGAAGAACTTTAGGCAGGGGACTGCAGGTGAGTTACTCTGTTTTCTGAATGTAAATTCTGGATTATTTAATGCTATTGTTAATGTTTTATGGTCTATCAATACGTTTCAATCTTTCTCTCCTTCATTCTCTTTCTCACTCTTTTGTTTAATATAAATTATTTGGACAGTGACACTATTTTTTTTGTTTTGGCTTAGCACTCCAGCACATTAGATTTGAGATAACATAATTAATATTGTTGGGTTTTATGTATTTGCATAAACAAAAAAGAACAATGAATACAATATTAAACAAAATGATGTGTGGTAGAGAGGTCTGAATCCCAACTGGGCTTATAAAATGACCTCACTGAGAAAGTCAAATTATACGATATACAATAAATAAACAAAACAAAAATAAAAAAACAATCATATGTGAGTGAGTGTGAGTGAATTTGGGAATTAATCTCAAAGAATCCATTGAATGATTTGGGCAGCAAATTTGAAAGCTAAATGTATTTGTAGATGAATGTGTATGGTTGAAGTATGTTAATGTTTTAAATCAAAAAGATGTTGAGTTTCTTAAACAGAGGGGCAGATGGTGGCAAGTAATCAGAAAAGGTGGCTAGCCGTGCAAATTTCTTTTGAGTGAAGTGAATTTATGTAGATTGGCAGCATACGTACTTGCCCAGATAATGTTGCCGTAAATGAGAAATGGGTAAATTAAGTTGTAGTACATATTGTGGAGGCAAGTCTGATTAACTAAGCCACTCGGTTTTCTGATGATACCACTGGATTACATTACTTTATTACTGATAAATTGGATGTTATATATCCAGAACAAGTTTTCATAAACCATAAACTGCAAGCAATTTAGTGGATGAAACCTGGATTGTATAATCCCCACCAATTTAAATCATAGCACTTGATCTGCAATATGTTTTATTCTTACCCATTAATATAATAAAGTTTGATTTTTTAAAATATTTAAACACAACTTATTTGTCTGGACCATTCAGAAAATTTTACCACGCCACAATTGGCCTCATAATTAGTGAATCAAAGTGTTTGTGAGATAAAATCAAATGGGTATGTAAGACACAGCAGTAAAATCATTAATATAAATAAGGAATAACAAGGGTCCAATTATAGATCCTTGAGAGACACAATAACTTGGCCCTATTTGAGTGTGGAAGAACATAATAGACTTCGTTTTTGTGGAAGATCACAAAGATGACTTATTTAGAGTGTATTTCTTTATGTTTAGTGCCTTGTGTTTTTCTGGCTGATCAACATATAGAGCAGGCATGCTGCCAAATATTAACATCCCATATTTAATTAATTCCCATGGAGAAAGAACTATTCTGCCCTACAAAGCCTAACTGCAGTAACTACGCAAAGGGTAAAACTGAGAAAAATGGCTTTAAAGTATTTTAACTGGCCAGCCAAATGGGTTATAGGTATATCAGTGATATTGCACTAATTGTACATGTATTCATGAGGTAATTTTTATGCCCAAAAACAATGACGGCTGATTTGACCTTTGACCCCAAAAATGTAGTTACTGCACTCTGCCTTTGCATTGCCTTAAATGGTTCTAAGAGCAATGCAAAAGCAAAGTGCAGTAACTACAATGTTCTCAGCTTTTATATTGTGTTTTCAGTGAACAGAAACTATTTTCACACTGATTTTGTCATAATTGTATTTAACAGTATTTAACAACTCTACTTATGGATTTGTGCATGTTTCATTAAGTCTGGACAAATTGAGAATTTTAGACGTCATATTTTAGTCTTTATATCATTTCATTTCACTTTTTTACTTATTCACCTATCTAGATAATTATTTTCCTATCAATTAAACTTTACATCATCATCTTCAATTTCATCATCGTTGTCACCGCCATCACTGTTGCCTTGATGACAATCGCATTAATAATTTTCATTATGCTTGTCTTTACTATTTCACACAATGAATAAATACAAGGCTACACTGAATCACAGTAAAATTTGTTTATTATATTACATGTTTTAAACAGCGGCGACTGGTGAGCTGAAAATTGGTGGGGCACAAAACTTTCCTTTAAACTAATCATTGATCTCAAACTATTTTAATTTTCAGTGATTAGCAAGCATGATTAGCAAACATTCTGACTAATCAATTGGAAAGTGACACACAGCTTCTTCGCATTGTGTGAGGGAGATTAAATGATAAATGCGATTTAGAAAAATCCGTTTTAATCACTTAGCAGTGGCAGAAACTGATTTTCCTTGAGTATCAATACAATTAATCCACAAAATAGGCTACTCAATACTATCATATATAGCCAGCTCTCCCCAAATAGGCAGTTTTAGCGAGTAGCCTAGGCCTTATAGCCTACATTTATTTTAATTTGAAGTACGAAATTGTGCACATTTTTAATCAACATTATTTGCGGATACATGCACTTCTTTCTCCGCACTCTTCATGGCAAATATCCACAATGCGTAGGCTAGATTGTAAACAATCTTGAAGTGCATGACATGGCATCGCTGATGATGTGAAGTTACAGATGATAATGTTACAGCTTTCAGGGAGCAGGTAAGCTAATGCTAGCTAACTAAACATCGCCTGTCAGTCAGCATATATAACGAGGCTGACAGGTGTTTTATAATGTGATTGCTAGTTTCTTAATGCTTAATGTCATCGTTACTTAGCCTACCTAGGTATTTTATTTTTGACACCAGTTCCACTATCCTCTTTTCCCACGATAGTGCCATCATAAACAGCTTTGTTGTGTGATGTTAGATGGGTGAAATCGGCTGGTGGTAGAATCCCAAAGCAGTCGTGTGAGGTAACTTAGATGGGTAGAGCGCGAAATCGGCCGGTGGGACCCCAAAGCAGACCGCAGTAACTTCACTTACTGCGGTCTGCCATGGTTTTGAGTCGGGTTTTGTAGTTACTGCAATTTTTATACAGTTTTTTCTCTAAAACAAAGCAAAATTGAACTCTGAAACTTCGTCACAAGATAAAACAGATATCAAGTTCATTTTTAGTTATAACTCAATTTCGACCAAAAATGTAGTTACTGCGGTTAGCCTTTGGAATGTAGTATTATCGATCCTTATCTCTTTGCAGCTAAGGTTCATTGTTTTCAGTTTCAGTTCAGTTTGTGCCTGTATGCATATAAAAATGAACCAAATTAATTGAAGTTACAAATGTACCCCCCATCCTCTCTCAGCAACTCAGGATGAAGACGTAACCTATTCTGAGGTCAAAATCATCAACCCTACCGCCTCCAACACAGTGCGCCACGGTGGTTCAGCAGGTCTGTCGCAAACGCCTTAAAAGATGTTTTCTTAGAAAAATTGGAAAATTGTATCTAATCCTGCACACTTGCTTTTCTTCTGAAGAGTTGATAGTTTTTTGACCTAATGTCATTACATAAATTAAGATAGAAATAGAGTAGGCCGACACTCTTATATTCATTTAGGAGAGCGGGCCTCCTGTATTTTTATTTAGTGAATATTTGCTTGTCACATTGGTGAATATCAGAGATTGCAGTAGTGGATTTTTATTTGCTGTTGTAAAACTTTAGTTTACTGCAGTATGTTTGGTTTGAAATAAAAAAGACTAGCGACAAGAACAACAATATAAAACATCAAAGAAATGAGACATTCTGCTTAACTTGTCTGTTTTCTTGACCGCAGAGCACAGTGGGCAAAGCTCACATCCCTACAGACGGGCTAAAGTGTGTCTGGGGCTGCTGTGTGCTCTCTTATTGGCTGCCACAGTAGTCCTGTGTGTCCTCTGTGAGTAACTGTCTGTGTCTCTTTACTGTGATCCTGGTAAAAAGTCATTTTAAAGTAAAAAAACAGATCTGTTCTGTCATTTTACAAATGAATATCATATAGTGGGATTAACTTTTGGGCTTTTGGGCAATCCCCTCTGTTTTCACCCAGCTATTGATGTAGATTCTATTTTTTTAAAAATAAATGTTTTTAAGTAATGAATTAGTTACTACATAAGAGCAAATATGTGATGTTGATGCCTTGATCATTGTTGGTCATTATTTTCTTTCAAAATCCATTCAACATTGTAGTTTTTACTTTGAAATTTGCCTAAAAAAAATTTATGTAAAAAAATCTAACATAATTTATATAATTTGTCACCCATCTATATATATATATATTTTCATTCACATTGTTAAATGTATACTGAAATATTCTTATAAAGCCCAAATAAACAAAAAGATTGTTCATAATTCTCTAAAACTGTGTAAATTAATACATTGACTTAACAACACAAATTTAAAATTCTTTAAAAACTTTTTTCCTAGTTTGCCTAAATTTATTCATTCACAGTTCACAAACTTAACAAATGATGTGGTCAACCTATGGGCTTAAGCTTCTGTTTCCACAGGTTAGCACAGTAGTCTGTATCATACTGAGGTGGAATTCTGTAAAACTCCTTAATCGATACTTATTTTTCCTAAGGAATGCATTTCCCCTTGTGTATTAGATACAAGTATGCTCAGAAGCAACTACAGCACCATGAATACAGAGAAAGTCCAGCTACAGAGTAAGTACAATGAAGTAATTAAGAAACTCCTCTTTTTGTAGCACTACTGTCCCTCCAGTTCACAGTGAGTGGTGCTACTCTGTTGTCCATCTGCAGAAAAGCATTTACTTTTACACTGTTACAATGAAAAGATCATTCTTAGAGTCTGCTGCTTGTTCTTTCTGTACAGGCAATGTGTCTAACCGCTGTCTACAGGGCTGGGCACAGTTCTCTTCGAAGTGTTACTACTTCTCTAATGTGACGAAGAGCTGGGAAGACAGTCGCAGTTACTGCGAGGAATGGGGAGCTGACCTGGTGATTATAGAGAGTGAAAAGGAACAGGTAAGGCTCTGTAAAATAATTGTGAATGAGTGGGTGGAGATAAAACTGACAACATGCATTCATAAGAAGCCACTGTAAATGTAATTATGTAATTATATCTCATCTTGTGTTGGTTCTTACAATCTAAGGTGTTCAATATTATCACTATGGGTGAACCGCAATCATCAGTGGGGTGTGGCTCATGCTGTAGCTCAGTATCTCACAGATCCAGAGTGAGCAGTGAGGGTCATTCTGTGTTTGTTTTCAGCGGTTCATCAAAAAACAAATAAAAAACTTTATCTGGATTGGACTGAGTTACTCAGCAGCTACGGGTAACTGGCTCTGGGTGAATGGAACCCCTCTGCAGAAAGGGTAAGATTTCTTACAGAAACAGCACAGGATGTAAAAATATAGACAGACACAATCATGTATAATTTTAAACAACATCTTGGCAGAACAGAAATATGAATGTTCCTCTGATGGTAGCCAGCCTAAGGTTTGTGTTACTGCAGTGAAATATGTCACTGGGTATGTTTCTGGTTATGATAGTGCATATGTGTACTTTACCCTTTTTATCTTTAATGTTGTTCTGTTTGTACGATGAGGTGGATTTAATGAGTACAGTTAATCCAGAATTATCTTCCAACAAAATATATTTCTGCTGTCTGAACTCTCTCACAAATGGCAATAGACAGAGAATGAGAAGGAGCCACTGTATCTCCGTAGGAAACAGCAGAGAAGTAGAGCTTCTGTGTCTCAGTCTTTGCTTCCTTTACAGACTCTGGAAAAGTGGAGAGTCAGGTGGTAATAGTGGATTTGAATGTGCCCTGATTGGCCCTACGTTGAAAGCATGGGATGCTTTTTACTGTTCTAATAATCAAAATTTTATCTGTGAGACTAAAGGCTAATAAACCATTTTTTATCATTGTATGTTTTTGGTTCTCTCATCTTGTGAGAGGCCGTTGACCATGCCAGCTTTGACAGTCAAACACAGGACCAATAAGCAGACCACAGTGTTACCGTTTCTGTTGGGAATATATGGAATATACATACTGCTGTCTTTACTAGAAATGTATCTGTGAGACTAAGCTTTATTAAATGCATTGAAATAACTGTACATGCAGAGTAGATTTAAGCTATTACATTATTGGTTCTATGGACATTTTGTAAGTATAAAAAATCAAAAACCATACATTTGAAATGGTCCTCATCTTGCTGTTGTGATACTGTAAATTGAAATTGAAATCGAGAACAGCAGTCACTGCTAAAAAAAAGCAAATGTGTTAATTGGTCCTCCTTTATCAATAATTTCGTAAATATGCACATACGTTTCCCCGTAAAATTATACAAACTAACAACTGCCGCCGCATTTATCAAACGTTCGGAGGCACTTAGTTTCAATCGTATCCCCGTGCGTATGTTGATAAATCCCTATCAGTCGTAAATTGGAAACGCGTTCACGGTCGCCTCATTGTAGCGCACCTCACGCGGTGACAGGGGGTCGGCCATTGGGGTCATCAACCACTGCTTCAGCGGGTAACCCATGTGTTGGAATGGCATAAGATCTTCTTGTTTGCCTCGTGAAGTCTGGCTCTAAGATGTTGCACAGTCTCAATTTAGAAGGGTTCTGGGGAATTGGAATTGACTCATGAGCCACTCGTCATCCTCGGCAAAAAAGTCATACTGGTCCCTAAAAATGCGATCTCGCCGAAGTGCTCTCGCCAAATCCTCTAATAGTGTAAGGTACGTCATTGCAAGCTTGGACTTGGACAGCATTTTGGCCATTTCAATATTATTTCTCATCAATTAATTATTTAAAAAACAAAACTGCAATTATGAAATCATAGCAACTCTTTGTAATGCTCATTTCAAACATTTTTGTTTTACTTCATTGAAATAGTATTCGCAACCAATTTATGTTAGTTACTTTATAATTTATCTTTCGTTTTATTATATTTTAATATTTCATGACAAAATACGTAGACAAAGAAGCCCATTTAATGACCAATTTCATCAATAAAAGTAAAAAATTCAAGTTAAAAGACGAACTGCGGAGTTTACACACACTCTGCGTGTGGTCTCCGGTTTTCGTAAATTTCCTTCGCACGTCCGGACAAGTTGGACTCCCGAAAACTTTAATAAGTCCCAGTTTTCATGTGTAAATGTTGGTACAAAGGAATTACTAGAAATTTTGTTCGTATGTTGCTTGATAAATGAGGCACATTGTGTGAAAGTATGAGCTAATAGAAAGAGCTCTCAGTACCTACTTACTCACTATCTCATAAAGGCTCTCCAAACAGAGGCTGTGTCCTAAAGACATAAGCCACATGTACCCACAAGTAAACAAGTGGTATGTGACTCTATGACTTAAATTCAATAAACATTTATCCTCAACTCTGACTTACAAGTAATATCCTTGCTTTATAATCCTTGCTGCAATTGCTAGTCAAATTTAAAGACTAATGTTTATTGAATTTAGCCTTATGTGGTTCCTGTGTTACCTTAATCTCAATCTGGCTGTATCACAGAAGCAAGTCCACAAGCTAAGAGTGTGTGTAAATGTTACATTAATACTCATAAATACCAAACTGATAAAGTACTAAAAATTATATTCCATGCATTATTGAAGACGTTTCAAAATGTATTAAACTGTGTCATTAAAGTTTTCGTTATTCTGAATGTTAGTTTGCTGCTGAAATATTCTGCTTCAATTTCATCTTTTTTTCTGTGTAACCATTTGTTTCAATCATTTCCTCATCACTTCAACATGAGCAGATCTTACAGGATAATCTGAGAAGTGGTGCAGTTCAGCTACAGTTTCCTAATTTTATTGGCAACCAGCACAACTTTCCTTAGAAGTGTTGACTTTCACACTTTAAAATAAGTTAAAATAAAAGCTTAATGTAGTATATATAATGCTTTCATAAACTTGACATAATGGCTTCATGCTTACGCAAATGGCGTGGCCCAGGTGCCAACTGACTGACGTCACACAGGCGACACTGGTTGGATCTGGTTGGATCCCATTGAAGGTACAGAACTGTACCTTTACCAGAATGAAGGTACCATTCAGTACCTAGAAAGGTAAAATCACTTGTCACTAGTACCTTTAGAGGTACAGTTTTGTACTTGCACAGAATTAGTACCCTTGTGTACCTTTATTTCTGAGAGTGTATTTTTATGTAATTAATTGCTATAATAAGCACAATGTGAACATGAGATGTTTATTCTACATGACAGGAAGAACAAAATATGTCTTAAGAGGGTAAATATTCAGTCTAAACTTAAAATACATCTAATTAAAGAAAATTTACGGCTTGTTACAATTCTGGGATTGCAACTGCGATTGAGTGAAAACCAGCATGCAAACAGGCACCCCAGCACCGAGGTTGGGAACCATTGGATTAGACCATGATAAAAAAGCTTCATATAGTGACATAAAAGACACAAGAACAGTCTTCATCATCCAGTAGCTCAGTAACCAAACATAAATACAAATAATTGAGCCATTCAAATAATTATGAGATACTGGCATGAAATCCAGAAATGTATATGGTTATTTATCCCGCCTTTGTAATATTTTATAATATTTTCCTACTGTAGCAAAATGAGCTATTGAGCTATTGTATGAGCTATTTATAGAAATGGCTATCTGTTCTTCCTGTATATAGAAAGAAAGATAGCAAAAAGAGAGAGACCGAGGCAGAGATAGACGGGCAGAGAGAGGGAGAGGGAGCAGATATCTGCATGTTAAATGACAAAATATTAACCAAATATCTGAATTTCTGCATTCTCCTGCTAGTTCTGCATCTCTTCTTCTTCTTCTCTCTCAATGGTTAAAGTGTTTCAATAGCCGCAATGAGTGAGGTATTTTATTCATCTATGAAGTTCAAGAAGAACTTTAGGCAGGGGACTGCAGGTGAGTTACTCTGTTTTCTGAATGTAAATTCTGGATTATTTAATGCTATTGTTAATGTTTTATGGTCTATCAATACGTTTCAATCTTTCTCTCCTTCATTCTCTTTCTCACTCTTTTGTTTAATATAAATTATTTGGACAGTGACACTATTTTTTTTGTTTTGGCTTAGCACTCCAGCACATTAGATTTGAGATAACATAATTAATATTGTTGGGTTTTATGTATTTGCATAAACAAAAAAGAACAATGAATACAATATTAAACAAAATGATGTGTGGTAGAGAGGTCTGAATCCCAACTGGGCTTATAAAATGACCTCACTGAGAAAGTCAAATTATACGATATACAATAAATAAACAAAACAAAAATAAAAAAACAATCATATGTGAGTGAGTGTGAGTGAATTTGGGAATTAATCTCAAAGAATCCATTGAATGATTTGGGCAGCAAATTTGAAAGCTAAATGTATTTGTAGATGAATGTGTATGGTTGAAGTATGTTAATGTTTTAAATCAAAAAGATGTTGAGTTTCTTAAACAGAGGGGCAGATGGTGGCAAGTAATCAGAAAAGGTGGCTAGCCGTGCAAATTTCTTTTGAGTGAAGTGAATTTATGTAGATTGGCAGCATACGTACTTGCCCAGATAATGTTGCCGTAAATGAGAAATGGGTAAATTAAGTTGTAGTACATATTGTGGAGGCAAGTCTGATTAACTAAGCCACTCGGTTTTCTGATGATACCACTGGATTACATTACTTTATTACTGATAAATTGGATGTTATATATCCAGAACAAGTTTTCATAAACCATAAACTGCAAGCAATTTAGTGGATGAAACCTGGATTGTATAATCCCCACCAATTTAAATCATAGCACTTGATCTGCAATATGTTTTATTCTTACCCATTAATATAATAAAGTTTGATTTTTTAAAATATTTAAACACAACTTATTTGTCTGGACCATTCAGAAAATTTTACCACGCCACAATTGGCCTCATAATTAGTGAATCAAAGTGTTTGTGAGATAAAATCAAATGGGTATGTAAGACACAGCAGTAAAATCATTAATATAAATAAGGAATAACAAGGGTCCAATTATAGATCCTTGAGAGACACAATAACTTGGCCCTATTTGAGTGTGGAAGAACATAATAGACTTCGTTTTTGTGGAAGATCACAAAGATGACTTATTTAGAGTGTATTTCTTTATGTTTAGTGCCTTGTGTTTTTCTGGCTGATCAACATATAGAGCAGGCATGCTGCCAAATATTAACATCCCATATTTAATTAATTCCCATGGAGAAAGAACTATTCTGCCCTACAAAGCCTAACTGCAGTAACTACGCAAAGGGTAAAACTGAGAAAAATGGCTTTAAAGTATTTTAACTGGCCAGCCAAATGGGTTATAGGTATATCAGTGATATTGCACTAATTGTACATGTATTCATGAGGTAATTTTTATGCCCAAAAACAATGACGGCTGATTTGACCTTTGACCCCAAAAATGTAGTTACTGCACTCTGCCTTTGCATTGCCTTAAATGGTTCTAAGAGCAATGCAAAAGCAAAGTGCAGTAACTACAATGTTCTCAGCTTTTATATTGTGTTTTCAGTGAACAGAAACTATTTTCACACTGATTTTGTCATAATTGTATTTAACAGTATTTAACAACTCTACTTATGGATTTGTGCATGTTTCATTAAGTCTGGACAAATTGAGAATTTTAGACGTCATATTTTAGTCTTTATATCATTTCATTTCACTTTTTTACTTATTCACCTATCTAGATAATTATTTTCCTATCAATTAAACTTTACATCATCATCTTCAATTTCATCATCGTTGTCACCGCCATCACTGTTGCCTTGATGACAATCGCATTAATAATTTTCATTATGCTTGTCTTTACTATTTCACACAATGAATAAATACAAGGCTACACTGAATCACAGTAAAATTTGTTTATTATATTACATGTTTTAAACAGCGGCGACTGGTGAGCTGAAAATTGGTGGGGCACAAAACTTTCCTTTAAACTAATCATTGATCTCAAACTATTTTAATTTTCAGTGATTAGCAAGCATGATTAGCAAACATTCTGACTAATCAATTGGAAAGTGACACACAGCTTCTTCGCATTGTGTGAGGGAGATTAAATGATAAATGCGATTTAGAAAAATCCGTTTTAATCACTTAGCAGTGGCAGAAACTGATTTTCCTTGAGTATCAATACAATTAATCCACAAAATAGGCTACTCAATACTATCATATATAGCCAGCTCTCCCCAAATAGGCAGTTTTAGCGAGTAGCCTAGGCCTTATAGCCTACATTTATTTTAATTTGAAGTACGAAATTGTGCACATTTTTAATCAACATTATTTGCGGATACATGCACTTCTTTCTCCGCACTCTTCATGGCAAATATCCACAATGCGTAGGCTAGATTGTAAACAATCTTGAAGTGCATGACATGGCATCGCTGATGATGTGAAGTTACAGATGATAATGTTACAGCTTTCAGGGAGCAGGTAAGCTAATGCTAGCTAACTAAACATCGCCTGTCAGTCAGCATATATAACGAGGCTGACAGGTGTTTTATAATGTGATTGCTAGTTTCTTAATGCTTAATGTCATCGTTACTTAGCCTACCTAGGTATTTTATTTTTGACACCAGTTCCACTATCCTCTTTTCCCACGATAGTGCCATCATAAACAGCTTTGTTGTGTGATGTTAGATGGGTGAAATCGGCTGGTGGTAGAATCCCAAAGCAGTCGTGTGAGGTAACTTAGATGGGTAGAGCGCGAAATCGGCCGGTGGGACCCCAAAGCAGACCGCAGTAACTTCACTTACTGCGGTCTGCCATGGTTTTGAGTCGGGTTTTGTAGTTACTGCAATTTTTATACAGTTTTTTCTCTAAAACAAAGCAAAATTGAACTCTGAAACTTCGTCACAAGATAAAACAGATATCAAGTTCATTTTTAGTTATAACTCAATTTCGACCAAAAATGTAGTTACTGCGGTTAGCCTTTGGAATGTAGTATTATCGATCCTTATCTCTTTGCAGCTAAGGTTCATTGTTTTCAGTTTCAGTTCAGTTTGTGCCTGTATGCATATAAAAATGAACCAAATTAATTGAAGTTACAAATGTACCCCCCATCCTCTCTCAGCAACTCAGGATGAAGACGTAACCTATTCTGAGGTCAAAATCATCAACCCTACCGCCTCCAACACAGTGCGCCACGGTGGTTCAGCAGGTCTGTCGCAAACGCCTTAAAAGATGTTTTCTTAGAAAAATTGGAAAATTGTATCTAATCCTGCACACTTGCTTTTCTTCTGAAGAGTTGATAGTTTTTTGACCTAATGTCATTACATAAATTAAGATAGAAATAGAGTAGGCCGACACTCTTATATTCATTTAGGAGAGCGGGCCTCCTGTATTTTTATTTAGTGAATATTTGCTTGTCACATTGGTGAATATCAGAGATTGCAGTAGTGGATTTTTATTTGCTGTTGTAAAACTTTAGTTTACTGCAGTATGTTTGGTTTGAAATAAAAAAGACTAGCGACAAGAACAACAATATAAAACATCAAAGAAATGAGACATTCTGCTTAACTTGTCTGTTTTCTTGACCGCAGAGCACAGTGGGCAAAGCTCACATCCCTACAGACGGGCTAAAGTGTGTCTGGGGCTGCTGTGTGCTCTCTTATTGGCTGCCACAGTAGTCCTGTGTGTCCTCTGTGAGTAACTGTCTGTGTCTCTTTACTGTGATCCTGGTAAAAAGTCATTTTAAAGTAAAAAAACAGATCTGTTCTGTCATTTTACAAATGAATATCATATAGTGGGATTAACTTTTGGGCTTTTGGGCAATCCCCTCTGTTTTCACCCAGCTATTGATGTAGATTCTATTTTTTTAAAAATAAATGTTTTTAAGTAATGAATTAGTTACTACATAAGAGCAAATATGTGATGTTGATGCCTTGATCATTGTTGGTCATTATTTTCTTTCAAAATCCATTCAACATTGTAGTTTTTACTTTGAAATTTGCCTAAAAAAAATTTATGTAAAAAAATCTAACATAATTTATATAATTTGTCACCCATCTATATATATATATATTTTCATTCACATTGTTAAATGTATACTGAAATATTCTTATAAAGCCCAAATAAACAAAAAGATTGTTCATAATTCTCTAAAACTGTGTAAATTAATACATTGACTTAACAACACAAATTTAAAATTCTTTAAAAACTTTTTTCCTAGTTTGCCTAAATTTATTCATTCACAGTTCACAAACTTAACAAATGATGTGGTCAACCTATGGGCTTAAGCTTCTGTTTCCACAGGTTAGCACAGTAGTCTGTATCATACTGAGGTGGAATTCTGTAAAACTCCTTAATCGATACTTATTTTTCCTAAGGAATGCATTTCCCCTTGTGTATTAGATACAAGTATGCTCAGAAGCAACTACAGCACCATGAATACAGAGAAAGTCCAGCTACAGAGTAAGTACAATGAAGTAATTAAGAAACTCCTCTTTTTGTAGCACTACTGTCCCTCCAGTTCACAGTGAGTGGTGCTACTCTGTTGTCCATCTGCAGAAAAGCATTTACTTTTACACTGTTACAATGAAAAGATCATTCTTAGAGTCTGCTGCTTGTTCTTTCTGTACAGGCAATGTGTCTAACCGCTGTCTACAGGGCTGGGCACAGTTCTCTTCGAAGTGTTACTACTTCTCTAATGTGACGAAGAGCTGGGAAGACAGTCGCAGTTACTGCGAGGAATGGGGAGCTGACCTGGTGATTATAGAGAGTGAAAAGGAACAGGTAAGGCTCTGTAAAATAATTGTGAATGAGTGGGTGGAGATAAAACTGACAACATGCATTCATAAGAAGCCACTGTAAATGTAATTATGTAATTATATCTCATCTTGTGTTGGTTCTTACAATCTAAGGTGTTCAATATTATCACTATGGGTGAACCGCAATCATCAGTGGGGTGTGGCTCATGCTGTAGCTCAGTATCTCACAGATCCAGAGTGAGCAGTGAGGGTCATTCTGTGTTTGTTTTCAGCGGTTCATCAAAAAACAAATAAAAAACTTTATCTGGATTGGACTGAGTTACTCAGCAGCTACGGGTAACTGGCTCTGGGTGAATGGAACCCCTCTGCAGAAAGGGTAAGATTTCTTACAGAAACAGCACAGGATGTAAAAATATAGACAGACACAATCATGTATAATTTTAAACAACATCTTGGCAGAACAGAAATATGAATGTTCCTCTGATGGTAGCCAGCCTAAGGTTTGTGTTACTGCAGTGAAATATGTCACTGGGTATGTTTCTGGTTATGATAGTGCATATGTGTACTTTACCCTTTTTATCTTTAATGTTGTTCTGTTTGTACGATGAGGTGGATTTAATGAGTACAGTTAATCCAGAATTATCTTCCAACAAAATATATTTCTGCTGTCTGAACTCTCTCACAAATGGCAATAGACAGAGAATGAGAAGGAGCCACTGTATCTCCGTAGGAAACAGCAGAGAAGTAGAGCTTCTGTGTCTCAGTCTTTGCTTCCTTTACAGACTCTGGAAAAGTGGAGAGTCAGGTGGTAATAGTGGATTTGAATGTGCCCTGATTGGCCCTACGTTGAAAGCATGGGATGCTTTTTACTGTTCTAATAATCAAAATTTTATCTGTGAGACTAAAGGCTAATAAACCATTTTTTATCATTGTATGTTTTTGGTTCTCTCATCTTGTGAGAGGCCGTTGACCATGCCAGCTTTGACAGTCAAACACAGGACCAATAAGCAGACCACAGTGTTACCGTTTCTGTTGGGAATATATGGAATATACATACTGCTGTCTTTACTAGAAATGTATCTGTGAGACTAAGCTTTATTAAATGCATTGAAATAACTGTACATGCAGAGTAGATTTAAGCTATTACATTATTGGTTCTATGGACATTTTGTAAGTATAAAAAATCAAAAACCATACATTTGAAATGGTCCTCATCTTGCTGTTGTGATACTGTAAATTGAAATTGAAATCGAGAACAGCAGTCACTGCTAAAAAAAAGCAAATGTGTTAATTGGTCCTCCTTTATCAATAATTTCGTAAATATGCACATACGTTTCCCCGTAAAATTATACAAACTAACAACTGCCGCCGCATTTATCAAACGTTCGGAGGCACTTAGTTTCAATCGTATCCCCGTGCGTATGTTGATAAATCCCTATCAGTCGTAAATTGGAAACGCGTTCACGGTCGCCTCATTGTAGCGCACCTCACGCGGTGACAGGGGGTCGGCCATTGGGGTCATCAACCACTGCTTCAGCGGGTAACCCATGTGTTGGAATGGCATAAGATCTTCTTGTTTGCCTCGTGAAGTCTGGCTCTAAGATGTTGCACAGTCTCAATTTAGAAGGGTTCTGGGGAATTGGAATTGACTCATGAGCCACTCGTCATCCTCGGCAAAAAAGTCATACTGGTCCCTAAAAATGCGATCTCGCCGAAGTGCTCTCGCCAAATCCTCTAATAGTGTAAGGTACGTCATTGCAAGCTTGGACTTGGACAGCATTTTGGCCATTTCAATATTATTTCTCATCAATTAATTATTTAAAAAACAAAACTGCAATTATGAAATCATAGCAACTCTTTGTAATGCTCATTTCAAACATTTTTGTTTTACTTCATTGAAATAGTATTCGCAACCAATTTATGTTAGTTACTTTATAATTTATCTTTCGTTTTATTATATTTTAATATTTCATGACAAAATACGTAGACAAAGAAGCCCATTTAATGACCAATTTCATCAATAAAAGTAAAAAATTCAAGTTAAAAGACGAACTGCGGAGTTTACACACACTCTGCGTGTGGTCTCCGGTTTTCGTAAATTTCCTTCGCACGTCCGGACAAGTTGGACTCCCGAAAACTTTAATAAGTCCCAGTTTTCATGTGTAAATGTTGGTACAAAGGAATTACTAGAAATTTTGTTCGTATGTTGCTTGATAAATGAGGCACATTGTGTGAAAGTATGAGCTAATAGAAAGAGCTCTCAGTACCTACTTACTCACTATCTCATAAAGGCTCTCCAAACAGAGGCTGTGTCCTAAAGACATAAGCCACATGTACCCACAAGTAAACAAGTGGTATGTGACTCTATGACTTAAATTCAATAAACATTTATCCTCAACTCTGACTTACAAGTAATATCCTTGCTTTATAATCCTTGCTGCAATTGCTAGTCAAATTTAAAGACTAATGTTTATTGAATTTAGCCTTATGTGGTTCCTGTGTTACCTTAATCTCAATCTGGCTGTATCACAGAAGCAAGTCCACAAGCTAAGAGTGTGTGTAAATGTTACATTAATACTCATAAATACCAAACTGATAAAGTACTAAAAATTATATTCCATGCATTATTGAAGACGTTTCAAAATGTATTAAACTGTGTCATTAAAGTTTTCGTTATTCTGAATGTTAGTTTGCTGCTGAAATATTCTGCTTCAATTTCATCTTTTTTTCTGTGTAACCATTTGTTTCAATCATTTCCTCATCACTTCAACATGAGCAGATCTTACAGGATAATCTGAGAAGTGGTGCAGTTCAGCTACAGTTTCCTAATTTTATTGGCAACCAGCACAACTTTCCTTAGAAGTGTTGACTTTCACACTTTAAAATAAGTTAAAATAAAAGCTTAATGTAGTATATATAATGCTTTCATAAACTTGACATAATGGCTTCATGCTTACGCAAATGTTGTGCTTCATAAAGGGTGGCAAAACATCTTCTTTTACAACATTATGCCAAATGTGACATAACCAACAATATCACCTGGCTAATGACTAAACATTATAAACGGTGCATAAAACCTGCTTATGTAGGATCCTAGGCTAACTGTGATATAACTCATGATGTCACTTGATGTCATGAAACAGTCCAAATCAACCCGAGAGAAGTGAGTCCCCTTGAATGCTGTTACAATTTTACTAAATGTACAGTAAATTACACATTTAATAAATTAAACACAGTGTGTGTACGCACGCGCGCACACACACGGACACACACGCACAAACACACGCACATTCACACACATACACACATACACATACTCTCTCAACACACAAAAAGGGAAATTTTTATTCAGTATACATTGATAAAAATTCTGAATGCTCTGGTAAGTTATGAGCTCATTGATGGTTTGTTTTGTTTCACTTAACCAGCATTACTTTGTCACTCTGACATATTAACTTTGTACTCATAGTTATGTCAGGTGCACACTTATGTGTAATGTTGTTACAGTTTTTTACAATCGCTAACATCATTTTTTCCAATCTGTAGTCACATTTTCAAAACTCTAAACACAATTAGCACAACATCCGTCTGTTGTGGACCATACCATTAACACAATTCATGTTTCTTTCACAGAATATGCAGTCAATTAACACATTTCTAAAATGCTTAGTTTCTTTATATACAAGCTTACCCAATACCAAAATTATGGACCTTTCTTGTCTTATTTACAAATGCTTGCACACAGCATGCCAGAAATGAAAACCTAATGTTCAAATCCTTAAATATAGCATAAAGCCTCTACTTCTGTAACAACAGCAGCTCAAAAGCTATATTGAAACAGCTGATAAGCATTTTGAAACATTGAGAAATGGCTGATTTACTGTAATTGTGTTTTTTTTTATTTTTACACATTTGGAACCAAAGGCCATGTATGTTGGATTTTTTGTTGATCACTGGCAGCAATTTCATGTTGCTAATAAAGCTTTTACTGCAGCATTTCTGTCTCTTACAATTTTTTTCTATGACATTCTATAAAGTAAAGTTGACTCATTCACTTTTATAGATAGTATGTTGCCAAAAATGCACACATTCGACACTCAACCAAAAAATGTGGAGTGGTACACAACAAAAGAAATTATTAAAAAAACAATGGATTTCATATTGTCTATTGTATGCAGGTACAACTGAAACATGAAAAGTAATGCAGTTTTTGTAATGCCATCAACTGTTAGTATTTTGAAAGTCGTGCTATGATTGACTAGATGTTCCTCTTAGATAGAAAACGTATTAGTGTTTTGACAGAATGATTTTATATTGAGTCGGGTTTGCCGTGTTTTGATAGAGTTAGTGTATGTAGAGAAAGTTGTTTTACATTTTGAAATGTATAGTTGGTATTTAATGAACAAAATGTGGTTTTGAGCAGAAAATTAACTATTTGGATAATTCTATGATGTAGGTGTGTTGCTGGGTTAGAAAAACTTAAGTATAGGTAAACGCTAGTTACCAATTGTAAAAAACTGTAATTTGAGTTAAAATATTGTGAATATTATATGTGAAAGTATATTATTTATGCATCTAGTGTTCACGTTTAGAAAGGAAGAAATGCCATTATGTTTATCATTTTTACCATTTCTGTCATTGTTTCTTTTGTACTCATAAACTGAAAAGTAACACTGCTACCTTGTGGCTGAGTGTAAAATAGATGGAAAAAACCCACGATAGGATGAGTGTGACGAGAAAATTAACATGAAACATGTGAAACAATGGAAGACAGATATTCAAAAAGAGTGCAAACCATGACAAAATGCAAACACAAACCAACTGAAAGAAAGTCCTCGTTATTATCAGATCGCATCTTTCTTATTTTTATAAATACTCTGTTTTCTAAGAAATACGCAGATGTTTACATGTTGCTGTTTTATTTGTTGTTTATTGGTGATCACAAAGCTGGACTTCGGCTTCTTGTACATGCTAAGCTGCTACTCAATCCTGGCCCTGGATCTGTAGCATAGCTTTCTATGCTATATCATGTGTAACATCTGGAGCAGGAGAAAGGCATTTTAATTGTGTTATCGCAGGATCAACAAGATGGAAAACAATCTCAGAAAAGATTGTTCAAATTGATGCGTGATTTCATCATGTCTCATGAGTGTATTCGAAAATATATAAAACTGGAAAGTTTTAATTAGTGCTCTATTGTGATCATATTGTGACTATACACCTGTGTAAAACGAATAATCAGACCAGCTGTAATCACAATCTCTTTAGAACTGTTTTTTCTTTTTTCCATCTGTGACGACTGTCTCTAATATTGTTTTATTTTTATTGTAGTTACAGGAGTCGGCCAGTGTGTGCGGTGCACCCCTTTCTAATTGAGAGCACCTGGGGGTAAACCCTATAATAAGGAAGCCCCCAGTGCTTTCTGGGCCGCTTTTCTCTCTTTCTTTCTCACTCTGTTCCAGGTAATCCTGCACCAGGTCAGGCGGTTGGACGGCCCGCGGGTTTTTCCCTTCACCCTCTTTTATTCACAGGTTTTGCGTTGTACATTCACATCCCATATTTACACACACGCGCATCCACGCACATTTAATATAAATACCCTACATTTCACTCATTCACTCATACATGTATTATTGTTTTCTTCTTAATAAATAATTCCTTTGTTTAAAAGTATACCTTGTTGTGTTGTTTCCCTTTTTGTCACGACTATAGCTTAAGTCGTAACACATCTTTTGCATTTTTTTCATTTGGATAAAGTTCATGCTCCTTTACTGAACCATTGTTGTTTTCTGTGTCTGATGCTGCAATTATTGTCAGCTCTCCGTTTCCCAATGAGAACTGGAGAACTTGAATCGCTCTCCACTGGTGTGGAGTGTCACTAAACAAACACTTTGAAGCTGCAACGAGTATAGCTATCGCCTACACACATTTGGAGGTACAGTGCCGTGTTTGGCTGTTTGATTTTGGTTGAGTTCACCTTCTCCCACTGAGGAAGCAAGAGGGTGAAGTAGATGGCCAATGGGAGGAGCGCACAGAGTGCACCCATCACTCATGGGAGTTGTAGTATCATGTAGCATCACCACAAATTGATTTAACTATTTCAGATGGCTTTTGTAAAATACAATAATTTTTAAAATAGAAAATGCTACTGGAAGGTCACCTGCCAAAGCGCCTAGTATGTGAACAATTTACACACCATTGCTGAATTCTACCCACATTTGCGAAGGGGGGGGGGGGGGGGGGTATTAATGTCAAGCCCTGATCAGCTTCCTGGTCTCTCAATGTGATTTCCTCTTTCTGCTCAAGTACCACAGACCACAGTGACACAAAATATATAAAAAGAAGCACTAGCAGCAGTTGTCAGAAATGGCAGCATTAGTCTCCAAAGATTCAGAGGGTATATACACTGCCCTGGCCTGTCCAGACCAAGATGTGTACAGCACACTGCGCCAGACCTCACTCAACAGCCCAGGAGCTCAGAACACAGGTAAGAACACCTGCACAGTGTATTAAAGGGCAGCACACAGGTAAGAACACCTGCACAGTGTATTAAAGAACAGCATAATCAAGAGATTATTGTCGCTTTTAAATGAGCTTGTGGAATATATTTTTTATTACATCAGTAGCACATAGGGAAAACAAAATACAATCGTAGCTCCAAGCTTGCTCCTAGAGCCGAGCTCCCAGCTCCCAGTTTCCTGATCTGAGCTCGCACCTCATAGCTCGCTCATCCCAGCTCCCAGCTCTCAGATCGTACCTATCAGCTCACTCTTGCCCGAAGACCTCTTGTGTTGCTGTATATTACTTTAATTTGAAGAAATATTAGAACGTATCAATTATTGCAATGTGCATCATTGTAAGACGCAAAGGGAAGTTAATGCTGGAGTTGGCAATTTTTATGTTAGAATATAATTTTATTACGTATAAATGTCAAGAGACCATTAGAAAATGCTTGTTTGTGTAAAGGGGTTAAATGGGGTGTTATTCTTGGTTAGTTTGTGTGGAGCTCTAAATGACTAAGTAACGTGTGGCAGTTTACCCATTTTGCATTTAGGCTTATTTGATATTTAAAAATAGAAGTAAGCTTATGGATTTTAATTGTAATTTAATTAATGGATTAAGATAAACAGCTCATATAAATAGCGACACTCGTCCGGAACCATGGACGTGGGGTGGGCATGTAAGTTGCAAAAAACTGGCTGTGGTATACCCAGGTGTTGATGGTGCTACCGCCAAGAGGTAAATGTTTTTCTCGACTTGTAGTGGTACTGGGCCAGAGTATGCACAGTCATAAATGTTGAGCTTTGCAATTCAGATTAGTCAATTGAAGACACAAATACACATAAATTTTTAAAAAAGTGTTTATATCTCATTCTTTCTGGTTGTCTGTGACTGTTGGCCCTAATTTTCCATTGACTCAGTTGTCATATCTACTTTAAAAATGTTAAGCGAACAGTTTTCTTGACGTCAAGAAACCATTTTAGAAACTTGAATGTGACAAACCACCTAGCGTTTCTTAATTTGAACATGAATCTGCTGGTATCTGTTAGCATAGCTTGACTTTAACACTCTCCCCCCAAAAGTGTGGCTGTTTATAAATATATGCACAGCCTCACTCCTCTGCCTGACTCGGCTGGCTGTGAATAACTATTTTATTTATTTAAGCTTTATTTATACAGGGTAGGTTGACTGAGCATGTATGTTCTTTTACAGCAATGCCCTGTTTCACACACACTTAGATCCCCAACCACACGAATAAATGACAAAAAATCAGTAGTACAATATAGATGAAAACATCATAAGTTCAGAAACAGTCATAGTGACCAATTGCGTGAAGTTCTCTGCTTTTTATAACTGATGTAAATTCTCAGAGTAACCAGGTCTGTGTGCTGAACCTCCCTCGGTAAGCTATTCCAGGCAGATAGTGCAGAGAAGTTAAAAGCCTTTTTACTTATGTAGTGCCCTTGGAAGATGTTTGCCAATTTGATCTGTTAGTTGCAATGTAATTTAATTAATTCATTAATTCTTGGATTTGGGTGGGGTAATGTTGTTCAGAGAGGCCAGTGTTTTTTTTTTTTCTGGCTATGCAACTGTGTGATTTAGATAATTGGTTCACGTGATAGAAGCTGATAAAACGAGAACTACTTTAGAAAGTTCACGGAGAGTGAAGGTCTAGTTACAGTTTTTTTTGATTGCTAAGACACATTGAATGAAACAATTCCCCTTTTTCTCAGAACTATTAACACAATCCCAAAACTACACATCAATCAACACAAACCTCAAACATCCATGCCAAACTCAAATTATCTTCTCAAAAACATATACACTTCCATCAAAATTAAACTTTGCCTTCAAATGGCACACACAAGCCATCGAAAACACAGACAATGTAGATTACCCATAACACATCAGTGAGATAAATTCAAAGCACTACTGCAAAAACCTTTTATAGCAGTGCGTCAGGAGTTATTTTCTCCTGGTTATTCTACTTATTTTATGGTTTTCAGATTTTGATCTTTGCAATGTTACACTACTAACAAATGAGGGAGTGTGCAAATTTCCAAATATTTTATCTGTAGTACTGAAAAGTTATGCTGAGTGAAAAGTACTGTACAGTAACCACAACACAGTTGAAGGAACAAAAAAATGTATTTTTTATATATATGCATATATATATAATGTAGTATTTTCAAAGGAGAGTAGCATTCATAAAAGGAACTCAGTATACGCAGCACTATAAACAAACAGCAATAAAATCTAAAGAACATATAGTCTGTAAATACACTTCAACATTACATAGACAGCATATCCTCTCACAGCAGTACAGCAGATACAATATGTAACATTACAGTAAATTATAGTACCTGTTTTCTTGTCTGAAAGTATGGACAATGGATGCCACTGTGAAACGATTCAAGTTTGGCTGAACTCTCTGTCCAGCTTCCCTCATCATCATACCATGCACCAGCACATGGTCAATCAAGGTGGCACGTATTTCGTCTGGGACAAATTGTCTCCTGCCTCTTCGTCTCCTTTGTCTTCCTGATCTTTGGACAGCTTGTCCATTTTGAGGATCCATTGTTCAAAAGCACACAGACGCAAACTGTGGCCCTATTTATTGATCCAGAGATTGTGACCGGTGTGTAAACAATTTTGCTGCCAAGTGTTTGCACCTAGAGAAAGGTGTGTTACCTGAGTTTAGGTTGTGATGGCTTGAGTTAACTGTTTTGACTACTAGTGTTTGTTGCATGAGCACAGTGTGTAACCAGTGATTCATGAGAGCATTTGTTTGTAGAGATTTGCAGAAAAAGTTTAACAATTTGCAGCATGTGTTAAAACAAGTGAAAAGTGTTTATAGTTTTGAGAGATGTGTTGGTCCTCTGAGAACTGAAGTAATAATTTGGGAGTTTTTGCTAAAAGAACCAGTTTTAGTGTGTTAGCAATTGAGAAAAACTGTAAACTTTTAGTTCTGGCGCCTGTTGCTGTGCTGATTAAAAGATATGTTGTCCAATCACGCTGCGTAATGGGGGGTTCGACAAGAGGTCAAGTGGGAACTAGTTAGGGGTTGGAGGAGAAGACTCGAACTGAAAAGAGAGAAGCAGGTGGTGCACGTTGCAGGAGAGATCGTTAAACTGTTTAGTGAAACTGAGTTGAATGCACGTTTTGGAATTGATTATCGGTTTTCGCCATCGTCATTGAATTAAGCCGCGGTACGCGATTGGAAGGTGCGGACGTTTTGGTGTAAATTCCAGTTTTTCTTATTTTTTTGTCGACGAATGTTTTCTCTACTGTTTCGGGTTAGCTAACCTGCAGCTAGTCACACGAAGAGGACAGCACGCGGCTGGACTAGTGTGTTTGTGTCGGACCTGCATTCGGATCAGCAGTGACTTGTTTTCCTGTGTGTGTGAGTAAACCTCAGCATTATTGTGTGGATTCATATGAGCTCCAACATGCGCGCCAACGTATAAAGACAAACTGTGCACGAACAGCCTAAAACCCCGGGTTATTTTCTTTCGTTTGTTATTTTGGTTTCGTGTTCATTTCTTTCATTTAATACTGTGACAGTTAAAGGGGCCATGCAGTGTGTATGGGCTGCCTATGTTTGAATGGCGTCAAGTTGATGGCACTTTGGTGTTTTTTTTAAAATAAATGCCACTATTGTAGTTAAAGAGATATTCTGGACTGTGTATAGTGTTATTGCATATTTTTATCTTGAAATTGATTAAGCCCATTATAATTTGGTGTATTTTGGTATTGTGGTTTTACTCCTTATACATGGAGTCAAATGTTACGCACAAGTAGAGCACCATTTTAGGTTAATAAAATAACTGGTTCTTTGAGTGTGAGTGCTCAAAGTGGGGGCTCGTGAGTCAAAGTGTTTATGCATGGGAGTCATTGTTCACAAGCAGTATAGCTACATACTAACATCTTTAAAGCTACCTGAGACCTCCCAGTCTCCCAGGTGAGATCCCTAGACAGAGTAAACTGGTGCATCCCATCACAGCTCCTCCCAGGCATTTTAGTGTTGAAGTGGAAGTTTCATAGGTTTCAGTATTACCTATGTATATTATGTAAATGAGCATTGTGGCGGGAATGCTACACTTAACTCACTACGGACAGTAGGAACCTTCGTTATCAAAGTATCTGTTATCTTTACTGGTATGCACTCTAATTCTGGGTCAAATAACGAGAAAGGTAGCTCGGAAGAATTCCCAAAATTGTCTTATAAATGAAAACATACCGGTGGCTAAGTCGATGCATGGATAGGGCGAGCCAAGCAACCACTGAATACAGTGAGCAATGATGAGTGAGGCTTCTACTTGTGATAAATCTCAGGGCTCTATGGTACACTGTCTTATCATGTGAAGACGATAGGTAGGTGTGCTCACGTAACATAGGTTACCATAATCACGATCTGGCAGTAAAGTAGTTTTGACGAATGTACATTTAAAGTAAAAACCCAACTTGCGCTTCTTAATCCGATGTTGGAAGTGATAGTTAAAAGACCGCTGATCATAAAGAAAGAAACCTAAGTATAGACTGTTACAGGCTCAATAGATTGGCCTTGTAAAGTGGTAATACTTTGTTTTAATGATGTGTAGCCTACTTACAATACTATTCGATAAAACCATAAGCTTGGCTTTTTCAGCATCCAGAACAGGTTTCAGGTGGAAAAACTGAGCCTGCACCAGATTAAAAACATGTTGCAGTTTCTAAAGAGCTTTATTCAGGGTAGAATCAAAACAGTATACAGCTGTCAGCATGAATGAAAAGCAGCATCTGGAACATTTTCACTAAGGCAGTTTATATAGACAGTGAACAAGTCACAGGAGTAGATCTTCAGACTCTTTGAGAGAACATTTGAATCTTTACCCTGCTGACCAACACGTTTTGTCATAGGTCCTCTGACATTCAGATATCGCCATTCCCCCTGCCCTGTACGCCCACTCCTTCACTTCAGTAGTCAAACTGTATACACCAATATTGGTTTAATTGCAGTTTAGACCATAGTACAATGTTTACTGAAATGTTCGCTGTTTAGTGAACCTGTGTTTATACATGAACTGAAATGGCACAACCAAGTACTGAACTGCAGAAATGAGATTTTTATTTACTGCGCAACTTGTACATACAAGTCCCAAGAGCAGGATCAGTGATGCGTTATCTCTGTTACCATGTAGGTACACTTTATTTATTGCATACCACAGCAATATCAAAAGCACATCCTGCATTTTGTCTTGAAAATATTTAAAGTTTTGTGTTTCTCAGGCATTGTGAGTGCAGTGATGGGCCCCACTATCTGGATAATGCTTGTGTGTTCCATCTGGAAATGTGTAACCGGCCACCATTTCACCCGTGGATTGAGGGAGGGTTTCTGTGGACAGGTGTCCCCTGCTCTTTGCTCAATAGTGACACCCTTGGTCAGTTAGGAACCTGCGATCTCTCTGTGCCAGTAGCATAGTTTTCCAGTGCAGAAAATGCATGGCATAGAAATGCTTCTTGGGCTACAATGAAAATGAGGGGTAGCTGACTGCATGCACTTGTCTGCTGCCTCCTGAATGGACAGAGGCTCAAATGCTGCACACTTGCTTTTCTTCTGAAGAGTTGAAATTTTTTTGACCTAATGTAGTCACATGAAATTGAAATAGAAATGGAGTAGGCCCACACTCTTATATTTATTTAGGAGTGCAGGCCTCCTGTATTTTTATTTAGTGAATATTTGGTAGTTGGGTAGGTGAAAGAGTTTGCAGTAGTGGATTTTTATTTGCTGTTGTAAAACTTTAGTTTATTGCAGTATGTTTGGTTTGAAATTAAAATAAAAACTAGCAACAAGAACAACTGTATAAAACATCAAAGAAATGAGACATTCTGCTTAACTAGTCTGTTTTCTTGACCACAGAGCACAGGGGGCAAAGCTCAAATACCTACAGACGGGTTGCAGTGTGTCTGGGGCTGCTGTGTGCTCTCTTATTGGCTGTCACAGTAGTCCTGTGTGTCCTCTGTGAGTAACTGTCTGTGTCTCTTTACTGTGATCCTGGTAAAATGTCATTTTAAAGTAAAAAACAGATCTGCTCTGTCATTTTACAAATGAATATCATATAGTGGGATTAACTTTTGGGCTTCTGGGCAATCCCCTCTGTTTTCACCTAGCTATTGATGTAGATTCTATTTTAAGAAAAATAAATATTTTTAAGTAATAAATTAGTTACTACATAAGAGCTAATATTTGATGTTGATGCCTTGATCATTGTTGGTCATTATTTTTTTTTCCAAAATCCATTCAACATTGTAGTTTTTACTTTGAAATTTGCCTAAAAAATTTATATGTAAAAAAATCTTATAATTTGTCACCCATCTGTATATATATATTCATTCACATTGTTAAATGTATACTGAAATATTTTTATGAAGCCCAAATTAACAAAAAGATTGTTCATAATTCTCTAAAACTGTGTAAATTAATATATTGACTTAACAACACAAATTAAAAATTCTTTAAAAACTTTTTTCCTAGTTTGCCTAAATTTATTCATTCACAGTTCACAAACTTAACAAATGATGTGGTCAACCTATGGGCTTAAGCTTCTGTTTCCACAGGTTAGCACAGTAGTCTGTATCATACTGAGGTGGAATTCTGTAAAACTCCTTAATCGATACTTATTTTTCCTAAGGAATGCATTTCCCCTTGTGTATTAGATATAAGTCTGCTCAGAAGCAACTACAGCACCATGAATACAGAGAAAGTCCAACTACAGAGTAAGTACAATGAAGTAATTAAGGAACTCCTCTTTTTGTAGCAGTACTGTCCCTCCAATTCACAGTGAGTGGTGCTACTCTGTTGTCCATCTGCAGAAAAGCATTTACTTTTACACTGTTACAATGAAAAGATCATTCTTAGAGTCTGCTGCTTGTTCTTTCTGTACAGGCAATGTTTCTAACCGCTGTCCACAGGGCTGGGCACAGTTCTCTTCGAAGTGTTACTACTTCTCTAATGTGACGAAGAGCTGGGAAGACAGTCGCAGTGACTGCGAGGAATGGGGAGCTGACCTGGTGATTATAGAGAGTGAAAAGGAACAGGTAAGGCTCTGTAAAATAATTGTGAATGAGTGGGTGGAGATAACACTGATAACATGCATTCATAAGAAGCCACCGTAAATGTAATTATGTAATTATATCTCATCTTGTGTTGGTTCTTACAATGTAAAGTGTTCAATATTACCACTATGGGTGAATCACATTTATCAGTGGGGTGTGGCTCATGCCGTAGCTCAGTATCTCACAGATCCAGAAGGTGTCAGTGTGGACTGTTTGTCTCTCAGTGTCTACATCTACAGAGTGAGCAGTGAGGGTCATTCTGTGTTTGTTTTCAGCGGTTCATCAACAAAAAACAAATAGAAGGCTATAGCTGGATTGGACTGAGTTACTCAGCAGCTAAGGGTAACTGGCTCTGGGTGAATGGAACCCCTCTGCAGCAAGGGTAAGAATTCTTACAGAAACAGCACAGGACGTAAAAATATAGACAGACACAATCATGTATAATTTTAAACAACATCTTGGCAGATCAGAAATATGAATGTTCCTCTGATGGTAGCCAGTCTAAGGTTTGTGTTACTGCAGTGAAATATGTCACTGGGTATGTTTCTGGTTATGATAGTGCATGTGTGTACTTGACCCTTTTTATCTTTAATATTGTTCTGTTTGTACAATGAGGTTGATTTAATGAGTACAGCTAATCCAGAATTATCTTCCAACAAGATATATTTCCGCTGTCTGAACTCTCTCATAGATGGCAATAGACAGAGAATGAGAAGGAGTCACTGTATCTCTGTAGGAAACAGCAGAGAAATAGAGCTTCTGTGTCTCAGTCTTTGCTTCCTTTACAGATTCTGGGAGAGTGGAGAGCCAGATGTTAAGAATCGATTTCATTGTGCCCTGATTGGCCATACATTGAATGCACGGGATGCTTTTTACTGTTCTAATAAGCAAAATTTTATCTGTGAGACTAATGCTCTGCTCTCCTAAACCATTTATCATCATTGTATGTTTTTGGTTCTCTCATCTTTTGAGAGGCTGTTGACCATGCCAGGTTTGACAGTTAAACACAGGACCAATAAGCAGACCACAATGTTACTGTTTCTGTTGAGAATATATGGAATATACATACTGCTGTCTTTACTAGAAATGTATCTGTGAGACTAAGCTTTATTAAATGCATTGAAATGACTGTACATGCAGAGTAGATTTAAGCTATTACATTATTGGTTCTATGGACATATTGTAAGTATAAAAAATCAAAAACTATACATTTTAAATGGTCCTCATCTTGCTGTTGTGATACTGTAAATTTAAATTGAAATCGAGAACAGCAGTCACTGCTAAAAAAGCAGATGTGTTCACTGGGCCTCATTTATCAATAATTTTGTAAATATACACATAAGTTTCCCTGTAAAATTATACAAACTAACAACTGCCGCCGCATTTTTCAAACGTTTGGAGGGACTTAATTTCAATCGTATCCCCGTGCGTATGTTGATAAATCCCAATCGGTCGTAAATTAGAAGCGCGTTCACGGTCGCCTCATTGTAGCGCACCTCACGCGGTGACGGGGTTGGCCAGTGGGGTCATCAACCCCTGCTTCAGCGGGTAACCCATGTGTTGGAATGGCATAAGATCTTCTTGTTTGCCTCGTTAAGTCTGGCTCTAAGATGTTGCACAGTCTCAATTTAGAAGGGTTCTCGGGAATTGGAACCGACTCATGAGCCACTCGGCATCCTCGACAAAAAAGTCATACCGGTCCTGAAAATGCGATCTCGCCGAAGTGCCCTCGCCAAATCTTCTAATAGTGCAAGGTCCGCCATTGCAAGCTTGGACTTAACAGCATTTTGGCTATTTAAATATTATTTCTCATCAATTAATTATTTAAAAAACAAAACTGCAATTATGAAATCATAGCAACTCATTGTAATGCTCATTTCAAACATTTTTGTTTTACTTTAATTGAAATAGTATTCGCAACCAATTTATGTTAGTTTCTTTATAATTTATCTTTCTTTATGATATTTTAATATTTCATGACAAAATACATAGACAAAGAAGCCCATTTAATGACAAATTTCATCAATAAAAGTTAAAAATTCAAGTTAAAAGACGAACTGCGGAGTTTACACACAATCTGCGTGTGGTCTCCGGTTTTCGTAAAAATTTCCTTCGTAACAGTCCAAATCAACCCAAGAGATGTGAGTCCCCTTGAATGCTGTTACAGTTTTACTAAATGTACAGTAAATTACTCATTTAATAAATTAAACAGTGTGTATACCCGTGCGCGCACACACACACGCACATTCACACACATACACGCATACACACACTCTCTCTCTCCACACACAAAAAGGGAAATTTTTATTCAGAATACTATAATGGTGGGGGGGGGGGGGGGGGGGGGGGGGGTGTTGGAGAAACAGAAGCGACTAATGTAGGGGAACGAAAAGCTAACGCTACAGGAAGCGTTAACCACAAAGTCCCGAAGGACAAAGGAAAGGGAACACCAGAAACAGAAACACAAATATAAGATCCTTGGGAGGGCAACGTCATACTTGTTCCTGGTTATGGTTATACACTTTGTTGTACGTCGCTCTGGATAAGAGCGTCTGCCAAATGCCTGTAATGTAATAATGTAACTCCCGCACACACAGGATCATAAACACGGAGTAAAAAGCAACTCCGAAGGACAACCTTGTCCAGCCGTAAAACTGGCTCACGAAACCAAAAACGACCCATGAAAACCAGGGCGAAAAAGAAGGGGACCAGTGGTACAGAGGCGAAGCTCTGGTACCAAACCCAAAACTGGTCTTAAAAGAAAATAGACAACTGAATAGCAAAATTACTCAGCGAAAAGAAAAACCTGAGACGCAGCTCAGAAAGACACAAACAAAATACAATACCAGGGACAACGTCCCAATACCCAACGGCTCACACAAGCTCAAAATAAAAAATACAAATACTCTAAGGCGTCAGAATGCGCTCACTGCGCTAAGAGACTGAACGCCTTAAAAGAAGACACAGAACCACCCAAGAACACAATTCTGTACACCGTCTACTGAGCACCTATACCTTACCGGCTTAGTGAAAAAGGGGTTTTACACAGAAGCGCTGATTGCTGTTCTGCCAGTGCTTATAAAGGCACCACCCCAGGTGAAAACAATTGGGAATCAGACACCTGGAACAAATTAAGAAATTCTCAGACGCCGGGTGCCTTCTAGTGGCAGCACAAGGCCACTACACCCCAGAACCATGACAAATACATTGATACAAATACTGAATGCTCTGGTAAGTTATGAGTTCATTGATGGCTTGTATTGTTTCACTTAACCAGCATTACTTTGCCACTCTGACATATTAACTTTGTACTCATAGTTATGTCAGGTGCATACTTATGTGTAATGTTGTTACAGTTTTTTACCATCGCTAACATCCTTTTGTCCAATCTATGGTCACATTTTCAAAACTCTAAACACAATTAGCACAAGCATCCGTCTGTTGTGGACCATACCATTAACACAATTCATGTTACTTTGACAGAATATGCAGTCAATTAACACATTTCTAAAATGCTTAAAGTTTCTTTACATACAAGCTTACCCAATACCAAAATTATGGACCTTTCTTGTCTTATTTACAAATGATTGCACACAGCATGCCAGAAATGAAAACCTAATGTTCAAAACCTTAAATATAGCATAAAGCCTCTACTTCTGCAACAACAGCAGCTCAAAAGCTATATTGAAACAGCTGATAAGGATTTTTGAATGAACAGATCATTGAAACACTGAGAAATAGCTGATTTACTGTAATTGTGTATTTTATTTTTACACATTTGGAACCAAAGGCCATGTATGTTGGATTTTTTGTTGATCACTGGCAGCAATTTCATGTTGCTAATAAAGCTTTTACTGCAGCATGTCTGTCTCTTACAATTTTTGTTCTACTACATTCTATAAAGTAAAGATGACTCATTCACTTTTATAGATAGTATGTTGCGAAAAATGCACACATTCGACACTCAACCAAAAATGCAGAGTGGTTCATAGTAAAAGGAAACTGAATTATAAAAAACAATGGATTTCATATTGTCTATTGTATGCAGGTAGAACTGAAACATGAAAAGTAATGCAGTTTTTGTAATGCCATCAACTGTTAGTATTTTGAAAGTCGTGGTGCTATGATTGACTAGATGTTCCTCTTGGATAGAAAACGTGCCAGTGTTTTGAGAGAATGATCTGATATTGAGTCGGGTTTGCCGTGTTTTGATAGAGTTAGTGTATGTAGAGAAAGTTGTTTTGCATTTTGAAACGTATAGTTGGTATTTTATGAATAAAATGTGGTTTTGAGCAGAAAATTAACTATTTGGCTAATTGTGTGATGTAGGTGTGTTGCTGTGTTAAGAGTTTAGAAGAAATATCTTAAGTATAGGTAAATGCTTGTTAGCAATTGTAAAAAACTGTAATTTGAGTTAAAATATTGTGAATATTATATGTGAAAGTGTATTATTTATGCATCTAGTGTTTAGAAAGGAAGAAATGCCATTTGCCATTTCTGTCATTTTGTCTTTTGTACTCATAAACTGAAAAGTAACACCGCTACCTTGTGGCTGAGTGTAAAATAGATGGAAAAAACCCACGATAGGATGAGTGTGATTAAAAAATGAACATGAAACGTGAAACAATGGAAACCAGATATTCAAGAAGAGTGCAAACCATGAAAAAATGCAAACACAAACCAATTGAAAGAAGGTCCTTGTTATTAGAGATCATGTAGGAAAATTTTGAGACTCCCCATGACTGTGATGACATCACATGTTAAAGTTAGGGTGTTCCCATTAATGTTGATCAAAAGGTTTCCTCCAAAACTCTCAATGCTTCATGATAAAATATATCACAAATATAATTATATACTCATATAATCAATATGTAATCCATTAAACCTATATCAGTAGTTGTAGATAAGCTTATGGAAACGCAAGAAACCACAGTATCCACTGTAGAAAAAAGAGCAAGAGAACGCAGTAGTCTTAGAAATCACATTTACTCACTCAGCAGAAAAACTTCTCACTCAGCAGAAAAAACTGCTCACTCAGCAGAAAAAACTGCTCACTCAGCAGAAAAGAACTAGTCACTGAGCAGAAAATACTAATCAAATACTAATCATACCCTATTGCCTAAAAATTTCAACAGATAACCAAAACAGACACTAACCAAAAAACTAATCATATACTGCCAAAATAGAGCAGAGTACAATAATACAAAACTAACAAAAACGCTAATGCTAGATAAAAGTGCTAGAAAACTAATATTTTACAGTGACCCATATGTAACTTGTACGCTTAATGAAAAAATTACAGGGGGCTGAGACTTATATGCATACTGGAAAAGTACAGAACAAAGGCCACTGCTTCTTAAGAGAAAGTTGGGGTAACTTTCCACACTGACGTTATCACCTAAGAACAAAGAAAGTCATTTTGGTGCCAAGTAGGTCAGATAAGACACAAAATCAGACGTCTGGAATAACACCATATGGTGCCAAAAAGAACAGGTGGCTGGGATTTATGTAAATGTATAAGGGGTTGTGGAGTTTGTGGAGTACATTTTGTGTATAAAAGGATTGTAAAACTAACACTCGGGGTTCAATTCGGCGGAATTGTTCCGGCTTTGTTGTGCACTTGTGCAAATAAAGTCTAACCTTTCTGAAGAGCTTGCTGCCGTGGTGTCTTTTCCCTCGTGAAGTAGTTTTCTACAGATTGGCGATTGGACTCAGAATTCTGTCGGTTCCTAGACACGACAATCACATCTTTTTATTTTTAGAAATACTCTGTTTTCTAAGAAATACGCAGATGTTCACATGATGCTGTTTTATTTGTTGTTTATTGGTGATCACAAAGCTGGTACTTCGGCTTCTTGTACATGCTAAGCTGCTACTCAGTCCTGGCCCTGGATCTGTAGCATAGCTTTCTATGCTATATCATGTGTAACATCTGGAGCAGGAGAAAGGCATTTTAATTGTGTTATCGCAGGATCAACAAGATGGAAAACAATCTCAGAAAAGATTGTTCAAATTGATGCATAATTTCATCATGTCTCATGAGCGTATTCGAAAATATGTAAAACTGGAAAGTTTTAATTAGTGCTCTCATTGTGACTATAAACCTGTGTAAAACGAATAATCAGACCAGCTGTAATCACTATCTCTTTAGAACTATATTTTCTTTTTTTCCATCTTTTGCATTTTTTTCATTTGCATAAAGTTCATGCTCCTTTACTGAACCATTGCTGTTTTCTGTGTCTGATGCTGCAATTATTGTCAGCTCTCCGTTTCCCAATGAGAACTGGAGAACCTGAATCGCTCTCCACTGGTGTGGAGTGTCACTGAACAAACACTTTGAAGCTGCAATGAGTATAGCTATCGCCTACACACATTTGGAGGTACAGTGCTGTGTTTGGCTGTTTGATTTTGGTTGAGTTCACCTTCTCCCACTGAGGAAGCAAAAGAGGGGTGAAGTAGGTGGCCAATGAGATGAGCACACAGAGTGCACCCATCATTCATGGGAGTTGTAGTTTCATGTAGTATCACCACAAATTTATTTAACTATTTCAGATGGCTTTTGTAAAATACAACCATCTCATAAAATACACGTTTTCAACGTACAAAAATGCCAAGTTACTCACACATACAAGACATACACCGTCTATAATGCATTCATTCAGACTGCCAAAATCCAGGCCTGCCATTAAAAGTTTTGATATCAAAATGACGCCAAGTTACGGTACTACAAACAATATAGGCTATCTTGCCTCACCAAAATTAAATAAGATGTATTCCAAAGCAATGCACCTCCTCTCACACCCCATTCGCAAAGAGGGTTTCCATACTGATTGCGATACTCGTTAGGTCCTGTTTGAATGACTGTTACAGCAAAACACCCCACCCCCCTTGCACTGTTGTGCGTCTCGTGTAATAGTTCATTTCCTTTTCTTGGGGTCAATTTACCACACCCAATGATGGAGGGGTCATTATTGATTAGCCACACTGGTTCTTCTACAATCATTTTCTCACACTTATCTGCATTGGTAATGTCCCTTTCCAGGTTAGTTGTAACCAGAAATTGCGCAGTGACTGAAGTTACCAACCTTTTGACCAGGGACTGAATTAGTGGAACTACACAACATGAGGCAAATAACACCAACAATACTATCCCTATGATCACCCCTATCTTTACCAGAGCCGTTTTCCATGTTGACATGTTTAACCAGTCCCACCATGACCACCCCTTAGATTCTCCTTTGTGTTTCTAACGTGTTCATCTCTCAGGTTTTCCAATGCCTCTAATGCTGCTGTTATGTTACCCCCTTCTCCTGTGTGTATTGAAATGACTGTACAACATTCTTCCCCAATTCGTCCACATACCTCCTGTTCTTCAGCTAGCATTGTGTCAAGAATTAGTTTATTCTGTATTTGTCACGGGTTGTCGAGGGAATGGACCCAAATGCAGAGTAAAAAAAACCCCAAGAACTCCAAAATGGAAATTCACAGATTTTAATAACAAAAACTCAAAAACAGAAAATCCAAAAAGAAGCTAAACGGGCAGGGCAGAAACAGGTGGACAAAAACAGGCACGGGGAAACACGGGCAAACTCTTAGGCAAGACACACGTGGAAACAAGGGAAAACACAAGGAACCAGCACCCGAGTCAGGGAAGAAGAGTTAGACAAGACACTGATGAGACACAGCAGGGCACAATGAACAATCAGGCCACAGAGGGGGAAGGGAAAACGAGACAACCCAAAACCAATAATAGAATAGAAAACAATAATACAATTAAATGGGGTAAAAGGACGGAACTAAAAACTGAGGTTCCGCCATCTAGCGGCCCAAAAGGGAAACACATCAAACCACAGAACATGACAGTACCCCCCCCCCCCCCCCCAAGGGACATCTCCTGACGTCCCAGGAAACTGGCCCTGGGAGGGGGTGACCAACAAAACGGGACTCAAAGACACAGGACTGAACTGGCAAATCGAAGACAAGACAGAACACTGGAATGGACAAAGACATGGCGGAAACCTAGACTGGACTATGGCATGGCATAAACAATGGACTAGACAATGACAAGACAGAAACACCGAACTGGACTGGGATGAGACAGAATACCGGACTGAGACGAGACACGACAGAACCCCGGACTGGACTGGGACGAGACTGAACACCGGGCTTAGTTAAACAAGACAGGTACCGACTGGGCTAGACAGGAGGGGACTGGGCATGACAAGACAGGAACGGACAGGACCAAACTGACACCTACTGAACAATACCAAGACACCACACGAAACAGATACAAACACAACACGACACAGGACTGGACAAAAGACAGACATGGAGCGGACTAATGACACAACATGGAACTGGACATGGACCCTACACTGGACTAGACTCAGACAACACGGGGGTGGACTGAGACTGACACAGAAATGGACTGACACAGACTGGAACGGACTGACACAGACAGGGAGAGAGGTAAGACTAAGGGAATGGACTGACACAGGAACAACATAGGGAGACCTACAAGGACAGACAAAGGGACAAGCAGGTGGGGAGGCACACGGCAAGACCGACACACACGAAGGGACAGACAGACAGGGAAGGAGAGGGGTGAACTCAAAGACTGACACACAAACTGACAAACGGGCAGACAGGACAAAAAACAGGCAGCCTGACACACCGACAGACAGGCAGGAGAACAGATTGGCCGACGGGCCGACGGCCTGGGGGGCAGATAAACAGGCCAACGTACTGGCCGACAAACACGCGGGCAAACAGGTAGACAGGCAAGCGCGCAGACAAATAGACAAGGGGGCGGGTGAACAGACCCACGGTGGGGAACGTGGATAGGGCGTGGTCTCTGGGCACTGGGTGGGGACAGCGACAGCTTGCAAACACTAGGGGGGCGCGAGAACACTAGGGGAGCACGGACACTAGGGGGCGTGGGAACACTAAGGGGAGCGAGAACACTAGGGGGCATGGGAACACTAGGGGGAGCGAGAACACTGGGCAAGGCGTGAACACTGGGCAAAGCGTGAACACTGGGCGAGGCATGGACATTGGGTGAAGCGTGAACACTGGGCGAGGCATGGACATCGGGCAAAGCGTGAACACTGGGCGAGGCATGGACATTGGGCAAGGCCTGAACACATGGCAAGGCAGGTGGCTTTGCCTGCGGGACAGTGGCCAGGGCAGACCGCGCCGGCCCCTGCAGGACAACAGACGGAGCAGGTGGCCTCTCCGGGGCTCTGGACGACTAGAAGGGACGGCGGGCTGGGCAGGCAGCTCCTGCGGCACGGCGGGCTCCGGCGCACTGGGCTGGGAGTACTTCTCGGCCAGAGGGGGCATATCCGCGGCCCCCCGGAGATACTCCTCCCAGTGGAATGCCGTTGCTACTAGAGCTTTAAAGTCACAGCACCCCTCCAGGCCAGAGTAAATTAGCCCACTGTGGAGGGGGTCCTTCATGTTGTCCCTAAATAGCTGGCACACGGACTGGGGCAGGTCCGTCTGTGCGGCCACAGCGCTAAACTCTGTCGCGTAGTCCAATAATGTATACGACCCCTGGCATGTATCAAAGAGTCTGTCTGCCATCTGTCTACTGGACAGGGGGGCCTGTCCAACGGCAGAACTTGGCCCGGAGGTCCTCCCAGCAACCACCGTCTTACTCAAAACCGGCGGCATGACTAAATAAAAAACGGGAAGGGGGGGGGAAAAAAAACTCCGCTGGGTCCAGTGCTGGCTGGATCCTTCTGTCGGGGGGGGGGGGGGGGCGAGGGAATGGACCTAAATGCAGAGTCAAAAAACACTCAAAATCCAAAGGGTAAACACCAAACCGAGGAAGTTACTTTTAATAAATACAAAAACAACAAAACAACAAAAACAAAGCCGCGCAGGGCAAGTCAAAAATGGACAAAGTTCTTAAAGCGCAAAAACAGAGAAAATGCAGAAATTCAAAAACAACGCAAAAACAGAGCACGGGCAGGGTGGAAAACACGCAGGGCAAAACACTGAGTCACAAGTACACGAAGGAGCACAAACCGAAACACAATCCAAAACACACACACACACAAATTTAAATAGACACGACACTGACGAGACACAGGAGGGCACCATGAACCATCAGGCCACAGAGAGGGAAGGGAAAACGAGACAACCCAAAAACAATAATAGAATAATTGAAAACAATAATACAATAAAACGGGGTAAAAGGACAGAACTAAAAACTGAAGTGCTGCCATCTGGCGGCCAAAAAGGGAAACACAGACAAACCACAGAACCATGACACTTCCACCCCGTCAGCCTTTTTCTCTACGACTAACTTTAGGTGTTTTCTTACACCTAACACTACGCGTTGCCTTTTATCCAACTCTTGCTGTTGGTCATGTATTATTTTCTCTAAACTTGCCATTTACATCTACAAACATGTTACTCGCTCCCACATCTCATCTCCATTTTTTAACTTCCTCATTTACACTCTGCTGTAGCCTTTCTGCATCACGTTGCCACGCATCTCTCCTGGAGTCACTCAGCTTCGCTTCCTCATAGAATTATTTTGCTCGACCCACTAGTCGCCTGACATTCCACTCCCAATGATCAAACCACAAGCTTTGAATACCCGCGGCTCTCGCTTTTCAGTCACTCTTTTCACGGGGAAGGCCCTGTCCTTCTCATTTAAGCGTTTACTCACACTATTAGCTATGAACTCCTTCACTTCTTTCAGCTGGATCTATAGGCTCGTTTTTCTTTCTTCACGCCACTTCTCTCCTACTTTACTCAGCGGCTCCGGAGAGCCAACTGTTGCCATCACTACATAGTTATTATGATTATAGTTCTATGATATAAAACAATACTTATCACACAATTAAAATATTTATGTCTCTAAAATATAAAACAATATTTATTCTGGGCCCACAGGACTAAAAACGTCACACTTTGACAAACAACACCCCTATACATAGGGGCGACATAGCTCAGGAGGTAAGAGCGGTTGTCTGGCAGTCAGAGGGTTGCCGGTTCAAGCCCCGCCCTGGGTGTGTCGAAGTGTCCTTGAGCAAGACACCTAACCCCTAAATGCTCTGGTTAATGAGAGGCATCAATCGTAAAGCACTTTGGATAAAAGCGCTATATAAATGCAGTCCATTTACCATATCCTGCCTCCCTTTTCAGTTTTATTTTCCTGCTATTCTAATTCGGCTTTTAATCTATCCAACTGTGACCTCAGCTTTATATTTTCTGTGCGAATCTGGCTCAAAGGTCAGTGTTTCTGAATTATCAGACCCTTACACCTTTTTAATGTCTGCCCCCTCGCCTGTTTCCCATTTAACTCTTCTTGGGCTAACCGTAACACACAGTCGCGGATTCAACAACAGTCTTTCCCATCCTGCAATAGCAAATCTCTCTGGTATCCCCACGTTTGATGCAAGCGGTAGGGTCGCTACACTCTCTAATCCCAAAGTTCCTGCCGTCCACAGTTGTCACAATAGCGATAACCACTGTACGTCTGGAAAACCTGTCTGAACCTGCCTCAAATTAACCCACTTAGTAAGCTGCCAAAGCTTTAAATTAATCAACTGTGTGTCCTGTCGGTGCTCAACTCCCTCTGAGTCTAAATAGGTCTAGCCAAAAATGTGCCATAATCCCTTGTGTCTCTATGTCCGCCATACGACAGTTACAGAGGCAAATTACAACGACCTTTTGCGTTGATGATTTTCTTCACAATGCCGCGTATGCTGTGTCCACTAACACAATCCTGTGTAAGTTTGCGCTGCGTATTGCGTTCCACTGTTCTTTGTCTACAGTAAATACACAAAGTTGGTTCAATCTACGCGTCTCATATACCCACTTTTCAGTTAAAATGCCCTCGTTGCTGGAGTCAGAATCGTCACTAAAATCTAAACACACAAAATGTTTTTCGAAAATTGCTCCGTTGGCTCTTTCAGATAATGAATGAATCAGCATGATCAACACTTCAGCTAGTAATCTTAGATAGGATCAATTCTGATCCTTTGTGGCCACAGCACTTTACTCTGTCCGTTATTTAAGTTTTACAGGATCATAGAGTAGGGAGAGCTATATACAAACCGTGCCTTTTACACACTGTCAGACCGGTCTTGACTATGGCGGGTTTGATCATACGCTTCACAAATTTTGTAGCCTAAGTAACAAAGCACGCAAGCAACCACAAAAATCTCATACATTTCCCCACTACTTTTTAAAACATGAATATATATATATATACACACATGTTATGAATGATCATAAGAGCAGAACAATTGGCAGAACAATGGCGAGGGTAACAAGGCCCAGCAGGCACAGGCCGATCTCAAGGCCGCACCCCAGCCTCCACAAAAGATTGTACATTCCACCACCTTACATCTATTTTACTATGCTAGCATGGTTAAATAATATTATTTATATTCTAACACACATAGTCAAATACATGAAACCTTCAGTAATATGGCCTATTTCCCCTTGTAAGGAACAACCGTTGTGTTCCTGAACTTCAAACCTTCACACCAATACCATTATTACACATTCCTTATTTACAGTGCAGTTGAACTAGTAGGGCCCCTACTCATATTAACACACCTTGTGCACATCTAATTATTCGGCCGATATTGCGCACTAGACAACACACAAGACAACACGTAAGACTCATAAAGCACTTAAGACTCACAAAACTCACTCTTCATTCACGCTGGCGCATTCACACGTTTCTGGCCAGTGTCACCGTCCCGTAGGCCCCCTAGTGACTGTTGCAGTCCCGTAGGCCCCCTAGATACGTTGACATGTTAACCCAGTCCCACCATGACCACCCCTTAGATTCTCCCTTCGTGTTTCTAACGTGTTCATCTCTCAGGTTTTCCAAAGCCTCTAATGCTGTTATGTTACCCCCTCTCCTGTGTGCATTGAAATGACTGTACAACATTCTTCCCCAATCCGTTCACATACCCCCTGTTCCTCGGCTAGCATCGTGTCAAGAATTAGCCTATTCTGTATTGTCATAAACAAAGTGGCGTGCAATTGTTGTTTCACCCCAGCTAGGGCCTGAATGGTGTAATTGATAAACCTCTGTTGGTTATACCACAGATGGTTTATTAAATGACTATTCCTGTGTGTTTGTCCCCAGGGAAGCAATGCTGCACCGTAATCTATGGGCGCTTCACTCATTATCTTATGTTCCTCGGGTACTCCGTTCGGCCATCCTGTGTAGGTTACTCACACTCTCTTATCCTCCTCCCACTATATTTCAAACTTGTTGTTGTCCTTGGGAGGTTCGGTGCCTGGAGACAGACTTCAATGCCTAGGAATTTAGTGTCGCACAGAATTCTGGTTATGCTAGAGAAAACTCTTCTCCCTTCAGTACTTATTCCAGCAATAAGCCATGTTATGTTGCTCGGTGACCTGAGGGGTCGACTCACCCCTGCCTTAGGTTGTCTCTTTGTGGAGACCTTACCCGTCATTGGAGCAACACACTCAGTTGTCAGCCTCCTTCTGCGATCTGTGGTTCAGATCACCATATCATCAGCCATAAGCCCTTGCATTGCTTCTGGCCATTCCTGTATAATGTTGGGCTACGATATAACGGTTGCACGTTATAACGTCCTGACGTCCCAGGAGACTGGCCCTGGGAGGGGGTGACCAACAAAACGGGACTAAAAGACACAGGACTGAACTGGCAAAGCGAAGATTCAGGGCTGGGGCAAGACGAGACTAGACTCGGGATGACGACAAGGAACAGGACTCGCAGGGCAGGACAGAACACTGGACTGGACTATGACATGGCGGAAACCTAGACTGGACTATGGCAAGATAGAAACACCAGACTAGACAATGACATAGCAGAAACACCGGACTAGACTATGACAAGACTGAAACACCGGACTGGACTGGGATGAGACAGAATACCGGACTTAGACACGACAGAACCCCGGACTGGAACGAGACGAGACGAGACTGGGACGAGTCTGAACACCGGGCTTAGCTAAACAAGACAGGTACCGACTGGGCTAGACAGGAGGGGACTGGACACGACAAGACAGGAATGGACAGGACCAAACTGACACCTACTGAACAATACGAAGACACCACATGAAACAGATACAAACACAACACGACACAGGACTGGACAAAAGACAGACACGGAGCGGACTAATGACACTACATGGAACTGGACATGGACCCTACACTTGACTAGACTCAGACGACATGGGGGTGGACTGAGACTGACACAGAAATGGACTGACACAGACAGGGAGAGGGGTAAGACACTAAGGGAATGGACTGACACGGGCACAGGAACAACATAGGGTGATCTACAAGGACAGGCAAAGGGACAAGCAGGTGGGGAGGCACACGGCAAGACCGACAGACACACTAAGGGACAGACAGACAGGGAAGGAGAGGGGTGAACTCAAAGACTGACACACAAACTGACAAACGGGCAGACAGGACAAAAAACAGGCAGCCTGACACACCGACAGACAGGCAGATGGGCAGGAGAACAGATTGGCCGATGGGCTGACGGCCTGGGGGGCAGATAAACAGGCCAACATACTGGCCGACAAACACGCGGGCAAACAGGTAGACAGGCAAGCGGGCAGACAAATAGACAAGGGGGCGGGTGAACAGACCCACGGTGGGGAACGTGGATAGGGCGAGGTCTCTGGGCACTGGGTGGGGACAGCGACAGCTTGGAAACACTAGGGGGCGCGAGAACACTAGGGGGGGCACGGACACTAGGGGGCGCGGGAACACTAGGGGGCGCGAGAACACTAGGCGGAGCACGGACACTAGGGTGCGCGGGAACACTAGGCGGAGCACGGACACTAGGGTGCGCAGGAACACTAGGGAAGCATGGACACTAGGGGGCGCAGGAACACTAGGGGGAGCGAGAACACTGGGCAAAGCGTGAACACTGGGCGAGGCATGGACATTGGGCAAGGCCTGAACACTTGGCAAGGCAGGTGGCTTCGCCTGCGGGACAGCGGCCAGGGCAGACTGCGGCGGCCCCTGCAGGACAACAGATGGAGCAGGCGGCCTCTACGGGGCTCTGGACGGCTCTGGAGGCCTCTCCGGAGCTCTGGACGGCTCAGGAGGCCTCTCCGGGGCTCTGGACGGCTCAGGGAGCCTCTCCGGGGCTCTGGACGGCTCAGAAGGGACGGCGAGCCGGGCAGGCAGCTCCTGCGGGACGGGCAGGCAGCTCCTGTGGAACGGCGGGCTCCGGCGCACTGGGCTGGGAGTACTTCTCGGCCAGAGGGGGCATATCCGCGGCCCTCCCAGTGGAATGGCGTTGCTACTAGAGCTTTAAAGTCAGAGCACCCCTCCAGGCCAGAGTAAATTAGCCCACTGTGGAGGGGGTCCTTCATGTTGGCCCTGAACAGCTGGCATACGGACTGGGGCAGGTCCGTCTGCGCGGCCACAGCGCTAAACTCTGTCGCGTAGTCCAATAATGGACGCAACCCCTGGCATGTAACAAAGAGTATGTCCGCCATCTGTCTACTGGACAGGGGGGCCTGTCCAACGGCAGGACTTGGCCCGGAGGTCCTCCCAGCAACCACCAGCTTACTCAAAATCGGCGGCATGACTAAACAAAAAACAACGGGAAGAGGGGGGAAAAAAACTCTGCTGGGTACAGTGCTGGCTGGATCCTTCTGTCGGGGGGGGGGGGGGCGAGGGAATGGACCCAAACGCAGAGTCAAAAAACACTCAAAATCCAAAGGGTAAACACCAAACTGAGGAAGTTACTTTTAATAAATACAAAAACAACAAAAACAAAGCCGCGCAGGGCAAGTCAAAAATGGACAAAGTTCTTAAAGCGCAAAAACAGAGAAAATGCAGAAATTCAAAAACAGAGCACGGGCAGGGTGGAAAACACTCAGGGCAAAACACAGAGTCACAAGCACACGAAGGAGCACAAACCGAAACACAATCCAAAACGCACACAAAAAAAGGATCCAGCACCTGAGTCAGGGAGGGAATTTAAATAGACACGACACTGACGAGACACAGGAGGGCACAATGAACAATCAGGCCACAGAGAGGGAAGGGAAAACGAGACAACCCAAAAACAATAATAGAATAATTGAAAACAATAATACAATTAAACGGGGTAAAAGGACAGAACTAAAAACTGAAGTGCCGCCATCTGGCGACCAAAAAGGGAAACACAGACAAACCACAGAACCATGACACTTCCACCCCGTCAGCCTTTTTCTCTACGACTAACGTTAGGTGTTTTCTTACACCTAACACTACGCGTTGCCTTTTATCCAACTCTTGCTGTTGGTCATGTATTATTTTCTCTAAACTTGCCATTTACATCTACAAACATGTTACTCACTCCTACATCTCATCTCCATTTTTAACTTCCTCATTTACAATCTGCTGTAGTCTTTCTGCATCACGTTGCCACGCATCTCTCCTGGAGTCACTCAGCTTCGCTTCCTCATAGAATTATTTTGCTTGACCCACTAGTCACCTGACATTCCACTCCTAATGATCAAACCACAAGCTTTGAATACCCCGCGGCTCTCACTTTTCGGTCACTCTTTTCACGGGGAAGGCCCTGTCCTTTTCATTTAAGCATTTACTCACACTATTAGCTATGAACTCCTTCACTTCTTTCAGCTGGATCTATAGGCTCATTTTTCTTTCTTCACGCCACTTCTCTCCTACTTTACTCAGCGGCTCTGGAGAGCCAACTGTCGCCATCACTACATAGTTATTATGATTATAGTTCTATAATATAAAACAATACTTATCACACAATTAAAATATTTTTGTCTCTAAAATATAAAACAATATTTATTCTGGGCCCACAGGACTAAAAACATCACACTTTGACAAATAACACGTATATCCTGCCTCCCTTTTTAGTTTTATTTTCCTGCTATTCTAATTCTGTTTTTAATCTATCCAACTGTGACCCCAGCTTTATATTTTCTGTGCGAATCTGGCTCAAAGGTCAGTGTTTCTGAATTATCAGACCCTTTCACCCTTTTAATATCTGCCTACTCGCCTGTTTCCCACTTAACCCTTCTTGGGCTAACCGTAACACACAGTCGCGAATTCAACAACAGTCTTTCCCATCCTGCAGTAGCAAATCCCTCTGGTATCCCCAAGTGTGATGCAAGCGGTAGGGTAGCTACACTCTCTAATCCAAAAGTTCCTGCCGTCCACAGTTGTCACAATAGCGATAACCACTGTACGTCTGGAAAACCTGTCTGAACCTGCCTTAAATTAACCAACTTGGTAAGCTGCCAAAGCTTTAAATTAATCAACTGCGTGTCCTGTCGGTGCTCAACTCCCTCTGAGTCTAAATAGGTCTAGCCAAAAATGTGCCCTAATCCCTTGTGTCTCTATGTCCGCCATACGACAGTTATTGAGGCAAATTACAACGACCTTTTGCGTTGATTATTTTCTTCACAATGCTGTGTCCACTAACACAATCCTGTGCAACTTTGTGCTGCGTATTGCGTTCCACTGTTCTTTGTCTACAGTAAATACACAAAGTCGGTTCAATCTACGCGTCTCACATACCCACTTTTCAGTTAAAGCGCTCTCGTTGCTGGAGTCAGAATCGTCACTAAAATCTAAACACACAAAATGTTTTTCGAAAATTGCTCTGTTGGCTCTTTCAGATAATGAGTGAATCAGCATGATCAACACTTCACTCTGTCCGTTATTTAAGTTTTACAGGATCATAGAGTAGGGAGAGCTATATACAAACCGTGCCTTTTACACACTGTCAGACCGGTCTTGACTATGGCGGGTTTGATCATACGCTTCACAAATTTTGTAGCCTAAGTAACAAAGCACGCAAGCAACCACAAAAATCTCATACATTTCCCCACTACTTTTTAAAACATGAATATATATATATATATATATATATATACACACATGTTATGAATGATTATAAGAGCAGAACAATTAGCAAAACAATGGCGAGGGTAACAAGGCCCAGCAGGCACAGGCCGATCTCAAGGCCGCACCCCCAGCCTCCACAAAAGATTGTACATTCCACCACCTTACGTTTATTTTACTATGCTAGCGTGGTTAAATTATATTATTTATATTCTAACACATATACTCAAATACGTGAAACCTTCAGTAATATGGCCTATTTCCCCTTGTAAGGAACAGCCGTTGTGTTCCTGAACTTCAAACCTTCACACCAATACCATTATTACACATTCCTTATTTATAGTGCAGTTGAACTACTAGGGCCCCTACTCATATTAACACACCTTATGCACATCTAATTATTCGGCCGATTTTGCGCACGAGACAACACACAAGACAACACGTAAGACTCACAAAGTGCTTAAGACTCACAAAACTCACTCTTCATTCACACCAGCGCCAGCGCGTTCACACGTTTCTGGCCAGTGTCACCGTCCCGTAGGCCCCCTAGTGACTGTTGCCGTCCCGTAGGCCTCCTAGCAACTTATTTTAATTGCCGTCCCTCAGAAATTTCTAGTAATTGCCGTCCCTCAGCAATTTCTAGTGACTGTTGCCGTCCCTCAGCAACTTATTTTAATTGCGGTCCCTCAGCAGTTTTCCTAGTTTGCGACCCGTTGGACCCCCAGTTAGGCAATGACGCGCCCCAGGCCAGGGGACCAGACCAGACAAATGAGCACACGCAGGCCCAACACAGCCCCGAACACACGGCCGAGTGCACGAACACCAGGTGTGCAGACAAGCCGCCGACGGGGCGAAAACACACCGGACCAGCAGGGGCCCCGCCTGGAGCTGAATACAACAGCCACCGATTGGGCGAAAACACACTGGGCCGGCCAATGGGTGATGACTGGAGCTGAATAGGCTTCAGGCAGTCACACAACCCACCGTTAGTCGGCTCAGCGGCTATATCGCACAACACGCCGGACTGCGCTACAGACAGCCGAGCATCCCACTGCCTTAAGGCACGGCGGCTATATCGCCCAAAACGACTGATAGAATGCACACCCTTTGTGGACGGACAAACCGCCGAATGCGCGAGGGCCACGCAGGCCCACAAGCACACACGTGAACGGCCCAGGCGCCAACCCTAAACGGCTTCCGCGAATATGGGTGCCCTTAGGGTACTGTCAGCTTTACCTGTTCAGACCTCCCCCTGATACACTTCCTTAGCACAGGTGGAGCGGTATTCACAAAACTATCACTTTCTGAGCTGCGTCAACGCCAAATGCACCAAACCTCCCGCAAACACAGCACAGACAATGAGCCAACACACTATCAGGATCCTTAACACACACTCCTGCATATCTCACATTCGCACTTCGCTCTTTTCATTCATGCACATAACAGTTATTTCAAACACGCAACATTTATCACAAACACATAACACATTACAAACACATCACATTTATTTCAGGCATACCATCACATCAGACTCTTTTCTCATAGCCTTTACTGCTGTTTTAGATTCTTTGGAGGAGAGGCTTCGTATTTGCCTCGGCCTGGGCGGATACACACTGCTCTTAGATTCAACCAGTACCTGCAGACTTATAAAAGGCTCTGCTTACCTTACTGCTTTGTGGCCACTGTTGAACCCAAGAGTCAGCAGTTCCGTCCAGACGTTCGGTTTCCCCGAGCCTCTCCTGGCTGGCTCGCCAATTCAATGTGGGAAAAACAGGACCCAACCTGGGCCAGAGAACTGTTGAATACTTCTTCAAAATATACACTTCACAGAGTCTGATTATTGCAGGTAATTCAAAGATAACATGCAAGAACCCGGGCTGATCTGCGCATATCAATATAAACTACAAAAAAATTTTAAATAGAAAATGCTACTGGAAGGTCACCTGCCAAAGCGCCTAGTAAGTGAACAATTTACACACCAATGCTGAATTCTACCCACATTCGGGGGGTGGCATGTGGGAAAAACAGGACCCAGCCTGGGCCAGAAGAGCTGGGTGTTCTCCTCACACTGTTGAATACTTCTTCAAAATATACACTTCACAGAGTCTGATGCAACTGGATTTATTGCAGGTAATTCAAAGATAACATGCAAGAACCTGGGATTATCTGCGCATATCAATGCAAACACTCTCAAAGCATTCCACAAGACACTTCACAGAAAACACATAAGACGCACACACACACAGACAAGACACACAAGACCTACTGAACTCCCCTGGGGCCGAACACTCCCTTTTATCCTATCTTGTTAGCTCCTCCTGTTGGGGAGCTCAAGCTTGGACTTTCCCTCATGCTTACATCATGTTACTTTACTCTTTCCAATACATCATTGTTTCTCATTTTTCAGACACCATTATTTCCAAGCCCCCTTCCTTTCTTTAATTAAAAAATAGGCATTCCCTTCTCTTATCTAAGTCTTCCTCTCCTTCTTAGCGTCAGATATGTATTCACCTCATTTATCTCCTGCTGGATTTTATCATTCACAACACATTTGTATGAAAGGCCTACTTTGTATGCCAGAAGCTGTGCTTTCATTGTATATGGACTTTTACAGCTTGTGTTTTATATTTAGTGCAAACCTCTACAGATTATTACTGTTTTGACCAAGATCTGGCCATTGCTAGTTCTACATATACTTCTTTTGTTAATGATATACTTGGTGGTGATGGTTGGTGATCTTAAATGCATTTCCTTCCCAAAGGTGGGTGTCAAGCCCTGATCAGCTTCCTGGTCTCTCAATGCGATTTCCTCTTTCTGCTCAAGTAGCTCAGACCACAGTGACACAAAATATATAAAAAGAAATACCAGATAGAGCACTAGCAGCAGTTGTCAGAAATGGCAGCATTGGTCTCAAAAGATTCAGAGGGTATATACACTGACCTGGCCTGTCCAGACCAAGATGTGTACAGCACACTGGGCCAGACCTCACTCAACAGCCCAGGAGCTCAGCACAAAGGTAAGAACACCTGCACAGTGTATTAAAGAGCAGCACACAGGTAAGAACACCTGCACAGTGTATTAAAGAGCAGAATAATCAAGAGATCATTGTCGCTTTTAAATGAGCTTGTGGAATCTATTTTTTATTACATCAGTAGAACGCAGGGAAAACAAAATAGAATCCACAAATTATTTTAGTAAGAGTTCAATCCTCAAGTGTGAGCTGTGAGCTCATAGCTCCAAGCTTGCTCCTAAAGCCGAGCTCCCAGCTCCTAGTTTCCTGATCTGAGCTCGCACCTCATAGCTCGCTATCCCAGCTCCCAGCTCTCAGATCGTACCTATCAGCTCACTCTTGCCCGAAGACCTCTTGTGTTACTTTATATTACTTTAATTTGGAGAAATATTAGAACATATCAATTATTGCAATGTGCATCATTGTAAGATGCAAAGGGAGGTTAATGCTGGAGTTGGCCATTTTTATGTTAGATTATATTTTTATTACGTATAAATGTCAAGAGACCATTAGAAAATGCTTGTTTGTGTAAAGGGGTTAAACGGTGTTATTCTTGGTTAGTTTGTGTGGAGCTCTGAATGACGTGTGGCAGTCTACCCATTTTGCATTTAGGCCTATTTGATATTTTAAAATAGAAGTAGGCCTATGGATTTTAATTGTAATTTAATTAATGGATTAAGATAAACAGCTCATATAAATAGCGACACTCATCCGGAAGCATGGACGTGGGGTGGGCATGTAAGTTGCAAAAAACTGGCTGTGGTATACCCGGGAGTTGATGGTGCTACCGCCAAGAGGTAAATATTTTTCTTGACTTGTAGTGGTACTGGGCCAGATTATGCACAGTCATAAATGTTGAGCATTGTCATTCATATTAGCCAATTGAAGACACAAATATACACAAATTTTTAAAAAAGTGTTTATATCTCATTCTTTCTGGTTGTCTGTGACTGTTGGCCCTAATTTTCCATTGACTCAGTTGTCATATCTATTTTCAACTGTTAAGCGAACAGTTTTCTTGACGTCAAGAAACCATTTTAGAAACTTGAATGTGGCAAACCACCTAGCGCTTCTTAATTTGAACATGAATCTGCTGGTATCTGTTTGCATAGCCTGACTTCAACACTCTCCCCCCAAAAGTGTGGCTGTTTATAAATATATGCACAGCCTCACTCCTCTGCCTGACTCGGCTGGCTGTGAATAACTATTATTTTATTTATTTAAGCTTTATTTATACAGGGTAGGTTGACTGAGCCTGTATGTTCTTTCACAGCAATGCCCTGTTTCACACACACTTAGACACCCAACCACACGAATAAATGACATAAAATCAGTAGTACAATATAGATGAAAACATAAGTTCAGAAACAGTCATAGTGACCAATTGCGTGAAGTTCTCTGCTTTTTATAACTGATGTAAATTCTCAAAGAGTAACCAGGTCTGTGTGCTGAACCTCCCTCAGTAAGCTATTCCAGGCAGATAGTGCAGAGAAGTTAAAAGCCTTTTTACTTAGCTCATTACGGAAAGTAGGAACCTTTGTTATCAAAGTATCTGTTATCTTTACTGGTATGCACTGTAATTCTGGGTCAAATAACAAGAAAGGTAGCTCGGAAGAATTCCCAAAATTGTTGTATAAATGAAAACATACCTGTGGCTAAGTCGATGCATGGATAGGGCGAGCCAACCAACCACTGAGTACAGTGAGCAATGATGAGTGAGGCTTCTACTTGTGATAAATCTCAGGGCTCCACGATACACTGTGTCTTATCATGTGAAGACGATAGTAACATAGGTTACCATAATCACGAACTGGCAATAAGGTAGCTTTGACAAATGTACATATAAAGAGAAACTCGATTTATTTCTAAAGTAAAAACCAAACTTGCGTTTCTTAATCAGATGTTTCTTAATCAGTGATAGTTAAAAGACCGCTGAGCATCAAGAAAGAAACCTAAGTATAGGCTGTTACAGGCTCTATAGATTGGCCTTGTAAAGTGGTAATACTTTGGTTTAATGATGTGTAGCCTACTTACAATACTAAAACCATAAGCTTGGCCTTTTCAGCATCCAGAACAAGTTTCAGGTGGAAAAACTGAGCCTGCACCAGATTAAAAACATGTTGCAGCTTCTTCAGACTCTTTGAGAGAACATTTGAATCTTCACCCTGCTGACCTACACGTTTTGTCATAGGTCCTCTGACATTCAGATATTGCCATTCCCCCTGCCCTGTAAGCCCACTCCTTCACTTCAGTAGTCAAACTGTATACACCAATATTGGTTTAATTGCAGTTTAGACCATAGTAAAATATTTACTGAAATGTTTACTGTTTAGTGAACCTGTGTTTATACATTAACTGAAATGGCACAACCAAATACTGAACTGCAGAACTGAGATTTTTATTTACTGTGCAACTTGTACATACAAGTTCCAAGAGCAGGATCAGTGATGCGTTATCTCTCTTACCACGTAGGTACACTGTTTATTTATTGCATACCACAGCAATATCAAAAGCACATCCCGTATTTTGTCTTTAAAATGTTTAAAGTTTTGTGTTTCTCAGGCATTGTGAGTGCAGTGATGGGCCCCGCTATCTGGATAATGCTTGTGTGTTCCATCTGGAAATATGTAACCGGCCACCATTTCACCCGTGGATTGAGGGAGGGTTTCTGTGGACAGGTGTCCCCCGCTCATTGCTCAATAGTGACACCCCTGGTCAGTTAGGAACCTGCGATCTCTCTGTGCCAGTTGCATAGTTTTCCAGTGCAGAAAATGCATGGCATAGAAATGCTTTTTGGGCTACAATGGAAATAAGGGGTAGCTGACTGCATGCACTTGTCTCCTGCCTCCTGAATGGACAGAGGCTCAAATCCTGCACACTTGCTTTTCTTCTGAAGAGTTGAAAATTTTTTGACCTAATGTAGTCACATAAAGATAGAAATGGAGTAGGCCCACACTCATATTTATTTAGGAGTACAGGCCTCCTGTATTTTTATTTAGTCAATATTTGGTAGTTGCGTAGGTGAAAGTGTTTGCAGTAGTGGATTTTTATTTGCTGTTGTAAAACTTTAGTTTACTGCAGTATGTTTGGTTTGAAATTAAAATAAAAACTAGCAACAAGAACAACAATATAAAACATCAACAAAATGAGACATTCTGCTTAACTTGTCTGTTTTCTTGACCACAGGGCACAGTGGGCACAGCTCACTTCCCTACAGATGGGCTACAGTGTGTCTGGGGCTGCTGTGTGCTCTCTTATTGGCTGCCACAGTAGTCCTGTGTGTCCTCTGTGAGTAACTGTCTGTGTCACTTTATTATGATCCTGGTAAACTGTCATCTAAAAGTAAAAAAACAGATCTGTTCTGTCATCTTACAAATTAATATCATATAGTGGGGTTCAGGATTTTGCTTTTGGCCAATCCCTTCGATTTTCATCCAGCTGTTGATGTACATTCTATTTTTAACAAATATATACATTTATAAGTAAAAAAAAATAAGTTACTACATAAGAGCTAATATGTGATGTTTATGCCTTGATCATTGCTGGTCATTATTTTTTTCAAAAACCATTCAACATGCTTAGCAAAATACAGTTTGACAATGTAATTGAGACACATTTAATTTGGACGAGAAGTAAACACTTCATCCTGAAATGCACTTTATGCATGTTTTTTATATATACACAAATGTATATTTAAAAAATTACATAATTTATGTAACTTGTCACCAATCTGTATGTGTATATATATATATATATGCAAAAAAAATATATATACACATGTATTGATTTTCATTCTCATATATACTGCAATATTCTTATAGAGCCCAAAAAACAATGATTGTTCATAATTCTCCAACACTGTAAATTAATACATTGATTTTACAACACAATTGAAATTTCACTCAACTTTTTAAAATACTTTTTTCATAGTTTGCCTAGATTTCTTCATTCACAGTTCACAAACCTAACAAATTATATGGCTTTGAGCTTGTTTCCAGAGATTAGCACAGTGGTCTGGATCATACTGAACTGAGGTGAAATTCGGTAAAAGTACTTAATCAATACTTTTTTTCCTAAGGAATGCATTTTCCCTTGTGTACTAGATACAAGTCTATCAGAGAACTATTCAATGTTGGAGAGAGATCTGGAGGAGCTCAGAAGCAACTACAGCACCATGAATACAGAGAAAGTCCAGCTACAGAGTAAGTACAATGAAGTAATTAAGAAACTCCTCTTTTTGTAGCAGTACTGTCCCTCCAGTTCACAGTGAGTGGTGCTACTCTGTTGTCCATCTGCAGAAAAGCATTTACTTTTACACTGTTACAATGAAAAGATCATTCTTAGATTCTGCTGCTTGTTCTTTCTGTACAGGCAGTATGTCTAACCGCTGTCCACAGGGCTGGGCACAGTTCTCTTCGAAGTGTTACTACTTCTCTAATGAGACGAAGACCTGGACAGACAGTCGCAGTGACTGCAAAAAATGGGGAGCTGACCTGGTGATTATAGAGAGTAAAGAGGAACAGGTAAGGCTCTGTAAAATACTTGTGAATGAGTGGGTCAGATAAAACTGACAACATGCATTCATAAGAAGCCACTGTAAATGTAATTATGTAATTATATCTCATCTTGTGTTGGTTCTTACAATCTAACGTGTTCAATATTACCACTATGGGTAAATCACATTTATCAGTGGGGTGTGGCTCATGCTGTAGCTCAGTATATCACAGATCCAGAAAGTGTCAGTGTGGACTGTTTGTCTCTCAGTGTCTACATCTACAGAGTGAGCAGTGAGGGTCATTCTGTGTTTGTTTTCAGCATTTCATCAACAATAAAATAAAAAACGCTACCTGGATTGGACTACGTTACTCAGCAGCTAAGGGTAACTGGCTCTGGGTGAATGGAACCCCTCTGCAGAAAGGGTAAGAATTCTAACACAAACAGCACAGGACGTAAAAATATAGACAGACACAATCATGTATAATTTTAAACAACATCTTGGCAGATCAGAAATATGAATGTTCCTCTGATGGTAGCCAGTCTAAGGTTTGTGTTACTGCAGTGAAATATGTCACTGGGTATGTTTCTGGTTATGATAGTGCATATGTGTACTTTACACTTTTTATCTTTAATATTGTTCTGTTTGTACGATGAGGTTGATTTAATGAGTATAGTTAATCCAGAATTATCTTCCAACAAGATATATTTCCGCTGTCTGAACTCTCTCATAGATGGCAATAGACAGAGAATGAGAAGGAGTCACTGTATCTCCATAGGAAACAGCAGAGAAATAGAGCTTCTGTGTCTCAGTCTTTGCTTCCTTTACAGATTCTGGGGGCTTGGAGAGTCAGATGTTAAACATACATTTTCTTGTGCCCTGTTTGTGCCTATGATTAATGTATGGGATGCTTATTACTGTTCTAATGACTATAATTTCATCTGTGAGACTAATGCTCTGCTCCCCTAAACCATTTTTTATCATTGTATGTTTTTGGCTCTCTCATCTTGTGAGAGGCCGTTGACCATGCCAGGTTTGACAGTCAAACACAGGACCAATAAGCAGACCACAATGTTACCGTTTCTGTTGGGAATATATGGAATATACATACTGCTGTCTTTACTAGAAATGTATCTGTGAGACTAAGCTTTATTAAATGCATCGAAATGACTGTACATGCAGAGTAGATTTACGCTATTACATTATTGGTTCTATGGACATATTGTGAGTATAAAAAATCAAAAACCATACATTTGAAATGGTCCTCATCTTGCTGTTGTGATACTGTGAATTTAAATTGAAATCGAGAACAGCAGTCACTGCTAAAAAAACAAATGTGTTCATTGGGCCTCATTTATCAATAATTTTGTAAATATGCACAGAAGTTTCCCCGTAAAATTATACAAACTAACAACTGCCGCCGCATTTATCAAACGTTCGGAGGCACTTAGTTTCAATCGCATCCCCGTGCGTATGTTGATAAATCCCAATCAGTCGTAAATTGGAAGCGCGTTCACGGTCGCCTCATTGTAGCGCACCTCACGCGGTGACAGGGGGTCGGCCAGTGGGGTCATCAACCACTGCTTCAGCACGTAACCCATGTGTTGGAATAGCATAAGATCTTCTTGTTTGCCTCGTTAAGTCTGGCTCTAAGATGTTGCACAGTCTCAATTTAGAAGGGTTCTAGGGAATAGGAACCGACTCATGAGCCACTCGTCATCCTCGGCAAAAAAGTCATACCGGTCCCTGAAAATGCGATCTCGCCGAAGTGATCTCGCCACATCCTCTAATAGTGCAAGGTCCACCATTGCAAGCTTAACAGCATTTTGGCCATTTAAATATTATTTCTCAGCAATTATTTAAACAACAAAACTGCAATTACTAAATCATAGCAAATCTTTGTAATGCTCATTTCAAACATTTCTGTTTTACTTAATTAAAATAGTATTTGCAACCAATTAATGTTAGTTTCTTTATAATTTATCTTTCTTTATGATATTTCAATATTTCATGACAAAATACGTAGATAAAGAAGCCCATTTAATGACCAATTTCATCAATAGAAGTGAAAGATTTAAGTTATAAGACGAACTGCGGAGTTTACATTCACACACATACACGCATACACACACTCTCTCTCTCAACACACAAAAAGGGAAATTTTTATTCAGTATACATTGATAAAAATTCTGAATGCTCTGGTAAGTTATGAGTTCATTGATGGTTTGTATTGTTTCACTTAACCAGCATTACTTTGCCACTCTGACATATTAACTTAGTTATGTCAGGTGCACACTTATGTGTAATGTTGTTACAGTTTTTTTACAATCGCTAACATCCTTTTGTCCAATCTGTAGTCACATTTTCAAAACTCTGAACACAATTAGCACAACATCCGTCTGTTGTGGACCATACCATTAACACAATTCATGTTGCTTTCACAGAATATGCAGTCAATTAACACATTTCTAAAATGCTTAAAGTTTATTTGCATACAAGCTTACCCAATACCAAAATTATGGACCTTTCTTGTCTTATTTACAAATGCTTGCACACAGCATGCCAGAAATGAAAACCTAATGTTCAAAACCTTAAATATAGTACAAAGCCTCTACTTCTGCAACAACAGCAGCTCAAAAGCTATATTGAAACAGCTGATAAGCATTTTTGAATGAACAGATCATTGAAACATTGAGAAATAGCTGATTTACTGTAATTGTGTATTTTATTTTTACACATTTGGAACCAAAGGCCATGTATGTTGGATTTTTTGTTGGTCACTGACAGCAATTTCATGTTGCTAATAAAGCTTTTACTGCAGCATTTCTGTCTCTTACAATTTTTTTCTACTACATTCTATAAAGTAAAGATGACTCATTCACTTTTATAGATAGTATGTTGCCAAAAATGCACACATTCAACACTCAACCATAAAATGTAGAGTGGTTCACAGTAAAAGGAAACCAAATTATAAAAAACAATGGATTTCATGTTGTCTATTGTATGCAGGTAGAACTGAAACATGAAAAGTAAGGCAGTTTTTGTAATGCCATCAACTGTTAGTATTATGAAAGTCCTTGTGCTATGATTGACTAGATGTTCCTCTTGGATAGAAAACGTGCTAGTGTTCTGACAGAATGGTTTGATGTTGAGTCGGGTTTGCCGTGTTTTGATAGAGTTAGTGTATGTAGAGAAAGTTGTTTTGCATTTTGAAATGTATGGTTGGTATTTAATGAACAAAATGTACTTTTGAGCAGAAAATTGTCAGGTTGGGGGGCGAGGGAATGGACCCAAACGCAGAGAAAAATACTCAAAAACCAAAGGGGAAAATCCAAACTGAGAATTTTGCTTTTAATAAGAACAAAAGACAAAGGAGAACAAAAACACAGCCACGCAGGGCAAGTTTCAAAACTGGACTAAGCAAGAGTTCTTGAAACGCAAAACAAGGAAGATCCAGAAAAACAAAACCAGGCAAAAAACAGAACTGAGGCAGGGAAGAAAACACTGAGGGCAAAACACAGAGTGACAAGTTCACGAAGGAGCACATACCAAAAGACAACCCGTAACGCACACACAAAAAAGGATCCAGCACCTGAGTCATGGAGAAGGGAAAGTAAATAGACACGACACTGACGAGACACAGGAGGGCACAATGAACAATCAGGCCACAGAGGGGGAAGGGAAAATGAGACAACCCAAAAACAATAATAGAATAATTGAAAACAATAATACAATTAGACGGGGTACAAGCAGGACACAAAACAGAAGTGCCGCCATCTGGCGGCCCAACAAGGGAAACACAGACAAACCACAGAACATGACAGAAAATTAACTATTTGGCTAATTGTGTGATGTAGGTGTGTTGCTGTGTTAAGAGTTCAGAAAAAGTATCTTAAGTATAGGTAACGCTTGTTAGCAATTGTAAAAAAACTGTAATTTGAGTTAAAATATTGTGAATATTATATGTGAAAGTATATTATTTATGCATCTAGTGTTCACGTTTAGAAAGGAAGAAATGCCATTATGTTTATCATTTTTACCATTTCTGTCATTGTTTCTTTTGTACTCATAAACTGAAAAGTAACACTGCTACCTTGTGGCTGAATGTAAAATAGATGGAAAAAATACACAATAGGATGAGTGTGATTAAAAAATTAACATGACACGTGAAACAATGGAAGACAGATATTCAAGAAGAGTGCAAACCATGAAAAAATGCAAACACAAACCAACTGAAAGAAGGTCCTCGTTATTATCAGATCACATCTTTCTTATTTTCAGAAATACTCTGTTTTCTAAGAAATACGCAGATGTTTACATGATGCTGTTTTATTTGTTGTTTATTGGTGATCACAAAGCTGGTACTTCGGCTTCTTGTACATGCTAAGCTGCTACTCAATCCTGGCCCTGGATCTGTAGCACAGCTTTCTATGCCATATCATGTGTAACATCTGGAGCAGGAGAAAGGCATTTTAATTGTGTTATCGCAGGATCAACAAGATGGAAAACAATCTCAGAAAAGATTGTTCAGATTGATGCGTGATTTCATCATGTCTCATGAGTGTATTCGAAAATATGAAAAACTGGAAAATTTTAATTAGTGCTCTCATATTGTGACTATAAACCTGTGTGAAACGAATAATCAGACCAGCTGTAATCATGATCTCTTTAGAACTATATTTTCTTTTATTCCATCTTTTGCATTTTTTTCATTTGCATAAAGTTCATGCTCCTTTACTGAACCATTGCTGTTTTTTGTGTCTGATGCTGCAATTATTGTCAGCTCTCCGTTTCCCAATGAGAACTGGAGAACTTGAATCGCTCTCCACTGGTGTGGAGTGTCACTAAACAAACACTTTGAAGCTCCAATGAGTATAACTATCGCCTACACACATTTGGATGTACAGTGCTATGTTTGGCTGTTTCATTGTGGTTGAGTTCACCTTCTCCCACTGAGGAAGCAAGAGAAGGGTGAAGTAGGTGGCCAATGAGATGAGCTCACAGAGTGCACCCATCACTCATGGGAGTTGTAGTATCACGTAGTATCACCACAAATTGATTTAACTATTTCAGATAGCTTTTGTAAAATACAACCATCTCATAAAAAACACGTTTTCAATGTACAAAAATGCCAAGTTACTCACACATACAAGACATACACTGTCTATAATGCATTCATTCAGACTGCCAAAATCCAGGCCTGCCATTAAAAGTTTTGATATCAAAATGACGCCAAGTTACGGTACTACAAACAATATAGGCTATCTTGCCTCACCAAAATTAAATAAGATGTGTTCCAAAGCAATGCACCTCCTCTCACACCCCATTCGCAAAGAGGGTTTTCATATTGATTGCGATGCTCGTTAGGTCCTGTTTGAATGACAGTTACAGCAAAACACCCCACCCCCCTTGCACCGTTGTGCGTCTCGTGTAATGGTTCATTTCCTTTTCTTGGGGTCAAGTTACCACACCCAACGATGGAAGGGTCATTATTGATTAGCCACACTGGTTCTTCTACAATAATTTTCTCACACTTATCTGCATTGGTAATGTCCCTTTCCAGGTTAGTTGTAACCGGAAATTGCCCAGTGACTGAAGTTACCAACCTTTTGACCAGGGACTGAATTAGTGGAACTACACAACTTGAGGCAAATAACTACATCAACAATACTATCCCTATGATCACCCTTATTTTTACCATTTTTGCTGCAATGCCTAGGAATTTAGTGTTGCAGAGAATTCTAGTTATGCTAGAGAAAACTCTTCTCCCTTCAGTACTTATTCCAGCAATAAGCCTTGACACATATGTTATGTTACTCGGGGACCTGAGGGGTCGACTCACCCCTGCTTTAGGTTGTCTCTTTGTGGAGATCTTACCCGTCATTGGAGCAACACACTCAGTTGTCAGCCTCCTTCTGCGATCTGTGGTTCAGATCACAATATCATCATCAGCCATAAGCCCTTGCGTTGCTTCTGGCCATTCTTGTATAATGTTGGGCTCCGAAATAACGGTTGCAATTGGGGTAGCCTTATAAACTGTTACGTTCCATGTCATGTGTGTTGTTTTATTCCACCTCTGTAATGCTGCAGGAGAGCCATTCACCATTCCATTCGCTGTCCCCGCTGTCAATCATCGTTAACCTGGTCCCGCCTCCACCAATCACATCCCTCCCCTGGAAGATAAAAGCTGCGTGGCTGCAGCAGCTCGTCGTCTCTCTGTTGTTGATCTCTGTTTGTTTTCGCTGTGTGGTTGTGTATGTGCGGTAGAGATTGGAGACCTGGGAGTGTGCGTGTAAACGTTTCCCCTGCTTGTGTGTGTGTGTGGTTGTCTGTGTGTGGTTCAGGCCCTGGGGCAGGTAAGACAGAGGCCTCTATACACTGGTGCTACACGCAGGAGGAAACTTATATAGACACATTAGAAAAGGGGTGGTTTCCAACTGTGTATTTTTGTTTGTAAGAGTAGCTAGATAGTCTTGTTATGCTTAGTTAGTCAGATTATATTTTGTTCTAGCGCTGTTTGGTTTTGTTTATTTCATTTCTTTGGCTACATCCATGTCCTTTGGCCTTGTGACCTAGTTGTGTCTTGTTTTGTGTTAAATTGTACAAATGTAAATATCACCTCACTTGCACTTATAATAATACACCTTTAATATCACCTGCAACTTTGTCTGCCCTGATTATTTATACTAACGTGCACAACACCTTTTCACCCGGACACTTTATTTCAATATATATATGTTACGTACTCCCTCCTACCCCTAGACACCAAGAGAGACGTAACACATTGGGGGCTCGTCCGGGATCGCGCGTATTCCGTGTGAATAATCGTGTGTTTTGCAGTGTACATTGTTGCATCTCTAGATCGGTGGGTTGTGTAGCTCTACGGTTGTGTATTGTTGGTGTACTGTGTGTATTTCCTGCTGTGCATAGTGAAGGAAATAAAAATGGCGTCGTTTGATTTAGGTGAGTTTATTGCAGAACCTTCGGTTATTGTTTTCGACCACTGTCGTAAAGCAGACTTGTTAGTAATTGCGAATCACTTCGGTATTTTAGTTTCGAGGAGTCTTCTTTAAAGGGAGATTAAGTACGTGGTATGGGACAAGCTGGTGGAGTTGGGAGTCTTTACCTTGCCTGTCCTGTTACCTCCCAGCCAGCTTGACGTGTCATTCGTGGTGTCTGGGAAAGATCCCGATCCACCGCTGAGCGCTGGGGGTTCTGCCGGAACGGAGGTGAAGGCGGAGAATCCCCTGGCTACCTTGCCAAGGTTTGAGGCTTTCTCGCCGAGCTGCTCTGGGTCGAGGGTTGATGCACGACTGAAGGTCCGTTTGGCCCGTCTTCAACTGGAGACCCAGGAGAGGGCTTGAGAGTCCAAGGAAAGGGCTCAGAAACTTGAGTTTGAGCACAGGCTAGCCATACGTACACTAGAAACTGAGGCGGAGACAAAGCTAAAGCTGCGTAAGTTGGAGTTGGAGAACGCCGCTACGCAAGCTGTTACAGCCCCCGCCTCAGGTATGCCCGCACCATTTGCTGACCACTATGATGTGCGGAGACACGTAGCAATTCCCCCATTTCGAGAGAGGTGGACGCTTATTTTAATACTTTTGAGCGGCTTGCCACTGTACTTAACTGGCCAAAAGATATATCACGCTACGCCAGAGATCTCGAAATCTCCCCCTGATATTTTCCCTGCCTGTGTGCTTACCCGAGCACAAGCACGAAAATAGGACGAGCAGGTGAATTTGTCGGACTCCCTCCTTGCCACTTCATTCGCTAGTGATGTTCCAGTCCCTGAGTGCCAGACTAAAAAGGTGAAGGAGAAAGCATTGTCCGTGGACATGCCTTCGATTAAGCTGCCAGTCACACGCGAACAGCTTATTGTCGCTCAGAAATCGGATCCATCTCTCACCCATTGTTTTAAATCAGCTATCACTACTGAAGCTGCGAAAGACAAGCCGGTAGCTTATTTTATGGAAAAGGGTCTGTTGATGAGGAAATGGGCGTTACCTGTTGCAGCTGGCATGGACTGGGGTGTGGTGACCCCAGTAGTTGTACCCATACCTTATCGCCAGCAGGTGTTATCGTTGGCACACGAGAGCCCTTAGTCTGGTCACCTGGGTATAACCAAAACCTATAACAGGGTGTTGCAACATTTTTTTTGGCCCAAGTTAAAAACCACGGTTACTCTGTACTGTCAAACCTGCCATAGTTGTCAGGTTACAGGCAAGCCAAATCAAGTAATTCCTCCCGCTCCCCTTTGTCCTATTCCTGTTATGGGCGAACCTTTCACTCATGTGATAGCCGATTGTGTGGGCCCGTTACCGAGAAGCAGAACCGGAAACAAATTTCTGCTTACCCTCATGTGTGCAGCTACAAGATTCCCCTCCGTGCAATTACTGCAAAAGCAGTTGTGAGGGCTTTAACTAAGTTCTTCTCTACCTTTGGTTTCCCTAAGACTCTCCAAACCGATCAGGGATCTAATTTTCTTTCAAAGATTTTTAAACAGGTTTTAGGTTCCCTGGCAATTAAGCACAAGGTCTCTTCCGCATACCATCCCGAATTGCAAGGTGCGCTAGAACGCTGGCATCAGACTTTTAAATCGGTGCTATGCAAATACTGTCTGGAGACAGGAAACAGCTGGGATGAGGGAGTACCTTTTGCATTGTTTGCACTACGAGAAACTGTGCAGGAGTCACTTGGCTTTAGCCCAGCTGAACTGGTTTTTCGGCACACAGTGCGAGGTCCCCTTCAAGTTCTTAAAGAACAAATACTGTCTGACGACTCGTCCGCTAAGTCCACCAATGTGTTGGACTATGTTTGTCAGTTTCAGGAGCGCTTACATCGGGCTTGCTCTCTTTCCAAAGAAGCGATTGCCACCTCTCAAAGCGCTATGAAAAAGCGTTATGACCGGAAGGCTGTTGCACGCTCATTTGGTGTCGGAGATCAGGTACTGGTCTTAATGCCTGTTCAAGGTTCTGCGCTGTCTGCTCGCTTCTCAGGTCCTTACACTGTGGAGGAGAAGCTAAGTGACACTGACTACGTCATTCGCACTCCTGACCGCAGATGTCAGTCCCGTATGTGTCATGTAAACATGATCAAGTTGTATCATGCCAGAGCTCCAAAGTCGGAGGAGAGTAATGTTTTGCCAGTTTCGGCTATAAGTTCTGTGTCCACAGTGGTTACTTTTGATCCGGCTGGGGATGAGGATGGTCTGCTACTCAGAAATGCACCACAGCAGTGCGCTAGACTACTGAATTCAGAGGTGCTAGCAGACCTGTTCTCTCATCTTGCCCACTTGCCCGAAGAGCAACGTTCTGATGTTATGCAGTTAATCACAGAATATCCAATGCTCTTTAATGACACCCCTACTCAAACACAAGTCATACGGCATGACATAGATATGAATAACTCTGCGCCCATCCGACAGCATCCGTACCGAGTCAATGCTGCCAAACATGCGGCCATGAAAAAAGAGGTACAGTATCTTTTAACCAATCAGTTAGCCAGTCCTAGTTCAAGTCCCTGGAGTTCGCCGTGTTTGTTGGTGCCCAAGCCGGATGGTAGTCCCAGGTTCTGTACAGACTTTCGTAAAGTCAATGCAGTTACTGTACCCGACTCCTACCCTCTCCCACGGATGGAGGACTGCATTGACAACATTGGCTACGCTTGGTATGTGAGCAAACTCGACTTGTTGAAAGGTTATTGGCAGGTTCCCTTAACCTCCCGTGCTTCTGACATCTCTGCCTTTGTCACCCCTGACGATTTTCTTCAGTACAACATCTTAGCTTTTGGTATGCGGAATGCTCCGGCCACCTTTCAAAGGTTGGTCAATATCGTATTATCTGGTGTTCCGAACTGCAACGCATATCTCGATGACCTGGTTGTATATACCAGCACTTGGTCAGAACATATACACATCCTCAGAATGGTGTTTGACAGATTGGCATCGGCTTCATTAACTGTCAACCTTTCCAAATGCGAGTTTGGGAAAGCCACAGTTACCTACTTAGGTAAGCAGGTTGGCCAGGGTAGGGTAAGGCCTGTAAATGCTAAAATTATGGCCATTACCGGTTTTCCAGCACCTACGACCAAACGCGAGTTGCGTAGATTCATTGGAATGGCAGGCTACTACCGTAGTTTCTGCAGGAAATTTTCCTCGGTCCCCTGATTAGTTTGCTCAGCTCTACATGACAGTTTATCTGGACCCCCGATTGTCAACATGCCTTTGAAAGCGTCAAAGCTTTATTGTGCAGTGCTCCTGTGCTTGCCGCTCCGGAGTTCGCGATACCGTTTAAATTAGAGGTAGACGCGAGCGCCTTGGGAGCTGGCGCTGTGTTAATTCAAGAAAGTGCAGATGGAATTGATCTGTTTCTTTTCGAGAAAGTTCACCAAGCCTCAGATAAATTACTCCACCATTGAGAAAGAAGCACTGGCCTTACTGTTGGCGTTACAACATTTTGAAGTATACGTTGGATCCAGCTCTGTCGCTGTCGTTGTATATACGGACCATAATCCATTAGTTTTCTTGTCGAGAATGTATAATCAGAACCAGCGATTAATGCGCTGGTCCCTCATAATTCAAAATTACAACTTGGACATAAAACATAAAAAAGGTACCGACAATGTAATGGCAGACGCATTGTCTCGTATATGAAGTATCATTTTCAGAACGAAAATGATACACTGCAAATGTACCTATGAACAAACTTAACCGATAAGTTCGTTCTTGTTGGTGGGCGTGTTACGTTCCACGTCATGTGTGTTGTTTTATTCCCCCTCTGTAATGCTGCAGGAGAGCCATTCACCATTCCATTCGCTGTCCCCGCTGTCAATCATCGTTAACCTGGTCCCGCCTCCACCAATCACATCCCTCCTCTGGAAGATAAAAGCTGCGTGGCTGCAGCAGCTCGTCGTCTCTCTGTTGTTGATCTCTGTTCGTTTTCGCTGTGTGGTTGTGTATGTGCGGTAGAGATTGGAGACCTGGGAGTGTGCGTGTAAACGTTTCCCCTGCTTGTGTATGTGTGGTTGTCTGTGTGTGGTTCAGGCCCTGGGGCAGGTAAGACAGAGGCCTCTATACACTGGTGCTACACGCAGGAGGAAACTTGTATAGACACATTAGAAAAGGGGTGTTTGTAAGAGTAGCTAGATAGTCTTGTTATGCTTAGTTAGTCAGATTATATTTTGTTCTAGCGCTGTTTGGTTTTGTTTATTTCATTTCTTTGGCTACATCCATGTCCCTTGGCCTTGTGACCTAGTTGTGTCTTGTTTTGTGTTAAATTGTACAAATGTAAATATCACCTCACTTGCACTTATAATAATAATACACCTTTAATGTCACCTGCAACTTTGTCTGCCCTGATTATTTATACTAACGTGCACAACACCTTTTCACCCGGACACTTTATTTCAATATATATGTTACGTACTCCCTCCTACCCCTAGACACCAAGAGAGACGTAACACATGTGTGAAACACATCGGGTGAAAAGGTTAAAAGCACAACTTATTAGCATCAGGGCAAAACAGACCATTAAAAGTCCTTGCACGATAACACTACCCATTCCCCCCAGGCCATTTTTCAACCACCTGAACACATCCCAATTCCAAGGAGGAGTTTGATGAATTTCCACTACTTCTAATGGTTCAGCCTTGTCTTTTTATAAAACAGCTACAGATAACACTGAAGTCACTCAGATACACTGACCCTGACCTTGGTCCAATCAGAAGAAACACGGTGTCAGGGCGGGTGAGGGAATGGACCCAAACGCAGAGTCAAAAAAACACTCAAAATCCAAAGGGGTAGACACAAACCGAGGATGTTACTTTTAAAGAGTACAAAAAACAAGAGAACAAAAACAAAGCCGCGCAGGGCATGATTCAAAAAGTCAAAGCGAAGTTAGTAAAACGCAAAAACAAAGAAAATCCAGAAATCCAAAAACGATGTAGAAACAGAGCACGGGCAGGGTAAAGAACACTGAGGGCAAAACACAGAGTCACAAGAACACGAAGGAGCACAAACCGAAACACAATCTTAAACGCACACACAAAAACAAGGATCCAGCACCTGAGTCAGGGAGAAGGGAACTTAAATAGACACGACACTGACGAGACACAGGAGGGCACAATGAACAATCAGGCCACAGAGAGGGAAGGGAAAACGAGACAACCCAAAAACAATAATAGAATAACTGAAAACAATCATACAATAAAACGGGGTAAAAGGACAGAACTAAAAACTGAAGTGCCGCCATCTGGCGGCCAAAAAGGGAAACACAGACAAACCACAGAACCATGACACTTCCACCCCGTCAGCCTTTTTCTCTACGACTAACGTTAGGTGTTTTCTTACACCTAACACTACGCGTTGCCTTTTATCCAACTCTTGCTGTTGGTCATGTATTATTTTCTCTAAACTTGCCATTTACATCTACAAACATGTTACTCACTCCTACATCTCATCTCCATTTTTAACTTCCTCATTTACAATCTGCTGTAGTCTTTCTGCATCACGTTGCCACGCATCTCTCCTGGAGTCACTCAGCTTCGCTTCCTCATAGAATTATTTTGCTTGACCCACTAGTCACCTGACATTCCACTCCTAATGATCAAACCACAAGCTTTGAATACCCCGCGGCTCTCACTTTTCGGTCACTCTTTTCACGGGGAAGGCCCTGTCCTTTTCATTTAAGCATTTACTCACACTATTAGCTATGAACTCCTTCACTTCTTTCAGCTGGATCTATAGGCTCATTTTTCTTTCTTCACGCCACTTCTCTCCTACTTTACTCAGCGGCTCTGGAGAGCCAACTGTCGCCATCACTACATAGTTATTATGATTATAGTTCTATAATATAAAACAATACTTATCACACAATTAAAATATTTTTGTCTCTAAAATATAAAACAATATTTATTCTGGGCCCACAGGACTAAAAACATCACACTTTGACAAATAACACGTATATCCTGCCTCCCTTTTTAGTTTTATTTTCCTGCTATTCTAATTCTGTTTTTAATCTATCCAACTGTGACCCCAGCTTTATATTTTCTGTGCGAATCTGGCTCAAAGGTCAGTGTTTCTGAATTATCAGACCCTTTCACCCTTTTAATATCTGCCTACTCGCCTGTTTCCCACTTAACCCTTCTTGGGCTAACCGTAACACACAGTCGCGAATTCAACAACAGTCTTTCCCATCCTGCAGTAGCAAATCCCTCTGGTATCCCCAAGTGTGATGCAAGCGGTAGGGTCGCTACACTCTCTAATCCAAAAGTTCCTGCCGTCCACAGTTGTCACAATAGCGATAACCACTGTACGTCTGGAAAACCTGTCTGAACCTGCCTTAAATTAACAAACTTAGTAAGCTGCCAAAGCTTTAAATTAATCAACTGCGTGTCCTGTCGGTGCTCAACTCCCTCTGAGTCTAAATAGGTCTAGCCAAAAATGTGCCCTAATCCCTTGTGTCTCTATGTCCGCCATACGACAGTTATTGAGGCAAATTACAACGACCTTTTGCGTTGATGATTTTTTTTCACAATGCCGCGTATGCTGTGTCCACTAACACAATCCTGTGTAAGTTTGCGCTGCGTATTGCGTTTCACTGTTCTTTGTCTACAGTAAATACAAATCTACGCGTCTCATATACCCACTTTTCAGTTAAAACGCCCTCGTTGCTGGAGTCAGAATCGTCACTAAAATCTAAACACACAACATGTTTTTCGAAAATTGCTCCGTTGGCTCTTTCAGATAATGAGTGAATCAGCATGATCAACACTTCAGCTAGTAATCTTAGATAGGATCAATTCTGATCCTTTGTGGCCACAGCACTTTACTCTGTCTGTTAGGCACAGCCCCTAGTGGTGGGCACGCCGGCGTGCCTAGATTACTAAACTCAAACATTCGGTGCTACTGCAACCAAAGTGTGAGTTAAAAACAGAAACGCGTTGTTTTAGTTTCATTAGTAGACGATACACGACAACTATGCCAAAAACGGAGTTTCGCAGCCCCACCATTGTCGCTCTGGTCGTTCATTTAACACGCACCCCCTCCCTGCAGTCTCATCTAAAAAACACCCCCCACCCTTGACATAATGGACAATATTGTCTATCTTGGCATTCATAAAAATATTCTTTCACTACTAAAAAATCGTATTCCGTCATAGCAACAAGATAAACCCGACAATAGCCCTAAGACCTGCCTATACAGCAGTGAAAACGCTGCTTACTGAATAACTACATAAACGAGAAAAAGTTTTCAAAAATGATACCATGTCATTCTACAGTCAATATCTCGGACTAAATATTGAATAAATATACAACCTTACCGTTGGTTTTACGCGTAGATATGTCCCTTTTGAGACTGCGTGGTCATATATTGTCTTGAACAATCCGTTCGGGAAGTATAGGCGCATCTGTGACGCCTGGGTATCTTCCAAAATAGCTGTGCGTAACACCCCACCTGTTGTTTACGGCGTCGTCGCCCTTTTTTAGTACAGTCTGGCTTGATTGACGATTCATTTATTCAGTAGGTGAGAGTATAAGCTTTCTAACGATGTATAACATGTCTAATTCTGCTTTTGGAATAGCGTTTTATAGGTCAGCGTAACCGAAAATGTTCTTATCATCGCATTCAGTTACGCATTCTCCGTGGTAGCAGTAAAACAAAGACGCTGCTAACAAAACGTTGTCAACTATTTTTCGTAAATTCATGGAAAATACTATTATTATTGAGGACTTCTGAGCATAGCTAAGCCATATGTTTGCTGATAGACCTAGCTGACATCGTTTTCTGGAGCAAAAGAGAAGCGAATAGAACAATAGGCCTATCATTTACTGTCTCTGTCTCCATCTACTGAACATAGATAAGATTTCATTCATTGCTATGTAAGTATTACTTCTCAAAATACTTAGGTTATATACGTTATTTTTGAAATTGAGAGTCTTTAAATAGGTTCGTGGTATTATATAATGTGGATATTTCACACTGTAGTGTAAGCGTTAGATGGAAGTGTAATAGTTTTTGTGAAACATGCAACAGTGATGACGTCAGAGTTGGAACATTGCCAAAACGTGGTGGACGGTTGAAAATTGTTTTCATGTTGTCTCATCCCCATACAAGAAAACATACGAGAGCACAGAGTATAGAAATACATACAATAGTTCATTATTGCACATTTAGGTACTGTACCGCATTGTCTGACAATATTTTTGCATTATTTTTTAATCTGATAGCAATGTTTCATCTTAAACCTTCATAAGGGGCTCATTTATATGCTTTATGATGGACAAAAAGCATTTTATTCAATTGTGGAGAGATTTTGGATATGTTTCTGGACACCTAGCTATTTTAGACCACTGTACTGACTGAAAGCTTGTAATTCCCATTTGAAAATTATGCAACAGTGATTTTCTTGAGTCAAAACAATTGATTTTTAGTGAAATACGTGAATATGTTGTGATTTACAGCAATGCATACTTTAGACATTTTGGATAGATTTGGAGACGCTGGGTACACTGCTTAGTTTTTGCTTCATACATCTATAGTAGTTCTACATATCCACCCTTAGATTTTATGAACTTGTGGTCAAGAAGTTTTTGATCTAGCACATGTATAGTTTAACCTCCTGTATATATGCAATCTCTCAGTATTTCATTGCAAACTTAAAAAGAACAAATTTATTTTTGATTTTTTGTCAGAACAATTGCATTTGTGGCACTTCATTTCTTCCAAAATTATGAATATAAACTAATCTGCTAGTATGGTAAATTGTACAAATGTCTTGCTTCATTTAAGCCATTTTTCAAGTCTCTGTGGTGTTCACATCTGGAGTTATAAGGCTTTAAATAGGGTACCCCCTAAATGGGCAAGGATTGGCAAGATTTGGCTTGTGCCTTAAGAGGTTAAGTCTTACAGGATCATAGAGTAGGGAGAGCTATATACAAACCACGCCTTTTACACACTGTCAGACCGGTCTTGACTATGGCGGGTTTGACCATACGCTTCACAAATTTTGTAGCCTAAGTAACAAAGCACGCAAGCAACCACAAAAATCTCATACATTTCCCCACTGCTTTTTAAAACATGAATATATATATATATATATATATATATATATATATATATATATATATATATATATATATATATATATACACACATGTTATGAATGATTATAAGAGCAGAACAATTGGCAGAACAATGGCAAGGGTAACAAGGCCCAGCAGGCACAGGCCGATCTCAAGGCCGCACCCCAGCCTCCACAAAAAATTGTACATTCCACCACCTTACGTTTATTTTACTATGCTAGCGTGGTTAAATAATATTATTTATATTCTAACACATATACTCAAATATGTAAAACCTTCAGTAATATGGCCTATTTCCCCTTGTAAGCAACAGCCGTTGTGTTCCTGAACTTCAAACCTTCACACCAATAACATTATTACACATTCCTTATTTACGGTGCAGCTGAACTAGTAGGGCCCCTACTCATATTAACACACCTTGTGCACATCTAATTATTCGGCCGATTTTGCGCACGAGACAACACACAAGACAGCACGTAAGACTCACAAAGCGCTTAAGACTCACAAAACTCACTCTTCATTCACACCAGCGCCGGCGCATTCACACGTTTCTGGCCAGTGTCACCGTCCCGTAGGCCCCCTAGTGACTGTTGCTGTCCCGTAGGCCCCCTAGCAACTTATTTTAATTGCCGTCCCTCAGCAACTTATTCTAATTGCCATCCCTCAGCAGTTTTCCTAGTTTGCGACCCGTCAGGCCCCCAGTTAGGCAGTGACGCGCCCCAGGCCGGCGGACCAGACCAGACAAATGAGCACACGCAGGCCCAACACAGCCCCGAACACACGGCCGAGTGCACGAACACCAGGTGCGCAGACAAGCCGCCGACAGGGCGAAAACACACCGGACCAGCAGGGGCCCCGACTGGAGCTGAATACAACAGCCGCCGATTGGGCGAAAACACACTGGGCCGGCCAATGGGTGACGACTGTTTAGTGAACCCGTGTTTATACATTAACTGAAATGGCACAACCAAGTACTGAACTGCAGAACTTAGATTTTTATTTACTGCATACAAGTCCCAAGAGCAGGATCAGAGTAGGCTTCAGACAGTCACGCAACCCACCGTTAGTCGGCTCAGCGGCTATATCGCACAACACGCCGGACTGCGCTACAGACAGTCGAACGTCCCACTGCCTTATGGCACGGCGGCTATATCGCCCAAGACGACTGACTGAATGCACACCCTTTGTGGACGGACAAACCGCCGAATGCGCGAGGGCCCCGCAGGCCCACAAGCACACACGTGAACGGCCCAGGCGCCAACCCAGAACGGCCCCCGCGAATATGGGTGCCCTTAGGGTACTGTCAGCTTTACCTGTTCAGACCTCCCCCTGATACACTTCCTCAGCACAGGTGGAGCAGTAGTCACAAAACTATCACTTTCTGAGCTGCGTCAACGCCAAATGCACCAAACCTCCCGCAAACACAGCACAGACAATGAGCCAACGCACTGTCAGGATCCTTAACACACACTCCTGCATATCTCACATTCGCACTTCGCTCTTTTCATTCATACACATAACAGTTATTTCAAACACGCAACATTTATCACAAACACATAACACTTATTACAAACACATCACTTCTATTACAGGCATACCATCACATCAGACTCTTTTCTCTTACCATAGCCTTTTACTGCTGTTTTAGATTCTTTGGAGGAGAGGCTTCGTTTTTGCCTCGGCCTGGGCGGATACACACTGCTCTTAGATTCAACCAGTACGTGCAGACTTATAAAAGGCTCTGCTTACCTTATTGTTTTGTGGCCACTGTTGAACCCAAGAGTCAGCAGTTCCGTCCAGACGTTTGGCTTCCCCAAGCCTCTCCTGACTGGCTCGCCAATTCAATGTGGGAAAAACAGGACCCAGCCTGGGCCAGAAGACTGTTGAATACTTCTTCAAAATATACACTTCACAGAGTCTGATTATTGCAGGTAATTCAAAGATAACATGCAAGAACCTGGGATTATCTGTGCATATCAATACAAACACTCTCAAAGCATTCCAAAAGACACTTCACAGAAAACACATAAGACGCACACACACACAGACAAGACACACACACACAGACAAGACACACAAGACATACTAAACTCCCCTGGGGCCGAACACTCCCTTTTATCCTATCTTCTTAGCTCCTCCTGTTGGGGAGCTGAAGCTTGGACTTTCCCTCATGCTTACATCATGTTACTTTACTCTTTCCAATACATCATTGTTTCTCATTTTTCAGACACCATTATTTCCAAGCCCCCTTCCTTTATTTAATTAAAAAATAGGCATTCCCTTCTCTTATCTAAGTCTTCCTCCCCTTCTTGGCGTCAGATATGTATTCACCTCATTTATCTCCTGCTGGATTTTATCATTCATAACACGTTTGTATGAAAGGCCTAGTTTGTATGCCAGAAGCTGTGCTTTCATTGTGTATGGACTTTTACAGCTTGTGTTTTATATTTAGTGCAAACCTCTACAGATTATTACGGTTTTGACCAAGATCTGGCCATTGCTAGTTCTACATAAACTTCCTTTGTTAATGATATATTTGGTGGTGATGGTTGGTGATCTTAAATGCATTTCCTTCCCAAAGGTGGGTGTCAAGCCCTGATCAGCTTCCTGGTCTCTCAATGCGATTTCCTCTCTCTGCTCAAGTAGCTCAGACCACAGTGACACAAAATATATAAAAAGAAATACCGGATAGAGCACTAGCAGCAGTTGTCAGAAATGGCAGCATTAGTCTCCAAAGATTCAGAGGGTATATACACTGACCTGGCCTGTCCAGACCGAGATGTGTACAGCACACTGGGGCAGACGTCACTCAACAGCCCAGGAGCTCAGCACACAGGTAAGAACACCTGCACAGTGTATTAAAGAGCAGAATAATCAAGAGATCATTGTTGCTTTTAAATGAGTTTGTGGAATCTATTTTTTATTACATCAGGGAAAACTAAATAGAATCCAAAAATTATTTAAGTAAGAGTTCAATCCTCAAGTGTGAGCTGTGAGCTTGTAGCTCCAAGCTTGCTCCTAGAGCCGAGCTCCCAGCTCCCAGTTTCCTGATCTGAGCTCGCACCTCATAGCTCGCTCATCCCAGCTCCCAGCTCTCAGATCGTACCTATCAGCTCACTCTTGCCCGAAGACCTCTTGTGTTACCATATATTACTTCAATTTTGAGAAATATTAGAACACATCAATTACTGAAATGTGCATCATTGTAAGGGAGGTTAATGCTGGAGTTGGCAATTTTTATGTTAGATTATATTTTTATTACATATAAATGTCAAGAGACCATTAGAAAAGGCTTGTTTGTGTAAAGGGGTTAAACGGGGTGTTATTCTTGGTTAGTTTGTGTGGAGCTCTAAATGACGTGTGGCAGTCTATCCATTTTGCATTTAGGCTTATTTGATATTATAAAATAGAAGTAGGCCTATGGATTTTAATTGTAATTCAATTAATGGATTAAGATAAACAGCTCATATAAATAGCGACACTCATCTGGAAGCATGGACGTGGGGTGGGCATGTAAGTTGCAAAAAATTGGCTGTGGTATACCCAGGTGTTGATGGTGCTACCGCCAAGAGGTAAATATTTTTCTCGACTTGTAGTGGTACTGGGCCAGAGTATGCACAGTCATTCATATTAGCCAACTGAAGACACAAATATAGACAAATTTTTAAAAAGTGTTTATAAGTCATTCTTTCTGGTTGTCTGTGACTGTTGGTGCTAATTTTCCATTGATTCAGTTGTCATATCTATTTTAAACTGTTAAGCGAACAGTTTTCTTGACGTCAAGAAACTATTTTAGAAACTTGAATGTGGCAAACCACCGAGCGTTTCTTAAATTGAACATGAATCTGCTGGTATCTGTTAGCATAGCTTGACTTTACCACTCTCCCCCAAAAAGTGTGGCTGTTTGCCCCAATATATACATAGCCTCACTCCTCAGCCTGACTTGGCTGGCTTTTAATTACTATTATTTTATTTAGCTTTATTTATACAGGGTAGGTTGACTGAGCCTGTATGTTATTTCACAGCAATGGCCTGTTTCACACACACTTAGATACCCAACCACACAAATAAATTACATAAAATCAATAGTTCAATACAGATAAAAACATAATAAGTTCAGAAATAATCGTAGTGACCAATTGCATGAAGTTCTCTGCTTTTTATCACTGATGTAAATTCTCAAAGAGTAACCAGGTCTGTGAGCCGAACCTCCCTCTGTAAGCTATTCCAGGCAGATAGTGCAGAGAAGTTAAAAGCCTTTTTACTTAGCTCAGTACGGACAGTAGGAACCTTCGTTATCAAAGTATCTGTTATCCTTACTGGTATGCACTCTAATTCTGGGTCAAATAACAAGAAAGGTAGCTCGGAAGAATTCCCAAAATTGTCCTATAAATGAAAACATACCTGTGGCTAAGTCGATGCATGGATGGGGCGAGCCAACCAACCACTGAGTACAGTGAGCAATGATGAGTGAGGCTTCTACTTGTGATAAATCTCAGGACTCCATGATACACTGTGTCTTATCATGTGAAGACGATATTAACATAGGTTACCATAATCACGAACTGGCAATAAGGTAGCTTTGACAAATGTACATTTAAAGAGAAACTCGATTTATTTCTAAAGTAAAAACTCAACTTGCGTTTCTTAATCAGATGTTGGAAGTGATAGTTAAAAGCTGAGCATCAAGAAAGAAACCTAAGTATAGACTGTTACAGGCTCAATATATAGGCCTTGTAAAGTGATAATACTTTGGTTTAATGATGTGTAGCCTACTTACAGTACTATTCGATAAAACCATAAGCTTGGCTTTTTCAGCATCCAGAACAAGTTTCAGGTGGAAAAACCGAGCCTGCACCAGAGTAAAAACATGTTTCTTAAGAGCCTTATTCAGGGTAGAATCAAAACAGTATATAGCTGTCAGCATAAAATGAAAAGCAGCATCTGGAACATTTTCACTATGGCAGTTTATATGGACAGTGAACAAGTCACAGGAGTAGATCTTCAGACTCTTTGAGAGAACATTTGAATCTTCACCCTGCTGACCTACACGTTTTGTCAAAGGTCCTCTGACATTCAGATATCGCCATTCCCCCTGCCCTGTAAGCCCACTCCTTCACTTCAGTAGTCAAACTGTATACACCATGATTGGTTTAATTGCAGTTTAGACCATAGTAAAATGTTTACTGAAATGTTTACTGTTTAGTGAACCTGTGGTTATACATTAACTGAAATGGCACAACCAAGTATTGAACTGCAGAAATGAGATTTTTATTTACTGTGCAACTTGTACATACAAGTCCCAAGAGCAGGATCAGTGATGCGTAATCTCTGTTACCATGTAGGTACACTGTTTCTTTATTGCATGCCACAGCAATATCAAAAGCACATCCCGCATTTTGTCTTTAAAATATTTAAAGTTTTGTGTCTCTCAGGCATTTTGAGTGAAGTGATGGGCCCCACTATCTGGATAATGCTTGTGTGTTCCATCTGGAAATGCGTAACCGGCCACCATTTCACCCATGGATTGAGGGAGGGTTTCTGTGGACAGATGTCCCCTGCTCATCGTTCAATAGTGAAACCCCTGGTCACTTAGGAACTTGCAATCTGTTTGTGCCAGCTTCATAGTCTTCCAGTGCAAAAAATGCATGGCATAGAAATGCTCTTGGGCTACAATGAAAATAAGGGGTAGCTGACTGCATGTGCTTGTCTGCTGCCTCCTGAATGGACAGAGGCTCAAATCCTGCACACTTGCTTTTCTTCTGAAGAGTTGAACATTTTTTGACCTAATGAAGTCACATAAAATTGAGATAGAAATGGAGTAGGCCCACATTCTTATATTTATTTAGGAGTGCAGGCCTCCTGTATTTTTATTTAGTGAATATTTGGTAGTTGCGTAGGTGAATATCAGAGTTTGCAGTAGTGGATTTTTATTTGCTGTTGTAAAACTTTAGTTTACTGCAGTATGTTTGGTTTGAAAATAAAATAAAAAATAGCAACAAGAACAACTATATAAAACAACAAAGAAATGAGACATTCTGCTTAACTTGTCTGTTTTCTTGACCACAGGGCACAGTGGGCAAAGCTCATATCCCTACAGACGGGTTGCAGTGAGTCTGGGGCTGCTGTGTGCTCTCTTATTGGCTGCCACAGTAGTCCTGTGTGTCCTCTGTGAGTAACTGTCTGTGTCTCTTTACTGTGATCCTGGTAAAATGTCATTTTAAAGTAAAAAACAGATCTGTTCTGTCATTTAACAAATTAATATCATATAGTGGGATTAACTTTTGGACTTTTGGGCAATCCCCTCTGTTTTCACCCAGCTATTGATGTAGATTCTATTTTAAGAAAAATAAATGTTTTTAAGTAATGAATTAGTTACTACATAAGAGCTAATATTTGATGTTGATGCCTTGATCATTGTTGGTCATTATTTTTTTCCAACATCCATTCAACATTGTAGTCTTTACTTTGAAATTTGCCTAGAAAAAAATGTATATATATAAAAATCTTACATAATTTACATAATTTGTCACCCATCTGTATATATATATATATATATTCATTCACATTGTTAAATGTATACTGCAATATTCTTATAAAGCCCAAATAAACATAAAGATTGTTCATAATTCTATAAAACTGTGTAAATTAATACATTTACTTAACAACAGAAATAAAAAATTCTTAAAAAACCTTTTTCCTAGTTTGCCTAAATTTATTCATTCACAGTTCACAATCTTAACAAATGATGTGGTCAACCTATGGGCTTAAACTTCTGTTTCCACAGATTAGCACAGCAGTCTGTATCATACTGAGGTGAAATTCTGTAAAACTCCTTGATCGATACTTATTTTTCCTAAGGAATGCATTTCCCCTTGTTTATTAGATACAAGTCTATCAGAGAAGTATTCAATGTTGGAGAGAGATCTGGAGGAGCTCAGAAGCAACTACAGCACCATGAATACAGAGAAAGTCCAGCTACAGAGTAAGTACAATGAAGTATTTAAGAAACTCCTCTTTTTGGAGCAGTACTGTCCCTCCAGTTCACAGTGAGTGGTGCTACCCTGTTGTCCATCTGCAGAAAAGCATTTACTTTTACACTGTTACATATGAAAAGATCATTCTCAGAGTCTGCTGCTTGTTCTTTCTGTACAGGCAGTGTGTATGATCCCTGTCTACAGGGCTGGGCACAGTACTCTTCGAAGTGTTACTACTTCTCTAATGAGATGAAGAGCTGGGAAGACAGTCGCAGTGACTGCGAGGAATGGGGAGCTGACCTGGTGATTATAGAGAGTGAAGAGGAAAAGGTAAGGCTCTGTAAAATAATTGTGAATGAGTGGGTGGAGATAAAACTGACAACATGCATTCATAAGAAGCCACTGTAAATGTAATTATGGAATTATATCTCATCTTGTGTTGGTTCTTACAACCTAACAAGTTCAATATTACCACTATGGGTGAACTGCATTTATCAGTGGGGTTTGGCTCATGCTGTAGCTCAGTATCTCACAGATCCAGAAAGTGTCATTGTGGACTGTTTGTCTCTCAGTGTCTACATCTACAGAGTGAGCAGTGAGGGTCATTCTGTGTTTGTTTTCAGCGGTTCATCAACAAAACAATAAAAAACTTTATCTGGATTGGACTACGTTACTCAGCAGCTAAGGGTAACTGGCTCTGGGTGAATGGAACCCCTCTGCAGGAAGGGTAAGAATTCTTACACAAACAGCACAGGACGTAAAAATATAGACAGACACAATCATGTATAATTTTAAGCAACATCTTGGCAGACCAGAAATATGAATGTTCCTCTGATAGTAGCCAGTCTAAGGTTTGTGTTACTGCAGTGAAATGTGTCACTGGGTATGTTTCTGGTTATGATAGTGCATATGTGTACTTTACACTTTTTATCATTAATATTGTTCTGTTTGTATGATGAGGTTGGTTTAATGAGTACAGTTAATCCAGAATTATCTTCCAACAAGATATATTTCCACTGTCTGAACTCTCTCATAGATGGCAACAGACAGAGAATGAGAAGGAGTCACTGTATCTCCGTAGGAAACAGCAGAAAAGTAGAGCTTCTGTTTCTCAGTCTTTGCTTCCTTTACAGATTCCGGGAGAGTGGAGAGCCAGATGTTCTAAATGGAAATGATTGTGTCCTGTTTGCCCCTATGATTAATGCATGGGATGCTTTTTACTGTTCTAATGACCATAATTTCATCTGTGAGACTAATGCTCTGCTCTCCTAAATCATTTTTTTATCATTGTATGTTTTTGGTTCTCTCATCTTGTGAGAGGCCATTGGCCGTGCCAGGTTTGGCAGTCAAACACAGGACCAATAAGCAGACCACAGTGTTACCGTTTCTGTTGGGAATATATGGAATATACGTACTGCTGTCTTTACTAGAAATGTATCTGTGAGACTAAGCTTTATTAAATGCATTGAAATGACTGTACATGCAGAGTAGATTTAAGCTATTACATTAGTGATTCTATGGACATATTATAAGTATAAAAAATCAAAAACCATACATTTGAAATGGTCCTCATCTTGCTGTTGTGATACTGTAAATTTAAACTGAATTCAAGAACAGCAGTCACTGCTTAATAAGCAAATGTGTTCATTGGGCCTCATTTATCAATAATTTCGTAAATATGCACATAAGTTTCCCCGTAAAATTATACAAACTAACAACTGCCGCCGCATTTATCAAACGTTTGGAGGCACTTAGTTTCGATCGTACCCCCGTGCTTATGTTGATAAATCCCAATCAGTCGTAAATTGGAAGCGCGTTCACGGTCGCCTCATTGTAGTGCACCTCACGCGGTGACAGGGGGTCGGCCAGTGGGGTCATCAACCACTGCTTCAGCGGGTAACCCATGTGTTGGAATGGCATAAGATCTTCTTGTTTGCCTTGTTAAGTCTGGCTCTAAGATGTTGCACAGTCTCAATTTAGAAGGGTTCTAGGGAATTGGAATTGACTCATGAGCCACTCGTCATCCTCGGCAAAAAAGTCATACCGGTCCCTGAAAATGCGATCTCGCCGAAGTGCTCTCGCCAAATCCTCTAATAGCGCAAGGTCCACCATTGCAAGCTTGGACTTAACAGCATTTTGGCGATTTAAATAGTATTTCTCATCAAATAATTATTTAAAAAACAAAACTGCAATTATGAAATCATAGCAACTCTTTGTAATGCTCATTTCAAACATTTTTGTTTTACTTAATTAAAATAGTATTCGCAACCAATTTATGTTAGTTTCTTTATAATTTATCTTTTTTTATGATATTTCAATATTTCATGACAAAATACATAGACAAAGAAGCCCATTTAATGACCAATTTCATCAATAAAAGTGAAAGATTCAAGTTAAAAGACGAACTGCAGAGTTTACACACTCTGCGTGTGATCTCAGGTTTTCGTAAATTTCTTTCACACGTCCGAACAAGTTGGACTCCCGAAAACTTCGATAAAAAACTTTGATAAAGTTTTCATGTGTAAATGTTGGCACAAAGGAATTGCGAGAAATTTTGTTTGTATGTTGCTTGATAAATGTGTGAAAGTATGAGCTAATAGAAGGAGCTCTCAGTACCTACTTACTCACTATCTCATAAAGGCTCTCCAAACTGAGGCTGTGTCCTATAGACATAATCCACATGTACCCACAAGTAAACAAGTGGTATGTGACTCTATGATTTAAATTCAATAAACATTTATCCTCAACTCTGACTTACAAGTAATATCCTTGCTTTGTAATCTTTGCTGCAATTGATAGTCAAATTTAAGTACTAATGTTTTTTGAATCTCATAAAAAACACGTTTTCAACATACAAAAATGCCAAGTTAGTCACACATACAAGACATACACCGTCTATAACTCATTCATTCTCACTGCCAAAATCCAGGCCTGCCATTAAAAGTATTGATATCAAAATGACGCCAAGTTCTCATGTTCAGTAGTAGTTATAATTATCAGTGAGTCATGATTTTAAATGTAATGTTTTAATGGGGAGTTGCAGAACGTACATACGTAGTAATTGTGTGTATGTATCTAGATAGAGAACAGGGCGAGGTAACACGAATGTAGAAACGCGGCGTTTGCTGATAAGAAGGTTTTGTACGGTAGCCAAGTGAAGAAATATAGTTAGTAGAAATGGCACAGTGGTGAACTGGTGTAACTGTTTAATAAAAGGAATACATTTGCTGTCATGAAATGCATATGGGTGGCCGTGAGTGAGTTTTGGTAAAGCAAATATAAGCGTAAGAAAACGTTAGTGTAAAAGAGGAACTTATCTGCCTGAGGGCGAGGCGGGATTCAATCCTTCAACCGGAGGTTTACCAGTCTGTGACTTTGTTAGTGCAGTGCAATGACATAGCTATGCAATGCGTGAAATATCATTAGCAAACCTGTCCGTGGTTTTAAAGAAGAACACAGGCCAGTAACCACAGAAGAGCTCCCGTTGAATCCATATGGCTTTGCAATATTGTAGCCGGTTAATAACTGAACGTGCAGACGGTACGTCATAATGCAGTGTATACATTCGGCAAACGGTGGGTAGATATGGTGCAAAAGCAATAATTGAAAAGTAGTAGACAATTATTAGAGAGGGTAAAAGCAGGTTACAGAAATGTGTTCCTAGCTGGGCTTGAACATGGATCCCATGTTCCTAAGACTGTAACCTTACCCACTAGGCCACAGCAGGCTAGCTGTTTAGACTTGAAATGTTTCAGAATAAAAAGGTATGGGTATTTTGCGTGTGTATGCGATTTTCTGATTGGGTCGTGTAGGTGAAGATTTGGCCGGTGTCGGTGAAGTCTCCAATGGGGAGACATGTTGTTAGTGGGATAGGCGGCAGGAAAAATAAGAAGAAGAAGAAGAAGAAGAAGAAGAAGAAGAAGAATGAGAAGAAGAAGAAGGAGGAGAAAACGCAAAACCCCCTTAGTTTTGGGCTTTATTGTGTGGGCATGTGAAGTTGTTTATGAATTCTGTCTGTTGAAATGGGGTGAGAATGTACAGAATTTAATGTTTTTAAGGGCTGAGTGTCTGTGGCTGTTGTGGTTATTTCTGTGGAGAACCCTGAAAAGTGCCAAACTCTCGGTGCTGTATAGGTATGGGGCATGCCCCTGCCAAGGCGTAACTTGGAGGGATGGCATACCTGCCATCCCAATTTAGGCTTATGTGGTTCCTGTATTACCTTAATCTCAATCTGGCTGTATCACAGAAGCAAGTCCACAAGCTAAGAGTGTGTGTAAATACTACATTAATACTCATAAATACCAAACTGATAAAGTATTAAAAATAATATTCCATGCATTTTTGAAGACGTTCCAAAATGTATTAAACTGTGTCATTAAAGTTTTCGTTATTCTGAATGTTAGTTTGCTGCTGAAATATTCTGCTTCAATTTCAGCTTTTTTTTTCCTTTGTAATCATTTGTTTCAATCATTTCCTCATCACTTCAACATGACCAGATCTTACAGGATAATCTGAGAAGTGGTGCAGTTCAGCTACAGTTTCCTAATTTTATTGGCAACCAGCACAACTTTCCTTAGAAGTGGTGACTTTCCCACTTTAAAGGAAGTTAAAATAAAAGCTTTACGTAGTATATATAATGCTTTCATAAACTTGGCATAATGGCTTCATGCATACGCAAATGTTGTGCTTCATAAAGGGTGGCAAAACATCTTCTTTTACAACATTATGCCAAATGTAACATGACCAACAATATCACCTGGCTAATGGCTAAACATTATAAAGGGTGCATGAAACATGCTTATGTAGGATCCTAGGCTAACTGTGATATAACTCATGATGTCACTTGATGTCATGAAACAGTCCAAATCAACCCGAGAGAAGTGAGTCCCCTTGAATGCTGTTACAATTTTACTAAATGTACAGTAAATTACACATTTAATAAATTAAACACAGTGTGTATACGCGCGCGCGCACACACACGCAGAAACACACACACACACATTCACACACATACACACACTCTCTCTCTCGCAATTTAAATCAATCAAGCAGGCACACAATTCCTTCCAGAGTCTACGAGGGAATCAGAGACAGCTACTTTCAGGAGCATCAAAGAGGTACAATCAGGGCAGTCAAACACAGGTACTGCCAAAGTTCATTCATTCATGGAGATCAAGCTGACACTTTTGCAAGTATGATACTGTAACTTTTGGCTTGCTTGTACCACCAACAACTTGAACCGCAACATTAATAAGGAAACAATGCCAAATTCAAAAGCACTTTATACTTACCACTATGCATATAACGGTTATAAATTCTAATAAATTTACTTTGGATTTGGGCATTTAGTTTGTTGGTGAATGCTAAGAGGAAGGTACAAAGGGCCAGTAAGGAACCAAATGGGCCTATTTCCAATTCATTCCAATAAATTCTAATTGAAAACTACACATAAAGTGTTTACACATTTGTCATAAAATTAAACATATTTTCTTAACAATAAATAATAAAATAATAAAATCACACATAAGCAATACTGAAATGTCGCACACATTACACATTACACATTACATTTCTATTACTGATACTATACTATATAAAATTCAGACATTTTTATTATAAACTACATTTACATGTAAACATTATTAAGATGTCATAATACTTACCATTTACATTTAATACAACTTTAATTTGAAATGAAAACAGAACTCAACACTATGAAAATTAACATGCATGAAAGATAACGGTGCATGAAGGAAATATATATATATATACATCTGGGTTTTTTAAGTTGAGGCAGGAAAAGGCATATCTCCTGCGGAAGACCAGAGGATCCTTTTCCAATTTGGTTGGTCCGTCTGCAGAGGCAGTGTTTGTTCACCTCAATGGCGTGGACTGCCTTGGCTGTGGGGCACCTTGAAGTACTGGGGAAGGGTATCAGAATTCCAGCCGGAAAAGAGGCAAAGATGTGAGTCTGCATAGCTGGCAGATGGTTCTGGAGCACGGAGCGATCTTCACCTCTGCAGAGTGTGAGTCTGGTTGCAATAGCAAACAGTCCACAGTCTGAGCCACCCGCCTGCTGTTGGACATCAAGCCGGACAGTCTTCCCTGGAAAGGCAAGAAGGATTGCAACCTGTGCAATGAAATCCTCTGTCTTATGCTGCCCTAGAGAATCAAAAACATTAACTGTACCTACCTTACAGCCGACGTTACTTACCGTAATCCAGCGATTTGCAGAGACATTAAGAATCTTCACAAACCCCTGAGCTGGTGTAGGTACAGTGGACAGCAGGGCGAGGGAGGTGGTTGCATGGAGCCCTCCTATATATGGATGCAGCATCTTCATAAGAGCCTGGGCGTGGTCGATGACCTTGTCATCCAACCGTGTGCTGGCCGAGAAACACGGCCCCAAAGTCCTCCACCCGTCTGTTCAGCAAACCGCACAGGCCTGCCCCCGTTGGACACCAGAGATGACAACATCACTGTCCTGAAAATTATTTACTGAGACAGAATATATTAACCTCATAAAGCTGAGACAGTGTGTTAGTGATTATGGATTTTCAGTTATTGAAAGGTTACCTCCAGTGCACCCTCCTCCAACCCAGAGCACAGTATTTTGGGGTCATCTGAATGTCCTGATTCAGCTGGAGAGGATGCACAACTTTCCTGGAGTACAGTGCATGCCATCTGGTGGATGGATAGATAGATAGGCAATCAATAGATTGATCAATAATAAATCAATCAATTGTAACATCAACGCAAATCACAAGTATATACAAGTAATAAGGGGAAATATATGATGATTGTCTTTTCCATTCACCTGGGATTGATGAAAATAAGTGAATGTGTAGATAAAAAGAAGAGGTCTGAACACCAAAAACTGAAGCAGGCTTAAAACCAGCAGACTGCGGCCCTCCAGGATTCGAGTGCGAGATCCCTGAACTTGGCAGCGAACCGCCCACAAAATCGCAGGCCTTCCTAGCGAGCGTTTCTGCGTTCGGCTGTTTGCTCGTGCGGATTTGCACACCTGCACGCCTCTTCCCGTTTGCGCACGCGAGCGAGCGCACCTGTGCGTTTGAGTGACAGACAGACAGCGGTCCGGGGGTGCAGTGGCCGGGTGGACAGGGCCGCGCCCGGCCGGCCTACTCCTCCCCTGAGCCGCGATGGTGGCTGTGCTCCCGCAGCAGGGCCTCCACCTCGCCGCCCCGGGCCATGCGGTTGGCCTTCCCCTGGAAACGCCCCCTTTTCCCGGCCCCTTTCCCCTCCAACAGCTCCGCCACCCTGCAGCCGGGGCACGTGGGAAACAGGCAGACGTCATTACCGACGCAGCAAAAGGGCCGAGAACTTCAAGTGAAGGAACCAGGCGCAAAACTGACGCTACACTGGTAGATCACTGCAGCATCCCACAAGCTTGTGAGCTCCGTTTACAGTAACACAAGTGGCCTTGCATGAAGATACACAACCTGCAACTGCCCATTACCTCTGCTAGAATGTTATCACTCCAGTGGTACTGTAAAATATACTGGAATAATAGACATTACATGTATATACTTTTATACATATTATATATTTAAGTTATGCTGCAACTGAATGTGTTTGTACATGCTTCCAGTTGTCCAAAATGAAACTGACCCTAGAAGAATGAATAAAGTAATATATATTGTACAGTATATAGCCTGCCAGCCAATTAAAATAATTAGTTGCTTAATTTTATTCCCATAGTTGAATTAATGGGTAGATGTAATTTGGATAACTTCAAATGTGTTTATTAAATATGAATATGAACATTCTTGGGAATCCAATATTGGCTGTAGGACTGCTTCCAATTCCCTGTCCTTAACTTTATAATTGGGCAGCCATTTGATGCAAGTTGAGTTGATAGGTGCTTTTTTCTATGCACTCAGTGCTGCTGAATTTAAACCCAGTGTCTTTGCTTGATGGCACCTTCTGCCAGTCAAGCAGTCAACTTGGTCGTTTGGTCAATTAGCTCGCTAACGGTAGCTATGAAATGCTTTGCTTGTAGGTGATGCAGTAAACTAGTCACACTATATAAGAAAAGTAGCCTTATAAGAAAAGCTTATTAGAAAATTGCAAGAAATTAACTATTCAGACAGTGCAGTTTTGCTTTTTATGGTCATGTTTGCCTCAAAATGAGCAAAATTACCTATTTAAAATGTTCAAATTTCACACTAAAAAGACAATTATAATCTAAAGTTAGTTGGCAAACAAAGCATTAATTGGACAAGCATGTGTTCATTGGGACAGCCCTAACCGTATGGTAATTGTAGTGATGTTTCACCTGCAAATAAATCTGCCCTATTCCTCTGCAAGGGTATGTAATGTAGGCACCTTCTTAACTTGACTGCATTCACCACTAACCACAGTCTCACATGTCAATTAAATCACACACACCTGGGTCCCAGCTCATCCACAATACCCACTGGCCCTGCCAGCAGGAACAGACCCGCCCCCTTCTCATCTCCAACAGTCAGGAATAGCACTGTGTCCTGAGGGAGGAACCAGGAACCAGAACAAGGTCTCAGTGACTTCTCACCATTCATCAAACAAGTAAATACATTCCAGTAAAGCATATGAATGAATGAATGAATGAATGAATGAATGAATGAATGAATGAATGAATTTTATTATTGTGTCATGCATCACATGGATGCCCAGCCCACGTGGGCTTATATGACACCAACATTTTGCATATAACAGATCCAGAGTAAATCCTAGACCTATTAAAATGCTACAGACACATATCTGATACATATACCCTGTACACAAGAGTAGTCTCCATGATCAAACCTTCTTATCTTCTTTTCCAAGTTTTTTGCAACATATTCAAAATCATTTCATAAATAATAACACCTCATTAGAGACTAAACAAACAATCCATCTTGCCTTCTTTTCCAGGCTTTTGAAACAAAGTTAGCCATTTTAAAAACGTCAAACTTATCATATTATCAAATACAGGCAACTGCCAAAACAAAAGAAAAAAGGGATACAGAAATACTGAAAACAGGTGTGTCCACAAAGGTGTGGTTCCAGAGTTAACTAAGGAACTGCCATCCCAACATACAATCCTGAATTTAAAAAAAAAACTAATTTCACAGACATGTATAAAAGCAGATACTTCAAATATGTACTTGACGCAGGTCAGATGCTGAATCATGAAAAAAGCAAAAAGATTAGAAAAGTAGCAGCCTCACCTCAGTGCCTATCTCATTGGCTATAATGTTCATGAACTCATTGTCACCGTCCTTCCTTCAAGATTAAGCAAAAGAAGAAAAAGAATTTCACACAAAAAGACAGTAAAAATCCTTTTTTGTTTTTTTGATCAGCTGAAATGTGTCCTGAGCCTTTTCACCAACAAAATCCACAAGCAAGTAAGTGTATGCACCTAAAAGTATAAATAATAACCATTTTGAAACGTTGTGACTGTCAATAATATTAGTGATCTCTAGAAGCGGCAGTGTGTATTATTGAAGAAGTCAGACTTGTAATCAGATAGCCTGAACAGTAGGTGGGGATGTTGCAGCACTGAGCAAAGTACTTAACCTTCAGTAACTGAAACAGTACGAATGCAGAGCATGTAAGCAAAGTAAACTCCAAAGGAAAAGCAAAAGCAAAGAAAAAGCAAAAAAGAAAAACTAATATATCAAAGGATGTAATTATCTTTAATCAAGATCTCCAAAAAATGTGTTTATATGGGACATCTCATTTTCCTCCAAACAGCACTCCTTTCCGAAATGAATAAAGATGTCAGTCGCTCACCTGTGTAAACAGAACAAGTCGCCCCGACTGGGGTTGTTCTTGAAATTCTCCGCAATTAGTACAGCCATGTCTCATAAAAGGTTGAGATTGATCTTGAAACAGAAGATAAGGACAGCTTTATCGTCAAATTACCAGCAGGAATTCTCTCAAAACAATTCCCAGCAATTTACATTAACATTATCATTTCAGATCTAAAGTTTCCAAGTGATTAACATTTTTTGTGAAATGATATTTAAAAAGCATTTCACAACAGGGAAAGTTCAGTGGAAATGTACAAAGCCTCAGGGAAATTTTAGTATGCATACACAGTACAAAAATAAACAGAATCAACGCTCATGGTAGGGCCGATTTACAAACTCAGTGTGCCCAAACGTTACCTCCCAACGTGCATTCCACATGGCTTTAGAACTGCAGTGTGTGTACAGAAACAGAAATGAATGCTTGAGATCCACTTAAGAACGGCTCAGCCCCTGACAGACTTCTGCAGCTTGTCTACGGCTTCCACGTGATCATCTGCTCCAGTTCTGTTAGATGCAGGATTCAACAAGGTGAGAAACAAGTCAAGTAGTTGATTTTGAATCCCAGCCATGCCAGTGCAGTGCACATTTGGCATATTTGGTCACCCACAGAGGGAGGGTTTTGATCTACAGGATGATGGCATTTTGCAGCTCCTCTGATTGGTCAGGCACCTGCCTGTAATAACTGTAAGAAGTGCACTCCACTGACACAGCGGTTGCGAAGCTCAGCTTGTGGGCCGCAGACTGAAAAGAAGCGGCAACTGGCAGCAAACACACTCCAGATGGAAGAGGCTTCTGCAGTGATGAGAGGTGCTTTTGGATATTTCTGGGTGTTCAAATTTGAAAATAAAATGAAAAGGGGATACAAATTTGGGAATAAATCGGATTTAGGTTTTACCAGTGTGGGAACAATAAGGCTATTTAACTGAATGTGCTCTTCTTAAAACAGAAATTCAGCATCTGCTGGTGGCTTGAAAATAATACATTTGTCAGACACTTGGGAGGTTCTCAAATACAGATTTTTGACTATTTGATAGGATATTAAATTGAAGGTATTCAATGGCCAAACGGCTGTATGTGGTACAGTATGCTTGGCCTAGGCCTTACTTGAGTAAGGATGTCAGCGATCGTTCCATGCTGTAGCTTTTCTCCACATACTTCAGAACCCGGTTGCCCGCAAGGAAAATCAGGTTGGTTTTGTTTTTCTTTCCTTTTTCAGTCCCAAGGATCTTTATGACCTGAAATTAACACAGTACAACAGCTTTAGTGTTTGAGGATCATAAAACCAGTGGCCATCAATCAGAACAGCATGAGACTTGAGTCAAGAGTATATGTTGTTATCTTCCCATGAAAAGCACCTAATTTGGCCCAATGCAAGCAATGTTTGCAAGGTTATAAAAAAAAGTATTTCTTGACTAGATCACAAAGTGCCACAACATGCCAGTTGTACCATGCAAAGTCCAAGGTAAGCGTGAAACCAATACCGACAGCTATAACAGGTATTGTGTTTTCGAAAGTATACATTTTGTGAGCATATACTGGCTGACAGATAAGAGTGGTGAACAGAGGAAAGCCAAGGTTTGTACTCAGGGCTACATTCTGGGGCAAGAACAGCAAGAAATTAGAAAACTATACAAGGAGACACAGGAACCAAACAACTGCCTAAATATTAAACATTAAATTTAAAATAATCCATTATTTTCCACAGGGGTTACAATGTTTACGCTATTAATCTAAACACTAAAAGACTATTTTGGATAAAATGCGAAATCCACAAAAATTCAAGCACCGCAACTCTGCATATCCCTAAAGCTCAAAAGCCATGCGTAGCTTAGCCTTCAACTGTAATCTGAAACAGCAGATAGGCTTAAAGAAAAACAGAACCATTTTGTTTCGAGCAGGACTCTACCTGTAGGTTGGACACATGGGTCCCGCAGCACATGTTGGCGTCGACACCCTCGATGTCGATGATCCGGACGGGTCCTGCATGGTCGTCGGGCAGGCTGCGGCTCCTCACCTGAGGGGGGGGACATCGGCACCGAGGGCCAGGAGATGAGTGTGGCGTGTTTGGTATGCTCAAGGTGAGTGAAGTAGAGGGCAGCCTCAGTCCTAAACCACTGCAGTGGTGTCCGAGACAGGGGCGGGCAATTTCTTTCCAGGAGAGCTGGTGTGTTTTTGCTTCCACCAATTACCCAGGCTCAATTAGCCATATACATCAATGCTAGTTCATTTGTATATTAAACCACAGAACAACAGTTCATATTGGGACACAAGAATAGGCTTCAGTTCTTTTCTGAGCTTGTCAAGAAATGTAGCTAAACTGTCAGATGAAGAAAAGGATTGAGCTAATTAAATAATTAAGAACCAGCTGACATGAGATCCAGTCGGATATAAAACTCTCCTTGCCCACCCCTGGTCTACGAAGAGCCTCCTGCCCACGCAACCTGCACCTTTTCCACGGCGGGATCGTCCAGGGAGAGCAGCTGCACGGTGACAGGGACGTGTTCGCGGATCTTCTGGTTCACCGCGTCCTCCAAGGCCTCCATCTCGCCAGGCTTCACTGCAGCCGTGTCCAGTTCGATGACGCTGCGCTGGCGGCCCAAATCCCTGCCCGCGGCACACACGTGCACACACAGAAACACCCTGTCGTAAGCGCTGGCGGAAACCGGTGCAGTTTTGGAGCTACCGCTGTACTAAAGCCAGGAGTTTCTGTTCTGTATATAAACTGATTGAGATGAGAGATATTAAGCATGGAAACCCTACCAAAAAAAACATAACATAACAGCAATAATTTGTGATTTCGTAAATCCACACTTGTATCCAAACATACTGTCTGCCAAGGCAGTAACTAAGTGTTGCCCTAAAAGAGCAAAGTGAACACAAACAGTTACCATTATCAGCATAACCCCTTCAAAAATTTCACCACCAATCATGAGCACCAAACATGATTTGCATGATTCTCTTTTCTTTACGTACTGGGTATTGATTCTGAAAAGCAGTAAAATGTAACTCCACAAGTGTTCATGTGTTTTACCTCGCTCACCCTTTTGAGTCTGCAGTGAGACACGTTGGCATGTTTACTGCAGTCTTTAAATGAAACTCAACCTGGTGAGAAGAACTGCAGGCTGAGAACTGCAAACCCTAACTGAACAGGAAATGCTGTGGTTGTAGATAAGGGCATGTTGCTTTTCTCATGCCGTTTGACCCTTATGAAGGATCTTGTTCACTTGACTGAAGCCCATTTATCAGTGGGGTATGGCTCGTGATCCAGAGTGTGTTGGTGTGTACTGTGTTTCTCTCAGCTCTCAGCAAGGGAGCCACTGTGTCATGGTTCTGTCTTTTTGTTTTTATTTTTTCCTTTTTGGGCCGCCAGTTGGCGGCACTTCTCAGTTTTTGTATTTCTGTTCATTCCCTCATTGGTTTCCCGTGTTAATTGTATTATTGTTTTCCATTATTTGTCTTGTTATTTAATCATCGTCCCCACCTGCCTCTCGTTATCTCTTCCCGCTTGTTTAATTATGTATTGAGTTCACCCGTGTCTTGTCTATTTAAGTTCTTTGTCCCCTTGACTCGGGTGCTGGTTCCTCGTGTCCTGCTTGTGTGTTTCTGTTTGTGTTTCTGCCTGCGTTCCTGCTTGTGTGTGTTCTGCTTGCCTGTATTCAGTCCTGCCCATATTCTGTCCTGCCTGTGTTCCACCCTGCCTGTGTTCTGTTCTGTTTTTTGTGTTTATGGTTTTGCCCCTCGTGGCCTTTTGTTTGTTCCCTGTTTGTTATTTAGTAAAGTCTTTGTTTGAATTTTTCCTTTTGGAGTCTCCCGTGTTTTTTTACTCTGCGCCTGGGTCCACCCCCCCCCCCGAATCCCTGACACACTGGAGTGATCTGGGTAACTCAGAACCAGAGGAGACCCGACTCTGGGTTAATGTACTGTAGCTCCCCGCCAGAGGGGTGGGAAATCTAACGGATACATTACAGTGGATAAATACACATTCACAGGAGAATATGGAGAGGATGAAGCAAACAGAACACTTGGCAAGAAACCACATCAACCACCATTGTATATGAATCTCCACAACATGTATCCGTCTCTGCACTTAGTTTTTCCCTCTTTCCTGTACATCTATTAATTACACATGTTAACCTTTGACTGTCCAGTAGTCAGTATGGTGGGAGGGGTCTGAACACCATGCAATCCAGTATAATTACTGACTAGATGCACTGATTCCTTAATTACAATCTGCAGTCATGCAGTGCTGTAACAGGGACACAGAATGGAGACAACACTCCCTTGTAGGCAGAAAGCGAGAAGCAGAGCTGTTTTTGTGTCTCATTCAGCCTCTGTGCTTATCTTACAGGTTCTGGTGGAGGGGAGAGCCAGGTGACCACTGCATGAATCATATAGCACCTATATGCAGATTGTGTCTGCTGAGAATGCATAGACCAATACATATATCTTTTTTAAACCAGACGCCTGCTTCAGATTGGCATTCTGCTTCCATAAACATTTTTGTGATGATTAATTTAAAAAAAAATCAATACATGGAAATGTTTTATTGTGAAGCTTAAAATGCACTGTAACTCTCAGTCACCGTAAACAGAGGTTGACTAGTATGATGCACTGTGGTTAAATATGTTTAAATGCAGTGGAGCCACTTTCTAATCTCATCATTTATTTGATAATGCATATAATCATGGGAAAAATGGATAAGTCTTGTCTTGCTATAGTAGCCTAATGAGTTACGAAAAATATGCATTTTTGTATGCTGTAGTATGTAGTAAGGCTATTATAAGTAGTAAGCACTGCATATCTTAATCTTTTTCCACTTTTAGTTTAAATAAATGAATCAAATAAACCTGTTCAATAAATTGTAGATTTGCCAGATTTCCACTTTGTCTTTTGAAATCTCCATTTTCCTCACATGGCCATGTTTCAGTGATCAGTACACTTTCAACAGTTGAGGCCACAGTGATTTTATCCATCTATTGTGCCAGTGCATCACATTAATGACAATGAAATCACTAGATGATCTACCTCATTAAAAGCCCTGGAATGTGAATATGGGACATTTATTCTTCATAGCACGTATAACTGTTATGAAGACATTAAAATAATATAAAAATGAGTAATCATTGCTTAATAGACATTACACGAGTCCAACTGAGAATCATTGTCACCATTCTGGATTGCAGACCCAGAACAGGGCCAGGGCTGGGGCTGGGGGTGGGTTGTAATGAAACACAGCTCAGGGTTAGGGTTGGGGTTGGGTTGTAATGAAACCCAGCTCAAGATTCGGGTTGGGTTGTAATGAAACCCAGCTCAGCGTTAGTGTCAGGGTTGAGGTTGTAATGAAACCCAGCACAGGGTTAGTGTCTGGGTTGGGGTTATAATGAATCCCAGCTCAGGGTTAGGGTTGGGTTGTAATGAAACCCAGCTCAGGGTTAGTATCAGGGTTGGGGTTGTAATGAAACCTAGCACATGTTTGTGCGCCACTGCGCTAGACAGGAAGCTGCTCAGCTGCAAGCCTCAGGCCCCCTCAACAACAGCGAGGCCCCTGAGCAGAGAAGAGAACAGTCCTGTCAATAGATGGAGCTTGTGTATTATTTTACAACGAGGAACATAGGGTTCATAAGCAGTAATCCAGTGCTCAAATTAAAACACAAGGGGGCAGATATTACAACAGATACCTGCTGGCCAGCTGCATGTATAAGATCACTTCTTCAAATGAACACTTCTGTGTGACATTTCTGTCATTGTGGCTTGTTCAGGCAGTAATATTGACAGTTTAATTGTTTTGTTTTGCTAATGCTTCTGGCCAAAGAGAAAAGTGGACAAAGCTCACTTCCCTACAGACTGGCTGCAGTGTGTCTGGGGCTGCTGTGTGCTCTTTTATTGGCTGCCACATTAGTCATGTGTGTCCTCTGTGAGCATGAAATACAATATCTGTGTGTTTATAGTATGATACACTGGCAAATCATTCTGTGTAAATGCAACACACTGAAATATGAAGATGAAAACTATACATAGTCTTTGTTCACTTCATGTCATGAGTCTCAATGTTTTATTCAATCAACTACATTATCACATCACTTTATTATTTCCTTAAAAATTAAGCGAGGTTGTTACTGCTAACTTATATTTCCCACTAAGAAATGAAAATGTACATTTGTGTTTGACTGAAGGGGCAGCAATAGCACTTACAGCAAAAACAAAGCACCAACCTGTATGAAACGGAACATCCTACAGTGCTGAGATTGTGACATTTGACTCCTGCAATGATTAGTGATGTGAATGACAAGATAAAATAATCAATTGGTTGTGCCTGTTAAAATCAAATATTCCTATGAGACCTCCAGGTGTTGGAGCACTTCAAGAAAAGCTAAAAGTTAGATTATTATAGCTTGTAATGCACACCCAGTGTAATCACAATTTGGAGACAGACTACATATATCAAAGTACAATTAAAGTATCAAAAATACAGTTCAATTGCTTGTAGTAGCCTATATTTCATTATTAAGATTGACGCTCTATTAACATGCAAGTTCTAAGTTTAAATAATGGTGTTAAAAGGCCGCCAGGTGGCAGCATGAGCATTATATTCACTGAGCACATACCATCTAGATTAATTACACTTTCACCATTCATTCATGCCAAATAAATACAAATAAAATTGCTGCACAACACTAACTATTGGGGGTGACTATTTGAATATTTTGACTGATCCCTATAAGCTAAATAATCGCTCACAGTTTTGCCATAGAAAGACGCTATTTGTACAAGGTGTAAAATGGTCTAAATACTGTAGATGAATTATATCCTCTAACAAACTATTTTAAAAATGTTTATAATGCTGTTGACAGCCTTGGCTTTTCCCCTGGAACTATGAGAATAATAATCTGAATAATAATGCTGGGATGGACGATGTTATCTGCCAGTTGAATTGTTGGCAGGGTGTACACCGCATGTATACTACACTGTTAGGTGCTTTTCAGGGCTTCCCACAGAAATAACAACAAACCGTCTTTACAAACATTAATCTTTATACCATCGGACCTCATGTAAACACATAGTTCACCTACAGCTTTGAGTTGAGCAATCTCAAAATGTCAGCGTCTTGACCACCAAGGGGCTTCCGCGAAGGGATCAAAGTTAAGGCACTAAACGTTGAACATGGCTAATCTTCCTAATTTGGAATGTCCAATTAACAGCTATATTCATACGCAATGCCTTCTGCTGATTAAGCAGAGTGTAGACACGCAATTCTCCTCTGAAACATGTGGCATCACCAGCCTGCTTCTCACACTGTAGACCACAGTGCTACTTAGCTCACGTAGTGCAACTGGAGGAAGACCTTTTATATGCTGCTTGGGCATGCAGTCCACATGCATCCAGTGAATCAGAGGGGGCTGCTAAAAAGCAATGAAACACAGACCCCTACGTGATTGAACCTTCCCGGATTGGTAGCTCCATAGGGCTTTGCAGAGTTGCCCATTGTGCCACCCTTTGGAGCTAAAGGCCACGGTTGGCACTGGCATGATCTGGATTTGATCCGAGTCTCTCTGCTCCTCTTACAGATCCTGGAGAAGTGGACAGCCAGATGATCATTTCTGGTTTGACAGTCGGACACAGTACCAAGATGCAGACTGTGCAGTTACTGTGCCTGGTGAGAATGCATGGATGGACACACACTGCTATTCGTACCACTGGTTTATCTGTGAGACTGATGCTCTGCTACACATCAGTAGTTGTTTTAAGTCTTAATAAGAACATCTGCTTAGTGATAATGTTGCAATGTAAAAAATAGGCCGTGTGCTCAGTAACAGCTATGCTAATGGAGGATGAGAGACTTATAAACTCATTGCTATCAGAGCAATAGATTAAACACAGCTACTGAACAATGCTAGGAAATAAGCCAGGAATTTCATGTGAGCATAACGCACACTGTGAAAATAAATATTGTGCTTGACTGTGCTGAAAGGGTTCACCTTTACTTTTGCATGTATAGCTTTAAGTGTCACTTAGAAACTGTGTTATTGCTCTATCTGTCTGCCATATTATTTCAGTATACAAACTGACCAGAAGAAAGTGTGAACAAAACATAGTTCACACTTTTTTTGTACAACTTGTGGGCAACAAAGCAACACCTAAAATAAAACACAGATGGGTAAACAAGTGTACTGCGTATATCTGTTCACAATCTAACTTAAGGCACACATTTTCCATTTACTGGTTTGTCACATCTGTTTCAAACGCTTGGGCGTGCCATTTCCGTGACATCAAATGACCCTTCTGAAACTTGTGCTAAAACACCCAGGCTTTCTGCATTTGACCAATGAACATGAGGGTATCTGCATTAGAATAGCCCAATTCATGAGAATGATCCCCCCCCCCCCCAAAGTGTGGCTGTTTACCACAATATACAAATAGAATTGCTCATCTGCCTGGCTTGGCTGGCTAAGCCCCAGGAGCACACCTTCAGCAATCATCTCTGAGCTACTTGAAGCCATTCACGCTGAATCTTCATCATGACTAATAATCTCCTATGAGCAGACCCTCTCAATAGATGGGTTTTGTCATCAGCGCTTTTGACATAGATCGGGTGATTGTCTGCTCTTTTATTACATTTCTTAAGCTTGTGTTAACCCTGCTGCCCTGCCCAGTGCTGTGTGCACTTCGTCCAAAATAAGCATAGTGAAAGGCAATGTCCCACAATAAGAAGCCTTCCGTCATAGGTCAAGGAAGTGCCATGTCTCTTGAATCTAGTTTTTTTCTTATTTTCGTGGCTCTTTATACTCAGTTGTGTCTGGAATTATGTTAGGTCCTCTTATGTGCAGATATCCCCAATCCCCTTGTCTTGACAACCCACTCCTTCACCTTACTACTCAAACACAAATTATGAAAATGACTTCACAATTGAATGATACCGATTCTCTGCAAACAGAATCATGTATCTGTGCAGGCTTCTCAACCTGTATGTGGCCCATGCCAAGAGACTTCACCCTTACAGTGCCACAAAACTCTGTGCTTCTTCACCACTGGCTCATATGGCTCATACATGTATGCTGTTGGTGATGCAAAAAAAATAAAAAATAAAAAAAATCAGCAAACAAATAGACTGCCCTGCCATTTGGCCTTAGAGAACTACTTCATGCGTTTGTGGTGTTCCCTGGCACACTGCATCACTTGTTATTAACCTCCACTTGAGAACAGATTTGAGTGTTCTGCATAAAGCAAATTCATTATGTGGCCAGAAAACAATGGTGTGTTGAGAGTACATAACCATCTCTTTGAACAGGTACCTCTTTCTGCAGATATCATGGTATTTGAGCTAGGCTTTAAAACACCACAGTATTCCCTTGAACTGTAAATGAGGGAGGAATAACTTTAGCGTGTGCCAGTCCAGTATCCAAGGTGGTGAGCATCACCTCAGTCACACCCTGTTTGGAGCTGCCAGCACCAGGGTCGGAGCACACCCCCTCTTGGATCCCCTCCATTAAGGGCTGAGCTTTGTGGTTGGAGAGGGCCAGCTCCTCTGCAGAGGTGTAGTCTGGGGGAGGCTGCCCGCCCAGTTCCCCTCCACTCTGCTTTCTTCCTGTTGGCTGCAAAACAATACCAACTCTGACATTCAGATTTTGCATGACAGTGAAACATGTACGGTATTATAAAAGATATTGTTAAGCAAAAAAGCAAAGCATTTGTGTAGGACCACGGGTAGATACCTAAACAGTCATCTTTGGATCATAGATATAAAGACAAGACTCATCTACAGTACAACCTCTTTGAATTTACAGCCTTTAGGCCGCAGGTTTAAAGTCCCACTGACAAGGAGAGCCTGATATATATGATTAGACCAGTGGTTCTCACCCTTGGTCCCAGGGCCCGTATGTCTATGCTGGTTTTCATTCCAATCACAACTGCAATCACAGAATTTTAGTAAGTAGTAATTTTTTTTTTAATTAGGTGCTTTTCATATTTAGAGGGATTATGTCAGGATCCGGGGTAGGACTCAAACGCGGACAAAAGGTTCAAGAGAACAAGTGGCGATTTATTTATACCAAAAACAGGGCAAAGGGGAAAAACAGTCTCGTAGTAACAAAACCAGGCACCGGTCGAAAAAGGCGAAATCCAAAACTCAAAAACCAAGGTACAGAAAAACGGAGCAAAAACTCAGGTCGAGGGCACAGGCTAGGGTAGGAGAGAGACGAAAGCTAAGCACAGAGCAGGGGGGCTAATGAACGTGAAAATAAACGGGCAATGAATCAAATACCGAGAATACACGAAACAGGGCAAACGCTCGAGCGGCAACTGAGTAGGTACAGAGGCACGATCTGGCACAGGTAAAAGGGCTAACAGAATTATATAGCAACAGAAATAAGTGGAAGATGAGTAGCAGGTGGAGATGGCTGCCAAGGCTTGATGGAATGATGAGGCACGGGCAGGACTGGGGCGGAGCATGGGCGGGAACCAGGAACCTAAAACGAAAAACCCAAGCACACCCCCTGCACTCGCACAAACACAGAAAAGGCACACACGCAAAAAATAAAAACGGAAAAAACTAATAAAAAATGAAAAACAATAAAGAAACAGGAACACAACGGAAAACTCAGGCAGAGGTCCTGACAGATTATTAGCCCTCTTAAGCTGCATTATGTCAGAAATAGCTATGCATATGTGTAGAATAAATGTCCCATGATTACATTGTGCATTTTGTACTGTATTGCAAACAATTTAAACAAGGAAACAAAGTAATTTAACTGATCAAAATAAGGACTGAGGTGAATAAATTAGGCCCTTATATTAAAGTGTGGACACGTGGCCACTAAAAATAACCATTTGGTAGATAATTATGAATTCAAAGTCAAAGCAAATAGCAAGCCAAACCAGCATTGTTTTAATAAATTTAAAGAAAAATTATAAAAGATTTTCATTAAAATAAATGTCTGAAAAGTCACTATCTATCACTAAATTAGGTAACACAGCGGTGATTGAGTCTATTATTATATTAACTTATATTATTATTATAATTTATGATTAAAGAACTTGCTGTCTGTGGCGTCATTCCCGGGAAAAAATCACAAGCGGCGCACAGTTAGTGACGCATTTTCCATCACCCATCAGTGGTTGGTCTGCCAGAGAGGGTAGGCGAAGCTAACACAACAGGCTCACTCTTCAACCCACTTGTGTGTGAGCAGCGTACTGTTTTTTCCGGTGTCTGAGAAGGGGGGGGGGCAGTTATGGAACCCTAAAAAGTTTTTGTGTAACATGAGAGGTCATATTATTTGGCAGTTGTATCAAAAATATTACGAACAATCATTCACGAGAAAGACAATGTTTATTGTGCAGTGCACAAGATACAAGATTGCACGAGCCACAGCGAATCCCGCGGATTCTTCTCTGCAGTGTAAAGATGTTCATACCGGGCAAAAGGTAGATAAAGAACATTTGTGGAAACTTATCATCACTAATTCTACCCCAGGTCTGCTACAGCTTAAGTTAGCCTAATGTTAGACAATGAATGAGTATGTACATAACGTTACTTTTATAACAACCATTTTTTATTCAGTAAATAGTAAGTGTTATAGTTGGCGTGGCCCAGGTGCCAACTGACTGACGTCACACAGGCGACACTGGTTGGATCTGGTTGGATCCCACTGAAGGTACAGAACTGTACCTTTACCAGAATAAAGGTACTATCAGTACCTAGAAAGGTAAAATCACTTGTCACTAGCGCCTTTAGAGGTACAGTTTTGTACTTGTACAGAATTAGTACCCTTGTGTACCTTTATTTCTGAAAGTGTATTTTTATGTAATTAATTGCTATAATAAGCACAATGTGAACATGAGATGTTTATTCTACATGACAGGAAGAACTATGTCTGACAAAATATGTCTTAAGAGGATAAACATTCAGTCTAAACATGAAATACATCAAATTAAAGAAAATTCACGGCTTGTTACAATTCTTGGATTGCAACTGCGATTGAGTGAAAACCAGCGTGCAAACAGGCACCCCAGCACCAGGGTTGGGAACCATTGGATTAGACCATGATAAAAAAGCTTCATATAGTGAAAAGACACAAGAACAGTCTTCATCATCCAGTAGCTCAGTAACCAAACATAAATACAAATAATTGAGCCATTCAAATAATTATGAGATGCTGGCATGAAATCCAGAAACGTATATGGTTATTTATCCCACCTTTGTAATATTTTATTATATTTTCCTACTGTAGCAAAATGAGCTATTGAGCTATTGTATGAGCTATTTATAGAAATGGTTATCTGTTCTTCCTGTATATAGAAAGAAAGATAGCAAAAAGAGAGAGACCGAGGCGGAGACAGACGGACAGAGAGAGGGAGAGGGAGCAGATATCTGCATGTTAAATGACAAAATATTAACCAAATATCTGAATTTCTACATTCTCCTGCTAGTTCGGCGTCTCTTCTCCTTCTTCTCTTTCAATGGTTAAGGTGTTTCATTAGCCGCAATGAGTGAGGTATTTTATTCAGCTATGATGTTCAAGAAGAACTTGCAGGGGACTGCAGGTGAGTTACTCTGTTTTCAGAATGTAAATTCTGGATTATTTAATGCTATTGTTAATGTTTTATGTTCTATCAGTACGTTTCAATCTTTCTCTCCTCCATTCTCTTTCTCACTCTCTTGTTTAATATAAATTATTTGGACAGTGACACAATTTTTGTTGTTTTGGCTTAGCACTCTAGCACATTAGATTTGAGATAACACAATTAATATTGTTGGGTTTTATGTATTTGCATAAACAAAAAAGAACAATGAATACAATATTAAACAAAATGATGTGCGGTAGAGAGGTCTGAATCCCAGCTGGGCTTATAAAATGACCTCACTGAGAAAGTCAAATTATACGATATACAATGAAAAAAATCTTTAAAAAAAAACAAAACAAGAAAATAAACAATCATGCGTACGTGAGTGAGTGTGAGTGAATTTGGGAATTAATCTCAAAGAATCCATTGAATGATTTGGGCAGCAAATTTGACAGCTAAGTGTATTTGTAGATGAATGTGCATGGTTGAAGTATGTTAATGTTTTAAATCAAAAAAATGTTGAGTTTCTTAAATAGAGGGGCAGGTGGTGGCGAGTAATCAGAAAAGGTGGCTAGCCGTGCAAATTTCTTTTGAGTGAAGTGAATTTATGTAGATTGGCAGCATACGTACTTGCCCAGATAATGTTGCAGTAAATGAGACATGGGTAAATTAAGTTGTAGTACATATTGTGGAGGCAAGTCTGATTAACTAAGCCACTCAGTTTTCAGATGATACCACTGGATTACATTACTTTATTACTGATAAATTGGATGTGATCTTTCCAGAACAAGTTTTCATAAACCATAAACTGCAAGCAATTTAGTGGATGAAACCTGGATTGCGTAATCCCCACCAATTTAAATCATAGCACTTGATCTGCAATATGTTTTATTCTTACCCATTAATATAATAAAGATTGACTTTTAAAAATATTTAAACATAACTTATTTGTCTGGACCATTCAGAAAATTTTACCACGCCACAACTGGCCTCATAATTAGTGAATCAAAGTTTTTGTGAGATAGAATCAAATGGGTATGTAAGACACAGCAGTAAAATCATTAATATAAATAAGGAATAACAAGGGTCCAATTATAGATCCTTGAGGGACACAATAACTTGGCCCTGTTTGAGTGTGGAAAAATATAATAGACTTCGTTTTTGTGGAAGATCACAAAGATGACTTATTTAGAGTGTATTTCTTTGTTTAGTGCCTTGTGTTTTTCTGGCTGCTCGACATATAGAGCAGCCATGCTGCCAAATATTAACATCCCATATTTAATTAATTCCCATGGAGAAAGAACTATTCTGCCCTACAAAGCCTAACTGCAGTAACTACGCAAAGGGTAAAACTGAGAAAAATGGCTTTAAAGTATTTTAACTGGCCAGCCAAATGGGTTATAGGTATATCAGTGATATTGCACTAATTGTACATGTATTCAAGAGGTAATTTGTATGCCCAAAAACCATGACAGCTGATTTGACCTTTGACCCCAAAAGTGTAGTTACTGCACTCTGCCTTTGCATTGCCTTAAATGGTTCTAAGAGCAATGCAAAAGCAAAGTCCAGTAACTACAATGTTCTCAGCTTTTATATTGTGTTTTCAGTGAACAGAAACTATTTTGACACTGATTTTGTTATAATTGTATTTAACAGTATTCAACAACTCTACTTATGGATGTGTGCATGTTTAATTAAGTCTGGACAAATTGAGAATTTTAGACGTTATATTTTAGTCTTAATATCATTTCATTTCACTTTTTTACTTATTCACCTATCTGGATAATTATTTTCCTATCAATTAAACTTTGCATCATCATTTCACCATCGTTGTCACCGCCACGACTGTTGTTGCCTTGATGACAATCGCATTAATAATTTTCATTATCCTTGTCTTTACTATTTCACACAATGAATAAATACAAGGCTACACTGAATAACAGTAAAATTTGTTTATTATTAAACTTTCCTTTAAACTAATCATTGATCTCAAACTGTTTTAATTAATTTTCAGTGATTAGCAAGCATGATTAGCAAACGATCTGACTAATCAATTGGAAAGTGACACACAGCTTCTTCGCATTGTATTAGGGAGATGATAAATGATAAATGCGATTTAGAAAAATCAGTTTTAATCACTAAGCAGTGGCAGAAACTTCCCTGATTTTCCTTGAGTATCAATACAATTAATCCACAAAATAGGCTACTCAATACTATCATATATAGCCAGCTCTCCCCAAATAGGCAGTTTTAGCGAATAGCCTAGGCCTTATAGCCTACATTTATTTTAATTTGCAGTACGAAATTGTGCACATTTTTAATCAACATTATTTGCAGATACATGCATTTCTTTCTCCGCACTCGTATTCATGGCAAATATCCACAATGCGTAGGCTAGATTGTAAACAATCTTGAAGTGCATGACATGGCATCGGTGATGATGTGAAGTTACAGATGATAATGTTACAGCTTTCAGGGAGCAGGTAAACTAACGCTAGCTAACTAAACATAGCCTGTCAGTCAGCATATATAGCGAGGCTGACAGGTGTTTTATAATGTGATTGCTAGTTTCTCGACGCTTAATGTCATCGTTACTTAGCCTACCTGGGTATTTTATTTTCAACACCAGTTCCACTATCCTCTTTCCCCTGGATAGCGCCACCTTAAACAGCTTTGTTGTGTGAGGTTAGATGGGTGAAATCGGCTGGTGGTAGAATCCCAAAGCAGTCGCGTGAGTTAATTTACGCCGGGCACCCACCGCACGCGTAGCGTAAACGGCGCTAAGCAGCACGGCGAAGCAGCATGGCGCGGCGTGTCGTGTGTCTACACGGGTTCCGTCTGTGTCGCGCAAAGGCTTGCTTAAAGCTCTATATTCCTAGTAGCTCTCGCAGTCTGCAGTGGGATTACATCGTGTATATCAGGTTTGTTCACGAGTGTTGATTATGGGTGAAGTGAATACTTGGTGAGACACCTTTTTCAGTTTGTTAATTTGGTAATATTTTGTTAGCTCATGTAAACACGTGAGAAAGTAAACGCTTTAAAGAATTACCATGAATTTAAATCGCAACGTAGCCTACATCATAATCAATCTCAAACTGTATTCATTTATTTGCTTGGTTAACAACTTTATGAAGAATAATTAATGATAATAATAATGATAATAATAATAATACATGATCATAATAATAATAAATAATCCATAATCAACCATTGGGAATTCCCATGTCGTCTTGTTATTCACGTCAAAACATTTATATGATTAGATTTAGTAAAATCAGTTAATCGTCAAAAAGATAGCGTAACAGTTTAAACTTGAAGGGATATGAACACCACAACGCCATGAACACTGGAAGCTTTGAAGTACAAGTGCAATAAAGGCTCGCTTACAACTTCATTTATAAAATAGGTACATTTTCATCGCCAAGACCACTGAATCTGATTTTTTAAAGCTCTGTGGATTATCTGATTTTTATTAAGAAGCCCCCTTTGAAAGCACGGCGAACGAAGACATCAGAGAAGTCAAATAGGCTGAGCAATGGTTGGTTAAAAACTACCTTCCAACACTCGAACTAACAAACCGCTGCTTGGTGCATTCACTTCTACATCATTCAATAGGCTACGTCTTTCTGTGGTGTATTTTCAAATTTACCCCACCCCCTCCGCAAAATAACATAGTTTCACTAAGTTTGCATTTTTCCCAGGTTCCAGTTTTTTTTTCCCCCTGCAAGGACAATACAAAAGCGAAAAGGCTTGTATTTTTCAGCTGCTTATAAAATATATGGTAGGGAACTAGGGACACACCCCCAATAACCTAATATAAAGATGAAATATAAATCAGAGCATGTAGCCTATACCTAGCATTTTAGAGCATATTTCTGTGTATAAACAGGTCATCATGATGCGCGACAAGCCGAAAAATAGAACAGAAGCGAAAAACTACGCTTCAGTTCGCTTGTGTCGCACAAGTTTCGCCGCCGGTTCGCGACGCGTTCGCATCTGGTGTAGGGGACGTCGCCCGCTGCCTTTGTAATAACAGTACTTCAACTACGCTTCAGTTACGCGCGTAGTTCCCCCGCGGTCGCTACGCGTGCGGTGAGTGTCCGGCTTTGGATGGGTAGAGCGCGAAATCCGCCGGTAGGACCCCAAAGCAGACCGCAGTAACTTCACTTACTGTGGTCTGCCATGGTTTTGAGTCGGGTTTTGTAGTTACTGCAATTTTTATACAGTTTTTTCTCTAAAACAAAGCAAAATTGAACTCTGAAACTTTGTGTCAAGATAAAACAAATATCAAGTTCATTTTTAGTTATAACTCAATTTCGACCAAAAATGTTGGCTAGTTACTGCGGTTAGCTTTTGGACGGCAGCATTATTGTTCCTTATCTCTTTGCAGCTAAGGTTCATTGTTTTCGGTTTTTATTAAATAAAAATAAATATCCAAGAATTTATCTGTGTTTATTTTGAATATTAAAAAACATGTGAAAATTGGTTGCAAACAGCCTAATGCATAAATCGTGGTGAAAATGGGATCATGAAAACAACAATGCAAAGATCAGGTTGAAAATTAGATTTTAATTCCAGACATTTAAAGCTTTTTGCTTTCCATTGCATAACCAGCAGCTCGTTTGTATTTTTCCCAGTTTTTAAAGTTAAAATCCAGCTGCAAATTTTTAGCTATTTTCAAGGCATTTTCACATCACACTGGTGTGCAATGGCTTTTAGGCGCTGAAAATATCAAAACAGTATGACCAGACCAGAATACCTATGTTTGAGAGGTGTAGCGTTAAAGGGGAAAAAAATGAGGACTGGCACAGAAACGTTGAATGCACTTCCATCTTATCAAGCTGGGGCACAGTACCGAGTTATAGAGAAAACACTCGAGAGGTTCTCAGGCTAAAATCACGGGGCTTTTATATAAAAAAGTATTAAATAACAAATGAGCAAATACATAAGCAGGAGAACGAGGACTAGAAACACAAGGCTAGGGGAGCACTGGAACACAAGAAAGCAATCTCAAAGACTGAGGCCGTATCCAAATTTGTATGACTGTTATATTCAATAGTAGACAAGTATGTTGATTTTGACATGACCCAACTTACTAGAGTCAAGAATCCAGGAACTTAAACCCTAACACTAACAGATGAAACAAATTGTGATAATGAAACAACACATGCTCAAACCAAAAAACCACTGGTCCAACAATAGGTACTAATTAACACAAAATAAAATGAATCTAGGGCTGAGGAGCTGCCGCCCTTTGTCAAGGCCCAGCAGGAACTGTGACAGCTTCCCAGTGTTTGCACGTACATTTTGGCATTTAGCAGACACTCTTATCCAATGCAGCTTGCAGGTTGCATTTTTTTTTTCTTCATACAATCCATTTATGCAGCTGGCTAGTTTGATTAAAGCAATTTAATTTGAAGTCTTTTTCTCAAACGCCAGCACTGCAACCAGGAATCAAATCCTCTGCATGTGGGTTAATAGTCCAGCTCCCAGACCATTATATAACACTATAGCCCTTCAATCAGGGGCCATACCTACACTACAGCCCTCCAATTAGGGGCCGTACCTACACTACAGCCCTCCAATCAGGAGCTATACCTACACTACAGCCCTCCAATAATGGGATCCACTTATACAGCAGGCATTATCCAACCGGGAGCCAGAAATGTACCATTGTGATTGGTCCTTTTTAAGCATTCATCATAAGTTAATTTCATATTACCCTTATGAACAGTTTGTGGGTGAAACTAGAGCAATAGAAAATACCAGGTACAAGCACTGTGCACTTCAGGAAGGTCACTGCTTAGTGGCATTTGTAGTGAATCATAAAATGCCCTGAAAAAAAGCTTGTGTGTTCCATGGGGAATGAGTAATCGGCCACCCCCGGATTGAGGGAGGGTTTCTGTGGACAGGTGTCTCCTGCTCGTTGCTCAATAGTGACACCCCTGGTCAGTTAGGAATTTGCAATCTGTTTGTGCGAGCTTCATAGTCTTCCAGTGCAGAAAATGAATGGCATAGAAATGCTCTCGGGCTACAATGAAAATAAGGGGTAACTGACTGCATGTGCTTGTCTGCTCCCTCCCAAATGGACAGAGGACATTGTGCCTGCATTATTTCCCCTTCCATACACACTATTATCTGCCTTTCTTTCTGCAGATCAGCATAAACACCCCATAAATGTTGTAAGATTTTGAGTGTATTCAACTTGAGCACTTTTTTGATCTTTCTCCCCACATAATTGTGCCTGTATGCATATAAAAATTAACCAAATAAATTGAAGTTACAAATGTACCCCCCATCCTCTCTCAGCAACTCAGGATGAAGACGTAACCTATTCTGAGGTCAAAACCATCAACCCTACCGCCTCCAACACAGTGTGCCATGGTGGTTCAGCAGGTCTGTCGCAAACGCCTTAAAAGACGTTCTCTCTAGGAAAAATTGGAAAATTGGATCTAATCCTGCACACTTGCTTTTCTTCTGAAGAGTTGATAGTTTTTTGACCTAATGTCATTTCATAAATTAAGATAGAAATAGAGTAGGCCGACACTCTTATATTCATTTAGGAGAGAGGGCCTCCTGTATTTTTATTTAGTGAATTGCTTGTCACATTGGCGAATATCAGAGTTTGCAGTAGTGGATTTTTATTTGCTGTTGTAAAACTTTTGTTTACTGCAGTATGTTTGGTTTGAAATTAAAATACAAAATAGCAACAAGAACAACAATATAAAACATCAAAGAAATTAGACATTCTGTTTAACTAGTCTGTTTTCTTGACCACAGGGCACAGTGGGCAAAGCTCACTTCCCTACAGACGGGTTGCAGTGAGTCTGGGGCTGCTGTGTGCTCTCTTATTGGCTGCCACAGTAGTCCTCTGTGTCCTCTGTGAGTAACTGTCTGTGTCTCTTTACTGTGACCCTGGTAAAATGTCATTTTAAAGTAAAAAACAGATCTGTTCTGTCATTTTACAAATGAATATCATATAGTGGGATTAACTTTTGGGCTTTTGGGCAATCCCCTCTGTTTTCACCTAGCTATTGATGTAGACTCTATTTTAAGAAAAATAAATGTTTTTAAGTAATAAATTAGATACTACATAAGAGCTAATAGGTGATGTTGATGCCTTGATCATTGTTGGTTATTATTTTTTTCCATAATCCATTCAAAATTGTAGTCTTTACTTTGAAATTTGCCTAGAAAAAAATTTATATATAAAAAAATATTACATAATTTATATAATTTGTCACCCATCTGTATATATAGATATCCATTCACATTGTTAAATGTATACTGCAATATTCTTATGAAGCCCAAATAAACATAAAGATTGTTCATAATTCTCTAAAACTGTGTAAATTAATACATTGACTTAACAACACAAAGTAAAAATTCTTTAAAAACTTTTTTCCTAGTTTGCCTAAATTTATTCATTCACAGTTCACAAACTTAACAAATGATGTGGTCAACCTATGGGCTTAAGCTTCTGTTTCCACAGGTTAGCACAGTAGTCTGTATCATACTGAGGTGAAATTCTGTAAAACTCCTTAATCGATACTTATTTTTCCTAAGGAATGCATTTCCCCTTGTGTATTAGATACAAGACTGCTCAGGAGCAATTGCAGCACCATGAATACAGAAAAAGTCCAGCTACAGAGTAAGTACAATGAAGTATTTAAGAAACTCCTCTTTTAGTGCAGGACTGTCCCTCCAGTTCACAGTGAGTGGTGCTACTCTGTTGTCCATCTGCAGAAAAGCATTTACTTTTACACTGTTACAATGAAAAGATCATTCTTAGAGTCTGCTGCTTGTTCTTTCTGTACAGGCAATGTGTCTAACCGCTGTCCACAGGGCTGGGCACAGTTCTCTTCAAAGTGTTACTACTTCTCTAATGAGACGAAGAGCTGGGCAGACAGTCGCAGTGACTGCGAGGAATGGGGAGCTGACCTGGTGATTATAGACAGTGAAAAGGAACAGGTAAGGCTCTGTAAAATAATTGTGAATGAGTGGGTGGAGATAAAACTGACAACATGCATTCATAAGAAGCCACTGTAAATGTAATTATGTAATTATATCTCATCTTGTGTTGGTTCTTACAACCTAACGTGTTCAATATTACCACTATGGGTGAATCACATTTATCAGTGGGGTGTGGCTCATGCTGTAGCTCAGTATCTCACAGATCCAGAAAGTGTCAGTTTGGACCGTTTGTCTCTCAGTGTCTACATCTACAGAGTGAGCAGTGAGGGTCATTCTGTGTTTGTTTTCAGCGGTTCATCAACAAAAAAATAAAAAACATTACCTGGATTGGACTGAGTTACTCAGTGGATAATGGTAACTGGCTCTGGGTGAATGGAACCCCTCTGCAGAAAGGGTAAGAATTCTTACAGAAACAGCACAGGATGTAAAAATATAGACAGACACAATCATGTATAATTTTAAACAACACCTTGGCAGATCAGAAATATGAATGTTCCTCTGATGGTAGCCAGTCTAAGGTTTGTGTTACTGCAGTAAAATATGTCACTGGTTATGATAATGCATATGTGTACTTTACCCTTTTTATTTTTAATATTGCTCTGTATGTACGATGAGGTTGATTTAATGAGTACAGTTAATCCAGAATTATCTTCCAACAAGATATATTTCCGCTGTCTGAACTCTCTCATAGAGTGCTATAGACAGAGAATGAGAAGGAGTCACTGTATCTCCGTAGGAAACAGCAGAGAAATAGAGCTTCTGTGTCTCAGTCTTTGCTTCCTTTACAGATTCGGGAATAGTGGAGAGTCAGGTGGTAAAAGTGGATTTGAATGTGCCCTGATTGGCCCTAGGTTGAAGGCATGGGATGCTTTTTACTGTTCTAATAACCATAATTTCATCTGTGAGACTAATGCTCTGCTCCCCTAAACCATTTTTTATCATTGTATGTTTTTGGTTCTCTCATCTTGTGAGAGGCCATTGACCATGCCAGGTTTGACAGTCAAACACAGGACCAATAAGCAGACCACAGTGTTACCGTTTCTGTTGGGAATATATGGAATATACATACTGCTGTCTTTACTAGAAATGTATCTGTGAGACTAAGTTTTGTTAAATGCATTTAAATGACTGTACATGCAGAGTAGATTTAATCTATTACATTATTGGTTCTATGGACATATTGTAAGTATAAAAAATCAAAAACCATACATTTGAAATGGTCCTCATCTTGCTGTTGTGATACTGTAAATTTAAATTGAAATCGAGAACAGCAGTCACTGCTAAAAAAGCAAATGTGTTCATTGGGCCTCATTTATCAATAATTTCGTAAATATGCACATAAGTTTCCCCGTAAAATTATACAAACTAACAACTGCCGCCGCATTTATCAAACGTTCGGAGGCACTTAGTTTCAATCGTATCCCCGTGCGTATGTTGATAAATCCCAATCAGTCGTAAATTGGAAGCGCGTTCACGGTCGCCTCATTGTAGCGCACCTCACGCGGTGACAGGGGGTTGGCCAGTGGAGTCATCAACCACTGCTTCAGCGGGTAACCCATGTGTTGGAATGGCATAAGATCTTCTTGTTTGCCTCGTTAAGTCTGGCTCTAAGATGTTGCACAGTCTCAATTTAGAAGGGTTCTACGGAATTGGAACCGACTCATGAGCCACTCGTCATCCTTCGCAAAAAAAGTCATACCGGTCCCTGAAAATGCGATCTCGCCAAAAGTGCTCTCGCCAAATCCTCTAATACTGCAAGGTCCGCCATTACAAGCTTGGACTTAACAGCATTTTGGCCATTTAAATAGTATTTCTCATCAATTATTTAAATGACAAAACTGCAATTATGAAATCATAGCAACATTTTTGTTTTACTTAATTAAAATAGTATTCACAAACAATTTACGTTAGTTTCTTTATAATTTATCTTTCTTTATGATATTTCAATATTTCATGACAAAATATGTAGACAAAGATGCCAATTTAATGACCAATTTTATCAATAAAAGTTAAAAATTCAAGTTAAAAGACGAACTGCGGAGTTTACACACCCTGCGTGTAGTCTCAGGTTTTCGTAAATTTCCTTTGCACGTCCGAACAAGTTGGACTCCCAAAAACTTTGATAATTCCCAGTTTTCACGTGTAAATGTTGGTACAAAGTAATCACGAGAAATTTTGTTCGTATGTTGCTTGATAAATGAGGCCCATTGTGTGATAGTATGAGCTAATAGAAAGTGCTCTCAGTACCTACTTACTATCTCATGAAGGCTCTCCAAACAGAGGCTGTGTCCTAAAGACATGTACCCACAAGTAAACAAGTGGTATGTGACTCTATGACTTAAATTCAATAAACATTTATCCTCAACTCTGACTTACAAGTCATATCCTTGCTTTATAATCCTTGCTGCAATTGATAATCAAATTAAAGGACTAATGTTTATTGAATTTAGGCTTATGTGGTTCCTGTATTACCTTAATCTCAATCTGGCTGTATCACAGAAGCAAGTCCACAAGCTAAGAGTGTGTGTAAATGTTACATTAATACTCATAAATACCAAACTGATAAAGTACTAAAAATTATATTCCATGCATTATTGAAGATGTTTCAAAATGTATTAAACTGTGTCATTAAAGTTTTCATTATTCTGAATGTTAATGCTGAAATATTCTGCTTCAATTTCAGCTTTTTTTTCTTTGTAATCATTTGTTTCAATCATTTCCTCATCACTTCAACATGAGCAGATCTTACAGGATAATCTGAGAAGTGGTGCAGTTCAGCTGCAGTTTCCTAATTTTATTGGCAACCAGCACAACTTTCCTTAGGAGTGGTGACTTTCCCACTTTAAAGGAAGTTAAAATAAAAGCTTTACATAGTATATATAATGCTTTCATAAACTTGACATAATGGCTTCATGCACACGCAAATGTTGTGCTTCATAAAGGGTGGCAAAACATCTTCTTATACAACATTATGCCAAATGTGACATAACCAACAATATCACCTGGCTAATGGCTAAACATTATAAAGGGTGCATGAAACATGCTTATGTAGGATCCTAGGCTAACTGAGATATAACTCATGATGTCACTTGATGTTATGAAACAGTCCAAATCAACCCGAGAGAAGTGAGTTCCCTTGAATGCTGTTACAATTTTACTAAATGTACAGTAAATTAGACATTTAACAAATTAAACACAGTATGTATATGCGCACAAACACATACACACACACATTCACACATACACGCACTCTCTCTCTCGCAACTTAAATCAATCAAGCAGGCACACAATTCCTTCCAGAGTCTACGAGGGGAATCCGAGACAGCTACTTTCAGGAGCATCAAAGGTACAATCAGGGCAGTCAGACACAGGTACTGCCAAAGTTCATTCATTCATGGAGATCAAGCTGACACTTTTGCAAGTATGATACTGTTGGCTTGCTTGTACCACCAAAAACTTGAACCGGAACATTAATAAAGAAACAATGCCAAATTCAAAAGCACTTTATACTTACTACTATGCATATAACGGTTATATATTCTAATAAATTTACTTTGGACTTGGGAATTTAGTTTGTTGGTGAATGCTAAGAGGAAGGTACAAAGGGCCAGTAAGGAACCAAATGGGCCTATTTCCAATTCATTCCAATAAATTCCAATTGAAAACTACACAAAGTGTTTACACATTTGACATAAAATTAAACATATTTTCTTAATAATAAATAATTAAAAAAAAATCACACAAGCAATAATGAAATGTCGCACACATTACACATTACAATTCTATTACTGATACTATACACAATTCAGACATTTTTATTATAAACTACATTTACATGTAAACATTATAAAGATGTCATAATACTTACCATTTACATTGAATACAACTTTAATTTGAAATGAAAACAAACTCAACACTATGAAAATTAACATGCATGGAAAATAACAGTGCATGATGGACATATATATACATCTGGGTTTTTTAAGCTGAGGCAGGAAAAGGCATATCTCCTGCAGAAGACCAGAGGATTCTTTTTCAATTTGGTTTGTTCGTCTGCAGAGGCAGTGTATGTTCACCTCAATAGCGTGAACTGCCTTGGCTTTGGAGCACCAGCAATTTGCAGAGACATTAAGAATCTTCACAAACCCCTGAGCTGGTGTAGGTACAGTGGACGGCAGGGAGGGGGTTGCATGGAGCCCTCCTATATATGGATGCAGCATCTTCATAAGAGCCTGGGCGTGGTCAATGACCTTGTCATCCAACCGTGTGTGCTGGCCGAGAAATACAGCCCCAAAGTCCTCCACCCGTCTGTTCAGCAAAGCCGCACAGTTCTTCCCTCATTGGACACCAGTGATGACAACATCACTGTCCTGAAAGTTACTTACTGAGATAGAATATATTAACCTCATAAAGCTGAGACAGTGTGTTAATGATTATGGATTTTCAGTTGTTGAAAAGTTACCTCCAGTGCACCCTCCTCCAACCCAGAGCACAGTATTTTGGGGTCATCTGAATGTCCTGACTCAGCTGGAGAGGATGCACAACTTTCCTGGAGTACAGTGCATGTCATATAGTGGATGGATAGATAGATATGCAATCAATAGATTGATCAATAATAAATCAATCAATTGTAACATCAACGCAAATCACAAGTATATACAAGTAATAAGGGGAAATATATGATGATTGTCTTTTCCATTCACCTGGGATTGATGAAAATAGGTGAATGTGTAGATAAAAAGAAGAGGTCTGAACACCAAAAACTGAAGCAGGCTTAAAACCAGCAGACTGCGGCCCTCCAGGATTTGAGTGCGAGATCCCTGAACTTGGCAGCGAACCGCCCACAAAGCCACAGGCCTTCCTAGCGAGCGTTTTTGCGTTCGGCTGTTTGCTTGTGTGGATTTGCACACCTGCACGCCTCTTCCCGTTTGCGCGTGCGAGCGAGCGCACCTGTGCGTTTGAGTGACAGACAGACAGCGGTCCGGGGGTGCGGTGGCTGGGCGGACAGGGCCGCGCCCGGCCGGCCTACTCCTCCCCTGAGCCGCGATGGCGGCTGTGCTCCCGCAGCAGGGCCTCCACCTCGCCGCGCCGGGCCATGCGGTTGGCCTTCCCCTGGAAACGTCCCCTTTTCCCGGCCCCTTTCCCCTCCAACAGCTCCGCCAACCTGCAGCCGGGGCATGTGGGAAACAGGCAGACGTCAGTACCGAAGCAGCAAAAGGGCAGAGGACTTCAAGTGAAGGAACCAGACGCACAACTGATGCTACACTGGTAGATCACTGCAGCATCCCACAAGCTTGTGAGCTCCGTTTACAGTAACACAAGTGGCCTTGCATGAAGATACACAACCTGCAACTGCCCATTACCTCTGCTAGAATGTTATCACTCCAGGGGTACTGTAAAATATACTGGAATAATAGACATTACATGTATATGCTATTATACATATTATATATTTAACTTATGCTGCAAATGAACGTGTCTGTACATGCTTCTAGTCGTCCATAATGAAACTGACCATAGAAGAATGAATAAAGTAATATATATTATACAGTATATAGGCTGCCAGCCAATTAAAATAATTAGTTGCTTAATTTTTTTCCCGTAGTTGAATTAATGGGTAGATGTACTTTTAAATTCAAATGTGTTTATTAAATATGAATATGAACATTCTGGGGAATCCAATACTGGCTGTAGGACTGCTTCCAATTCCCTGTCCTTAACTTTATAATTGGGCAGCCATTTGGTGCAAGTTGAGTTGATAGGTGCTTTTTTTTCTATGCACTCAGTGCTGCTGAATTTAAACCCAGAGTCTTTGCTTGATGGCACCTTCTGCCAGTCAAGCAGTCAACTTGGTCGTTTTGTCAATTAGCTGGCTAAAGGTAGCTATGAAATGCTTTGCTTGTAGGCGATGCAGTAAACTAGTCACACTATATAAGAAAAGTAGCCTTATAAGAAAAGCTTATTAGAAAATTGCAAGAAATTAACTATTCAGACAGTGCGCTTTTGCTTTTTATGGTCATGTTTGCCTCAAAATGAGCAAAATTACCTATTTAAAATGTTCAAATTTCACACTAAAAAGACAATTATAATCTAAAGTTAGTTGGCAAACAAAGCATTAATTGGATAAGCATGTGTTCATTGGGACAGCCCTAACCATATGGTAATTGTAGTGATGTTTCACCTGCAAATAAATCTGCCCTATATTCCTCTGCAAGGGTATGTAATGTAGGCACCTTCTTAACTTGACTGCATTCACTACTAACCACACTCTCACGTCAATTAAATCACACGCACCTGGGTCCCAGCTCATCCACAATACCCACTGGCCCTGCCAACAGGAACAGACCCGCCCCCTTCTCATCTCCAACAGTCAGGAATAGCACTGTGTCCTGAGGGAGGAACCAGGAACCAGACCAAGGTCTCAGTGACTTCTCACCATTCATCAAACAATTAAATACATTCCAGTAAAGCATATTATCAAATACAGGCAACTGCCAAAACAAAATAAAAAAGGGATACAAAAATACTGAAAACAATTGTGTCCACAAAGGTTTGGTTCCAGAGTTAACTAAGGAACTGCCATCCCAACATACAATCCTGAATTTTTAAAAAAAACTAATTTCACAGACATGTATAAAAGCAGATACTTCAAATATGTACTTGAATCAGGTCAGATGCTAAATCATGAAAAAAGCAAAAAGATGAGAAAAGTAGCAGCCTCACCTCAGTGCCTATCTCATTGGCTATAATGTTCATGAACTCATTGTCACTGTCCTTCCTTCAAGATTACGCAAAAGAAGAAAAAGAATTTCACACAGAGAGTAAAAATACTTTTTTGATTTTTTTATCAGCTGAAATGTGTCCTTTGCCTTTTTGCTAACAATAGCCACAAGCAAGCAAGTGTATGTACCTAAAAGTGTAAATAACCATTTTGAAACGTTGTGACTGTCAATAATATTAGTGATCTCTAGAAGCAGCAGTGTGTATTATTGAAGAAGTCAGACTTGTAATCAGACAGCCTGAACAGTAGGTGGAGATGTTGCAGCACTGAGCAAAGTACTTAACCTTCAGTAACTGAAACAGTACGAATGCAGAGCATGTAAGCCAAGTAAACTCCAAAGGAAAAGCAAAAGCAAAGGAAAAAGCAAAAAAAAAAAAAAAACTAATACATCAAAGGATGTAATTATCTTTAATCAAGATCTCCAAAAAACATGTCTATATGGGACATCTCATTTTCCTCCAAACAGCACCCCTTTCCGAAATGAATAAAGATATCAGGCGCTCACCTGTGTAAACAGAAAAAGTCGCCCCGATTGGGGTTGTTCTTGAAATTCTCCGCAATTAGCACAGCCATGTCTCATAAAAGGTTGAGATTGTTCTTGAAACGGAAGATAAGGACAGCTTTATCATCAAATTACCAGCAGGAATTCTCTCAAAAAAATTCCCAGCAATTTACATTAACATTATCATTTCAGATCTAAAGTTTCCAAGCGATTAACATTTTTTGTGAAACAATATTTAAAAAACATTTCACAACAGGGAAAGTTCAGTGGAAATGTACAAAGCCTCAGGGAAATTTTAGTATGCGTACACGTACACAGTACAAAAATAAACAGAATCAACGCTCATGGTAGGGCCGATTTACAAACGCAGTGTGCCCAAACGTTACCTCTGATTTATTTTCTCACAGAACCACCCAACGTGCATTCCACATGGCTTTAGAACTGCAGTGTGTGTACAGAAACAGAAATGAACGCTTGAGATCCACTTAAGAACGGCTCACCTTTTGCAGCACCTTGACAGACTTCTGCAGCTTGTCTACGGCTTCGACGTGATCATCTGCTCCAGTCCTGTTAGATGCAGGATTCAACATGGTGAGGAACAAGCAAAGTCAAGTAGCTGATTCTGAATCCTGACCATGCCAGTGCAGTGCACATTTGGCATATTTGGTCACCCACAGAGGGAGGGTTTTGATCTACAGGATGATGTCATTTTGCAGCTCCTCTGATTGGTCAGGCACCTGCCTGTAAAAACTGTAAGAAGTGCACTCCACTGACACAGCGGTTGCGAAGCTCAGCTTGTGGGCCGCAGACTGAAAAGAAGCGGCAACTGGCAGCAAACACACTCCAGATGGAAGAGGCTTCTGCAGTGATGAGAGGGGCTTTTGGATATTTCTGGGTGTTCAAATTTGAAAATAAAATGAAAAGGGGATACAAATTTGTGAATAAATCTGATTTAGGTTTTACCAGTGTGGGAACAATAAGGCTATTTAACTGAATGTGCTCTTCATAAAACAGAAATTCAGCATCTGCTGGTGGCTTGAAAATAATACATTTGTCAGACACTTGGGAGGTTCTCAAATACAGATTTTTGACTATTTGATAGGATATTAAATTGAAGGTATTCAGTGGCCAAACAGCTGTATGTGGTACAGTATGCTTGGCCTAGGCCTTACTTGAGTAAGGATGTCAGAGATCGTTCCGTGCTGTAGCTTTTCTCCGCATGCTTCAGAACCCGGTTGCCCGCAAAGAAAATCAGGTTGGTTTTGTTTTTCTTTCCTTTTTCAGTCCCAAGGATCTTTATAACCTGAAATTAATACAGTACATCAGCTTTAGTGTTTGAGGATCATAAAACTAGTGGCCATCAATCAGAACAGCATGAGACTTGAGTCAAGAGTATATGTTGTTATCTTGCCATGAAAAGCACCTAATTTGGGCCAAGGCAAGCAATGTTTGCAAGGTTATAAAAAAGTATTTTTTGACTAGATTACAAGTGCCACAACATGCCGGTTGTACCATGCGAAGTCCAAGGTAAGCATGAAAACAATACTCACAGCCATAACAGGTATTGTCTTTTCGAAAATATACATTTTGTGAGCATATACTGGCCGACAGATAAGACTGGTGAACAGAGGAAAGCCAAGGTAACATGCTGGGGCAAGAACAGCGTGAAATTAGAAAACTATACAAGGAGACAGGATCCAAACAACTGCCTAAATATTAAACATTAAATCCGAAATAATCCATTATTTTCCATATGGGTTATAATGTTTACGCTTTTCATCTAAACACTAAGACTATTTGGATAAAATGCGAAATCAGCCAAAATTCAAGGACCGCAACTCTACATATCGCTAAAGCTCAAAAGCCAAACGTAGCTTAGCCTTAAACTGTAATATGAAACAGCAGATAGGCTTAAAGAAAAACAGAACCATCTTGTTTCGAGCAGGACTCTACCTGTAGGTGGCTGAGGTTGGACACATGGGTCCCGCAGCACATGCTGGCATCGACGCCCTCGATGTCGATGATCCGGATGGGTCCTGCATGGTCGTCCGGCAGGCCGCGGCTCCTCACCTGAGGGGGGATGTTGGCACCGAGGGCCAGGAGATGAGTGTGGCGTGTTCTGTATGCTCAAGGTGAGTGAACTGGAGGGCAGCCTCAGTCCTAAACCACCGCAGTGGTGTCCGAGACAGAGGCGGGCAATTTCTTTCCAGGAGAGCTGGTGTGTTTTTGCTTCCACCAATTACCCAGGCTCAATTAGCCATATACATCAATGCTAGTTCACTTGTATATTAAACCACAGAACAACAGTTCATATTGGGACAAAAGAACAGGCTTCAGTTCTTTCCTGAGCTTGTCAAGAAATGTAGCTAAACTGTCAGATTGGGCTAATTAAATAATTAAGAACCAGCTGACATGAGATCCAGTCGAATATAAAACTCTCCTTGCCCACCCCTGGTCTACGAAGAGCCTCCTGCCCACGCAACCTGCACCTTTTCCATGGCGGGATCGTCCAGGGAGAGCAGCTGCACGGTGACAGGGACGTGTTCGCGGATCTTCTGGTTCACTGCATCCTCCAAGGCCTCCATCTCGCCAGGCTTCACTGCAGCCGTGTCCAGTTCGATGACGCTGCGCTGGCGGCCCAAATCCCTGCCCGCGGCACACAAGGGGCCACAAGGGCACACACGCGCACACACAGAAACACCCTGTCGTAAGCGCTGGCAGAAACAGGTGCAGTTTTGGAGCTACCGCTGTACTAAAGCCAGGAGTTTCTGTTCTGTATATAAACTGATTGAGATGAGAGATATTAAGCTAGTATGAAAACCCTACCAAAAAAAACATAACATAACAGCAATAATGTGTGATTTCTTAAATCAACACACTTACCAGGAGGTGGTCTTGTATCCAAACATACTGTCTGCCAAGGCAGTAACTAAGTGTTGCCCTAAAAGAGCAAAGTGAACACAAACGGTTACCATTATCAGCATAATTTCTGCAACCCCTTCAAAAATTTCACCACCAATCATGAGCACCAAACATGATTTGCATGATTCTCTTTTCTTTACGTACTGGGTATTGATACTGAAAAGCAGTAAAATGTAACTCCACAAGTGTTTATGCGTTTTACCTTGCTCACCCTTTTGAGCCTGCAGTGAGACACGTTGGCATGTTTACTGCAGTCTTTAAATGAAACTCAACCTGGTGAGAAGAACTGCAGGCTGAGAACTGCAAACCCTAACTGAACAGGAAATGCTGTGGTTGTAGATAAGGGCATGTTGCTTTTCTCATGCCGTTTGACTCTGATGAAGGATCTTGTTCACTTGACTGAAGCCCATTTATCAGTGGGGTATGGCTCGTGATCCAGAGTGTGTTGGTGTGGACTGTGTTTCTCTCAGCTCTCAGCAAGGGAGACACTGTGTCATGGTTCTGTCTTTTTGTTTCTATTTTTTCCTTTTTGGGCTGCCAGTTGGCGCCACTTCTCAGTTTTTGTATTTCTGTCCATTCCCTCATTGGTTTCCCGTGTTAATTGTATTACTTTTTTCCATTATTTGTCTAATTTAATCATCGTCCCCACCTGCCTCTTGTTATCCCTTCCCTCTCGTTTGATTATGTATTGAGTTCACCTGTGTCTTGTCTATTTAAGTTCTATGTCCCCTTGACTCAGGTGCTGGTTTCTTGTGTTCGTCTCTGACTGTATGTATCTGCCCGTGTTGGTCCTGCTTGTGTGTTTCTGTTTGTGTTTCTGCCTGTGTTCCTGCTTGTGTGTATTCCGCTTGCCCATACTCTGTCCTGCCTGTGTTCCGCCCTGCCTGTGTTCTGTTCTGTTTTTTTCAGTTCTTAAGAATCTTTTTGTGTTTATGGTCTTGCCCCTTGTGGCCTTTTGTTTGTTCCCTGTTTGTTATTTCGTAAAGTCTTTGTTTGAATTTTTCCTTTTGGAGTCTCTCGTGTTTTTTTACTCTGCGCCTGGGTCCAACCCCCCGAATCCCTGACCCCCTGGAGTGATCTGGGTAACTCAGAAGCAGAGGAGACCCGGCTCTGGGTTAATGTACTGTAGCTCCCCGCCAGAGGGGTGGGAAATCTAACGGACACATTACAGTGGATAAATACACATTCACAGGAGAATATGGAGAGGATGAAGCAAACAGAACACTTGGCAAGAAACCACATCTACCACCATTGTATATGAATCTTCACAACATGTATCCCTCTCTGCACTTAGTTTTTCCCTCTTTCCTGTACATCTATTAATTACACATGTTAACCTTTGACTGTCCAGTAGTCAGTATGGTGGGAGGGGTCTAAACACCATGCAATCCAGTATAATTACTGACTAGACGCACTGATTCCTTAATTACAATCTGCAGTCATGCAGTGCTGTAACAGGGACACAGAATGGAGACAACACTCCCTTGTAGGCAGAAAGCGAGAAGTAGAGCTGTTTTTGTGTCTCATTCAGCCTCTGTGCTTATCTTACAGGTTCTGGTGGAGGGGAGAGCCAGGTGACCACTGCATGAATCATATAGCACCTATATGCAGATTGTGTCTGCTGAGAATGCATAGACCAATACATATAGCTTTTTTAAACCAGACGCCTGCTTCAGATTGGCATTCTGCTTCCATAAACATTTTTGTGATGATTAATTTAAAAAAAAATCAATACATGGAAATGTTTTATTGTGAAGCTTAAAATGCACTGTAACTCTCAGTCACCGTAAACAGAGGTTGACTAGTATGATGCACTGTGGTTAAATATGTTTAAATGCAGTGGAGCCACTTTCTAATCTCATCATTTATTTGATAATGCATATAATCATGGGAAAAATGGATAAGTCTTGTCTTGCTATAGTAGCCTAATGAGTTACGAAAAATATGCATTTTTGTATGCTGTAGTATGTAGTAAGGCTATTATAAGTAGTAAGCACTGCATATCTTAATCTTTTTCCACTTTTAGTTTAAATAAATGAATCAAATAAACCTGTTCAATAAATTGTAGATTTGCCAGATTTCCACTTTGTCTTTTGAAATCTCCATTTTCCTCACATGGCCATGTTTCAGTGATCAGTACACTTTCAACAGTTGAGGCCACAGTGATTTTATCCATCTATTGTGCCAGTGCATCACATTAATGACAATGAAATCACTAGATGATCTACCTCATTAAAAGCCCTGGAATGTGAATATGGGACATTTATTCTTCATAGCACGTATAACTGTTATGAAGACATTAAAATAATATAAAAATGAGTAATCATTGCTTAATAGACATTACACGAGTCCAACTGAGAATCATTGTCACCATTCTGGATTGCAGACCCAGAACAGGGCCAGGGCTGGGGCTGGGGGTGGGTTGTAATGAAACACAGCTCAGGGTTAGGGTTGGGGTTGGGTTGTAATGAAACCCAGCTCAAGATTCGGGTTGGGTTGTAATGAAACCCAGCTCAGCGTTAGTGTCAGGGTTGAGGTTGTAATGAAACCCAGCACAGGGTTAGTGTCTGGGTTGGGGTTATAATGAATCCCAGCTCAGGGTTAGGGTTGGGTTGTAATGAAACCCAGCTCAGGGTTAGTATCAGGGTTGGGGTTGTAATGAAACCTAGCACATGTTTGTGCGCCACTGCGCTAGACAGGAAGCTGCTCAGCTGCAAGCCTCAGGCCCCCTCAACAACAGCGAGGCCCCTGAGCAGAGAAGAGAACAGTCCTGTCAATAGATGGAGCTTGTGTATTATTTTACAACGAGGAACATAGGGTTCATAAGCAGTAATCCAGTGCTCAAATTAAAACACAAGGGGGCAGATATTACAACAGATACCTGCTGGCCAGCTGCATGTATAAGATCACTTCTTCAAATGAACACTTCTGTGTGACATTTCTGTCATTGTGGCTTGTTCAGGCAGTAATATTGACAGTTTAATTGTTTTGTTTTGCTAATGCTTCTGGCCAAAGAGAAAAGTGGACAAAGCTCACTTCCCTACAGACTGGCTGCAGTGTGTCTGGGGCTGCTGTGTGCTCTTTTATTGGCTGCCACATTAGTCATGTGTGTCCTCTGTGAGCATGAAATACAATATCTGTGTGTTTATAGTATGATACACTGGCAAATCATTCTGTGTAAATGCAACACACTGAAATATGAAGATGAAAACTATACATAGTCTTTGTTCACTTCATGTCATGAGTCTCAATGTTTTATTCAATCAACTACATTATCACATCACTTTATTATTTCCTTAAAAATTAAGCGAGGTTGTTACTGCTAACTTATATTTCCCACTAAGAAATGAAAATGTACATTTGTGTTTGACTGAAGGGGCAGCAATAGCACTTACAGCAAAAACAAAGCACCAACCTGTATGAAACGGAACATCCTACAGTGCTGAGATTGTGACATTTGACTCCTGCAATGATTAGTGATGTGAATGACAAGATAAAATAATCAATTGGTTGTGCCTGTTAAAATCAAATATTCCTATGAGACCTCCAGGTGTTGGAGCACTTCAAGAAAAGCTAAAAGTTAGATTATTATAGCTTGTAATGCACACCCAGTGTAATCACAATTTGGAGACAGACTACATATATCAAAGTACAATTAAAGTATCAAAAATACAGTTCAATTGCTTGTAGTAGCCTATATTTCATTATTAAGATTGACGCTCTATTAACATGCAAGTTCTAAGTTTAAATAATGGTGTTAAAAGGCCGCCAGGTGGCAGCATGAGCATTATATTCACTGAGCACATACCATCTAGATTAATTACACTTTCACCATTCATTCATGCCAAATAAATACAAATAAAATTGCTGCACAACACTAACTATTGGGGGTGACTATTTGAATATTTTGACTGATCCCTATAAGCTAAATAATCGCTCACAGTTTTGCCATAGAAAGACGCTATTTGTACAAGGTGTAAAATGGTCTAAATACTGTAGATGAATTATATCCTCTAACAAACTATTTTAAAAATGTTTATAATGCTGTTGACAGCCTTGGCTTTTCCCCTGGAACTATGAGAATAATAATCTGAATAATAATGCTGGGATGGACGATGTTATCTGCCAGTTGAATTGTTGGCAGGGTGTACACCGCATGTATACTACACTGTTAGGTGCTTTTCAGGGCTTCCCACAGAAATAACAACAAACCGTCTTTACAAACATTAATCTTTATACCATCGGACCTCATGTAAACACATAGTTCACCTACAGCTTTGAGTTGAGCAATCTCAAAATGTCAGCGTCTTGACCACCAAGGGGCTTCCGCGAAGGGATCAAAGTTAAGGCACTAAACGTTGAACATGGCTAATCTTCCTAATTTGGAATGTCCAATTAACAGCTATATTCATACGCAATGCCTTCTGCTGATTAAGCAGAGTGTAGACACGCAATTCTCCTCTGAAACATGTGGCATCACCAGCCTGCTTCTCACACTGTAGACCACAGTGCTACTTAGCTCACGTAGTGCAACTGGAGGAAGACCTTTTATATGCTGCTTGGGCATGCAGTCCACATGCATCCAGTGAATCAGAGGGGGCTGCTAAAAAGCAATGAAACACAGACCCCTACGTGATTGAACCTTCCCGGATTGGTAGCTCCATAGGGCTTTGCAGAGTTGCCCATTGTGCCACCCTTTGGAGCTAAAGGCCACGGTTGGCACTGGCATGATCTGGATTTGATCCGAGTCTCTCTGCTCCTCTTACAGATCCTGGAGAAGTGGACAGCCAGATGATCATTTCTGGTTTGACAGTCGGACACAGTACCAAGATGCAGACTGTGCAGTTACTGTGCCTGGTGAGAATGCATGGATGGACACACACTGCTATTCGTACCACTGGTTTATCTGTGAGACTGATGCTCTGCTACACATCAGTAGTTGTTTTAAGTCTTAATAAGAACATCTGCTTAGTGATAATGTTGCAATGTAAAAAATAGGCCGTGTGCTCAGTAACAGCTATGCTAATGGAGGATGAGAGACTTATAAACTCATTGCTATCAGAGCAATAGATTAAACACAGCTACTGAACAATGCTAGGAAATAAGCCAGGAATTTCATGTGAGCATAACGCACACTGTGAAAATAAATATTGTGCTTGACTGTGCTGAAAGGGTTCACCTTTACTTTTGCATGTATAGCTTTAAGTGTCACTTAGAAACTGTGTTATTGCTCTATCTGTCTGCCATATTATTTCAGTATACAAACTGACCAGAAGAAAGTGTGAACAAAACATAGTTCACACTTTTTTTGTACAACTTGTGGGCAACAAAGCAACACCTAAAATAAAACACAGATGGGTAAACAAGTGTACTGCGTATATCTGTTCACAATCTAACTTAAGGCACACATTTTCCATTTACTGGTTTGTCACATCTGTTTCAAATGCTTGGGCGTGCCATTTCCGTGACATCAAATGACCCTTCTGAAACTTGTGCTAAAACACCCAGGCTTTCTGCATTTGACCAATGAACATGAGGGTATCTGCATTAGAATAGCCCAATTCATGAGAATGATCCCCCCCCCCCCCCCCAAAGTGTGGCTGTTTACCACAATATACAAATAGAATTGCTCATCTGCCTGGCTTGGCTGGCTAAGCCCCAGGAGCACACCTTCAGCAATCATCTCTGAGCTACTTGAAGCCATTCACGCTGAATCTTCATCATGACTAATAATCTCCTATGAGCAGACCCTCTCAATAGATGGGTTTTGTCATCAGCGCTTTTGACATAGATCGGGTGATTGTCTGCTCTTTTATTACATTTCTTAAGCTTGTGTTAACCCTGCTGCCCTGCCCAGTGCTGTGTGCACTTCGTCCAAAATAAGCATAGTGAAAGGCAATGTCCCACAATAAGAAGCCTTCCGTCATAGGTCAAGGAAGTGCCATGTCTCTTGAATCTAGTTTTTTTCTTATTTTCGTGGCTCTTTATACTCAGTTGTGTCTGGAATTATGTTAGGTCCTCTTATGTGCAGATATCCCCAATCCCCTTGTCTTGACAACCCACTCCTTCACCTTACTACTCAAACACAAATTATGAAAATGACTTCACAATTGAATGATACCGATTCTCTGCAAACAGAATCATGTATCTGTGCAGGCTTCTCAACCTGTATGTGGCCCATGCCAAGAGACTTCACCCTTACAGTGCCACAAAACTCTGTGCTTCTTCACCACTGGCTCATATGGCTCATACATGTATGCTGTTGGTGATGCAAAAAAAATAAAAAATAAAAAAAATCAGCAAACAAATAGACTGCCCTGCCATTTGGCCTTAGAGAACTACTTCATGCGTTTGTGGTGTTCCCTGGCACACTGCATCACTTGTTATTAACCTCCACTTGAGAACAGATTTGAGTGTTCTGCATAAAGCAAATTCATTATGTGGCCAGAAAACAATGGTGTGTTGAGAGTACATAACCATCTCTTTGAACAGGTACCTCTTTCTGCAGATATCATGGTATTTGAGCTAGGCTTTAAAACACCACAGTATTCCCTTGAACTGTAAATGAGGGAGGAATAACTTTAGCGTGTGCCAGTCCAGTATCCAAGGTGGTGAGCATCACCTCAGTCACACCCTGTTTGGAGCTGCCAGCACCAGGGTCGGAGCACACCCCCTCTTGGATCCCCTCCATTAAGGGCTGAGCTTTGTGGTTGGAGAGGGCCAGCTCCTCTGCAGAGGTGTAGTCTGGGGGAGGCTGCCCGCCCAGTTCCCCTCCACTCTGCTTTCTTCCTGTTGGCTGCAAAACAATACCAACTCTGACATTCAGATTTTGCATGACAGTGAAACATGTACGGTATTATAAAAGATATTGTTAAGCAAAAAAGCAAAGCATTTGTGTAGGACCACGGGTAGATACCTAAACAGTCATCTTTGGATCATAGATATAAAGACAAGACTCATCTACAGTACAACCTCTTTGAATTTACAGCCTTTAGGCCGCAGGTTTAAAGTCCCACTGACAAGGAGAGCCTGATATATATGATTAGACCAGTGGTTCTCACCCTTGGTCCCAGGGCCCGTATGTCTATGCTGGTTTTCATTCCAATCACAACTGCAATCACAGAATTTTAGTAAGTAGTAATTTTTTTTTTAATTAGGTGCTTTTCATATTTAGAGGGATTATGTCAGGATCCGGGGTAGGACTCAAACGCGGACAAAAGGTTCAAGAGAACAAGTGGCGATTTATTTATACCAAAAACAGGGCAAAGGGGAAAAACAGTCTCGTAGTAACAAAACCAGGCACCGGTCGAAAAAGGCGAAATCCAAAACTCAAAAACCAAGGTACAGAAAAACGGAGCAAAAACTCAGGTCGAGGGCACAGGCTAGGGTAGGAGAGAGACGAAAGCTAAGCACAGAGCAGGGGGGCTAATGAACGTGAAAATAAACGGGCAATGAATCAAATACCGAGAATACACGAAACAGGGCAAACGCTCGAGCGGCAACTGAGTAGGTACAGAGGCACGATCTGGCACAGGTAAAAGGGCTAACAGAATTATATAGCAACAGAAATAAGTGGAAGATGAGTAGCAGGTGGAGATGGCTGCCAAGGCTTGATGGAATGATGAGGCACGGGCAGGACTGGGGCGGAGCATGGGCGGGAACCAGGAACCTAAAACGAAAAACCCAAGCACACCCCCTGCACTCGCACAAACACAGAAAAGGCACACACGCAAAAAATAAAAACGGAAAAAACTAATAAAAAATGAAAAACAATAAAGAAACAGGAACACAACGGAAAACTCAGGCAGAGGTCCTGACAGATTATTAGCCCTCTTAAGCTGCATTATGTCAGAAATAGCTATGCATATGTGTAGAATAAATGTCCCATGATTACATTGTGCATTTTGTACTGTATTGCAAACAATTTAAACAAGGAAACAAAGTAATTTAACTGATCAAAATAAGGACTGAGGTGAATAAATTAGGCCCTTATATTAAAGTGTGGACACGTGGCCACTAAAAATAACCATTTGGTAGATAATTATGAATTCAAAGTCAAAGCAAATAGCAAGCCAAACCAGCATTGTTTTAATAAATTTAAAGAAAAATTATAAAAGATTTTCATTAAAATAAATGTCTGAAAAGTCACTATCTATCACTAAATTAGGTAACACAGCGGTGATTGAGTCTATTATTATATTAACTTATATTATTATTATAATTTATGATTAAAGAACTTGCTGTCTGTGGCGTCATTCCCGGGAAAAAATCACAAGCGGCGCACAGTTAGTGACGCATTTTCCATCACCCATCAGTGGTTGGTCTGCCAGAGAGGGTAGGCGAAGCTAACACAACAGGCTCACTCTTCAACCCACTTGTGTGTGAGCAGCGTACTGTTTTTTCCGGTGTCTGAGAAGGGGGGGGGGCAGTTATGGAACCCTAAAAAGTTTTTGTGTAACATGAGAGGTCATATTATTTGGCAGTTGTATCAAAAATATTACGAACAATCATTCACGAGAAAGACAATGTTTATTGTGCAGTGCACAAGATACAAGATTGCACGAGCCACAGCGAATCCCGCGGATTCTTCTCTGCAGTGTAAAGATGTTCATACCGGGCAAAAGGTAGATAAAGAACATTTGTGGAAACTTATCATCACTAATTCTACCCCAGGTCTGCTACAGCTTAAGTTAGCCTAATGTTAGACAATGAATGAGTATGTACATAACGTTACTTTTATAACAACCATTTTTTATTCAGTAAATAGTAAGTGTTATAGTTGGCGTGGCCCAGGTGCCAACTGACTGACGTCACACAGGCGACACTGGTTGGATCTGGTTGGATCCCACTGAAGGTACAGAACTGTACCTTTACCAGAATAAAGGTACTATCAGTACCTAGAAAGGTAAAATCACTTGTCACTAGCGCCTTTAGAGGTACAGTTTTGTACTTGTACAGAATTAGTACCCTTGTGTACCTTTATTTCTGAAAGTGTATTTTTATGTAATTAATTGCTATAATAAGCACAATGTGAACATGAGATGTTTATTCTACATGACAGGAAGAACTATGTCTGACAAAATATGTCTTAAGAGGATAAACATTCAGTCTAAACATGAAATACATCAAATTAAAGAAAATTCACGGCTTGTTACAATTCTTGGATTGCAACTGCGATTGAGTGAAAACCAGCGTGCAAACAGGCACCCCAGCACCAGGGTTGGGAACCATTGGATTAGACCATGATAAAAAAGCTTCATATAGTGAAAAGACACAAGAACAGTCTTCATCATCCAGTAGCTCAGTAACCAAACATAAATACAAATAATTGAGCCATTCAAATAATTATGAGATGCTGGCATGAAATCCAGAAACGTATATGGTTATTTATCCCACCTTTGTAATATTTTATTATATTTTCCTACTGTAGCAAAATGAGCTATTGAGCTATTGTATGAGCTATTTATAGAAATGGTTATCTGTTCTTCCTGTATATAGAAAGAAAGATAGCAAAAAGAGAGAGACCGAGGCGGAGACAGACGGACAGAGAGAGGGAGAGGGAGCAGATATCTGCATGTTAAATGACAAAATATTAACCAAATATCTGAATTTCTACATTCTCCTGCTAGTTCGGCGTCTCTTCTCCTTCTTCTCTTTCAATGGTTAAGGTGTTTCATTAGCCGCAATGAGTGAGGTATTTTATTCAGCTATGATGTTCAAGAAGAACTTGCAGGGGACTGCAGGTGAGTTACTCTGTTTTCAGAATGTAAATTCTGGATTATTTAATGCTATTGTTAATGTTTTATGTTCTATCAGTACGTTTCAATCTTTCTCTCCTCCATTCTCTTTCTCACTCTCTTGTTTAATATAAATTATTTGGACAGTGACACAATTTTTGTTGTTTTGGCTTAGCACTCTAGCACATTAGATTTGAGATAACACAATTAATATTGTTGGGTTTTATGTATTTGCATAAACAAAAAAGAACAATGAATACAATATTAAACAAAATGATGTGCGGTAGAGAGGTCTGAATCCCAGCTGGGCTTATAAAATGACCTCACTGAGAAAGTCAAATTATACGATATACAATGAAAAAAATCTTTAAAAAAAAACAAAACAAGAAAATAAACAATCATGCGTACGTGAGTGAGTGTGAGTGAATTTGGGAATTAATCTCAAAGAATCCATTGAATGATTTGGGCAGCAAATTTGACAGCTAAGTGTATTTGTAGATGAATGTGCATGGTTGAAGTATGTTAATGTTTTAAATCAAAAAAATGTTGAGTTTCTTAAATAGAGGGGCAGGTGGTGGCGAGTAATCAGAAAAGGTGGCTAGCCGTGCAAATTTCTTTTGAGTGAAGTGAATTTATGTAGATTGGCAGCATACGTACTTGCCCAGATAATGTTGCAGTAAATGAGACATGGGTAAATTAAGTTGTAGTACATATTGTGGAGGCAAGTCTGATTAACTAAGCCACTCAGTTTTCAGATGATACCACTGGATTACATTACTTTATTACTGATAAATTGGATGTGATCTTTCCAGAACAAGTTTTCATAAACCATAAACTGCAAGCAATTTAGTGGATGAAACCTGGATTGCGTAATCCCCACCAATTTAAATCATAGCACTTGATCTGCAATATGTTTTATTCTTACCCATTAATATAATAAAGATTGACTTTTAAAAATATTTAAACATAACTTATTTGTCTGGACCATTCAGAAAATTTTACCACGCCACAACTGGCCTCATAATTAGTGAATCAAAGTTTTTGTGAGATAGAATCAAATGGGTATGTAAGACACAGCAGTAAAATCATTAATATAAATAAGGAATAACAAGGGTCCAATTATAGATCCTTGAGGGACACAATAACTTGGCCCTGTTTGAGTGTGGAAAAATATAATAGACTTCGTTTTTGTGGAAGATCACAAAGATGACTTATTTAGAGTGTATTTCTTTGTTTAGTGCCTTGTGTTTTTCTGGCTGCTCGACATATAGAGCAGCCATGCTGCCAAATATTAACATCCCATATTTAATTAATTCCCATGGAGAAAGAACTATTCTGCCCTACAAAGCCTAACTGCAGTAACTACGCAAAGGGTAAAACTGAGAAAAATGGCTTTAAAGTATTTTAACTGGCCAGCCAAATGGGTTATAGGTATATCAGTGATATTGCACTAATTGTACATGTATTCAAGAGGTAATTTGTATGCCCAAAAACCATGACAGCTGATTTGACCTTTGACCCCAAAAGTGTAGTTACTGCACTCTGCCTTTGCATTGCCTTAAATGGTTCTAAGAGCAATGCAAAAGCAAAGTCCAGTAACTACAATGTTCTCAGCTTTTATATTGTGTTTTCAGTGAACAGAAACTATTTTGACACTGATTTTGTTATAATTGTATTTAACAGTATTCAACAACTCTACTTATGGATGTGTGCATGTTTAATTAAGTCTGGACAAATTGAGAATTTTAGACGTTATATTTTAGTCTTAATATCATTTCATTTCACTTTTTTACTTATTCACCTATCTGGATAATTATTTTCCTATCAATTAAACTTTGCATCATCATTTCACCATCGTTGTCACCGCCACGACTGTTGTTGCCTTGATGACAATCGCATTAATAATTTTCATTATCCTTGTCTTTACTATTTCACACAATGAATAAATACAAGGCTACACTGAATAACAGTAAAATTTGTTTATTATTAAACTTTCCTTTAAACTAATCATTGATCTCAAACTGTTTTAATTAATTTTCAGTGATTAGCAAGCATGATTAGCAAACGATCTGACTAATCAATTGGAAAGTGACACACAGCTTCTTCGCATTGTATTAGGGAGATGATAAATGATAAATGCGATTTAGAAAAATCAGTTTTAATCACTAAGCAGTGGCAGAAACTTCCCTGATTTTCCTTGAGTATCAATACAATTAATCCACAAAATAGGCTACTCAATACTATCATATATAGCCAGCTCTCCCCAAATAGGCAGTTTTAGCGAATAGCCTAGGCCTTATAGCCTACATTTATTTTAATTTGCAGTACGAAATTGTGCACATTTTTAATCAACATTATTTGCAGATACATGCATTTCTTTCTCCGCACTCGTATTCATGGCAAATATCCACAATGCGTAGGCTAGATTGTAAACAATCTTGAAGTGCATGACATGGCATCGGTGATGATGTGAAGTTACAGATGATAATGTTACAGCTTTCAGGGAGCAGGTAAACTAACGCTAGCTAACTAAACATAGCCTGTCAGTCAGCATATATAGCGAGGCTGACAGGTGTTTTATAATGTGATTGCTAGTTTCTCGACGCTTAATGTCATCGTTACTTAGCCTACCTGGGTATTTTATTTTCAACACCAGTTCCACTATCCTCTTTCCCCTGGATAGCGCCACCTTAAACAGCTTTGTTGTGTGAGGTTAGATGGGTGAAATCGGCTGGTGGTAGAATCCCAAAGCAGTCGCGTGAGTTAATTTACGCCGGGCACCCACCGCACGCGTAGCGTAAACGGCGCTAAGCAGCACGGCGAAGCAGCATGGCGCGGCGTGTCGTGTGTCTACACGGGTTCCGTCTGTGTCGCGCAAAGGCTTGCTTAAAGCTCTATATTCCTAGTAGCTCTCGCAGTCTGCAGTGGGATTACATCGTGTATATCAGGTTTGTTCACGAGTGTTGATTATGGGTGAAGTGAATACTTGGTGAGACACCTTTTTCAGTTTGTTAATTTGGTAATATTTTGTTAGCTCATGTAAACACGTGAGAAAGTAAACGCTTTAAAGAATTACCATGAATTTAAATCGCAACGTAGCCTACATCATAATCAATCTCAAACTGTATTCATTTATTTGCTTGGTTAACAACTTTATGAAGAATAATTAATGATAATAATAATGATAATAATAATAATACATGATCATAATAATAATAAATAATCCATAATCAACCATTGGGAATTCCCATGTCGTCTTGTTATTCACGTCAAAACATTTATATGATTAGATTTAGTAAAATCAGTTAATCGTCAAAAAGATAGCGTAACAGTTTAAACTTGAAGGGATATGAACACCACAACGCCATGAACACTGGAAGCTTTGAAGTACAAGTGCAATAAAGGCTCGCTTACAACTTCATTTATAAAATAGGTACATTTTCATCGCCAAGACCACTGAATCTGATTTTTTAAAGCTCTGTGGATTATCTGATTTTTATTAAGAAGCCCCCTTTGAAAGCACGGCGAACGAAGACATCAGAGAAGTCAAATAGGCTGAGCAATGGTTGGTTAAAAACTACCTTCCAACACTCGAACTAACAAACCGCTGCTTGGTGCATTCACTTCTACATCATTCAATAGGCTACGTCTTTCTGTGGTGTATTTTCAAATTTACCCCACCCCCTCCGCAAAATAACATAGTTTCACTAAGTTTGCATTTTTCCCAGGTTCCAGTTTTTTTTTCCCCCTGCAAGGACAATACAAAAGCGAAAAGGCTTGTATTTTTCAGCTGCTTATAAAATATATGGTAGGGAACTAGGGACACACCCCCAATAACCTAATATAAAGATGAAATATAAATCAGAGCATGTAGCCTATACCTAGCATTTTAGAGCATATTTCTGTGTATAAACAGGTCATCATGATGCGCGACAAGCCGAAAAATAGAACAGAAGCGAAAAACTACGCTTCAGTTCGCTTGTGTCGCACAAGTTTCGCCGCCGGTTCGCGACGCGTTCGCATCTGGTGTAGGGGACGTCGCCCGCTGCCTTTGTAATAACAGTACTTCAACTACGCTTCAGTTACGCGCGTAGTTCCCCCGCGGTCGCTACGCGTGCGGTGAGTGTCCGGCTTTGGATGGGTAGAGCGCGAAATCCGCCGGTAGGACCCCAAAGCAGACCGCAGTAACTTCACTTACTGTGGTCTGCCATGGTTTTGAGTCGGGTTTTGTAGTTACTGCAATTTTTATACAGTTTTTTCTCTAAAACAAAGCAAAATTGAACTCTGAAACTTTGTGTCAAGATAAAACAAATATCAAGTTCATTTTTAGTTATAACTCAATTTCGACCAAAAATGTTGGCTAGTTACTGCGGTTAGCTTTTGGACGGCAGCATTATTGTTCCTTATCTCTTTGCAGCTAAGGTTCATTGTTTTCGGTTTTTATTAAATAAAAATAAATATCCAAGAATTTATCTGTGTTTATTTTGAATATTAAAAAACATGTGAAAATTGGTTGCAAACAGCCTAATGCATAAATCGTGGTGAAAATGGGATCATGAAAACAACAATGCAAAGATCAGGTTGAAAATTAGATTTTAATTCCAGACATTTAAAGCTTTTTGCTTTCCATTGCATAACCAGCAGCTCGTTTGTATTTTTCCCAGTTTTTAAAGTTAAAATCCAGCTGCAAATTTTTAGCTATTTTCAAGGCATTTTCACATCACACTGGTGTGCAATGGCTTTTAGGCGCTGAAAATATCAAAACAGTATGACCAGACCAGAATACCTATGTTTGAGAGGTGTAGCGTTAAAGGGGAAAAAAATGAGGACTGGCACAGAAACGTTGAATGCACTTCCATCTTATCAAGCTGGGGCACAGTACCGAGTTATAGAGAAAACACTCGAGAGGTTCTCAGGCTAAAATCACGGGGCTTTTATATAAAAAAGTATTAAATAACAAATGAGCAAATACATAAGCAGGAGAACGAGGACTAGAAACACAAGGCTAGGGGAGCACTGGAACACAAGAAAGCAATCTCAAAGACTGAGGCCGTATCCAAATTTGTATGACTGTTATATTCAATAGTAGACAAGTATGTTGATTTTGACATGACCCAACTTACTAGAGTCAAGAATCCAGGAACTTAAACCCTAACACTAACAGATGAAACAAATTGTGATAATGAAACAACACATGCTCAAACCAAAAAACCACTGGTCCAACAATAGGTACTAATTAACACAAAATAAAATGAATCTAGGGCTGAGGAGCTGCCGCCCTTTGTCAAGGCCCAGCAGGAACTGTGACAGCTTCCCAGTGTTTGCACGTACATTTTGGCATTTAGCAGACACTCTTATCCAATGCAGCTTGCAGGTTGCATTTTTTTTTTCTTCATACAATCCATTTATGCAGCTGGCTAGTTTGATTAAAGCAATTTAATTTGAAGTCTTTTTCTCAAACGCCAGCACTGCAACCAGGAATCAAATCCTCTGCATGTGGGTTAATAGTCCAGCTCCCAGACCATTATATAACACTATAGCCCTTCAATCAGGGGCCATACCTACACTACAGCCCTCCAATTAGGGGCCGTACCTACACTACAGCCCTCCAATCAGGAGCTATACCTACACTACAGCCCTCCAATAATGGGATCCACTTATACAGCAGGCATTATCCAACCGGGAGCCAGAAATGTACCATTGTGATTGGTCCTTTTTAAGCATTCATCATAAGTTAATTTCATATTACCCTTATGAACAGTTTGTGGGTGAAACTAGAGCAATAGAAAATACCAGGTACAAGCACTGTGCACTTCAGGAAGGTCACTGCTTAGTGGCATTTGTAGTGAATCATAAAATGCCCTGAAAAAAAGCTTGTGTGTTCCATGGGGAATGAGTAATCGGCCACCCCCGGATTGAGGGAGGGTTTCTGTGGACAGGTGTCTCCTGCTCGTTGCTCAATAGTGACACCCCTGGTCAGTTAGGAATTTGCAATCTGTTTGTGCGAGCTTCATAGTCTTCCAGTGCAGAAAATGAATGGCATAGAAATGCTCTCGGGCTACAATGAAAATAAGGGGTAACTGACTGCATGTGCTTGTCTGCTCCCTCCCAAATGGACAGAGGACATTGTGCCTGCATTATTTCCCCTTCCATACACACTATTATCTGCCTTTCTTTCTGCAGATCAGCATAAACACCCCATAAATGTTGTAAGATTTTGAGTGTATTCAACTTGAGCACTTTTTTGATCTTTCTCCCCACATAATTGTGCCTGTATGCATATAAAAATTAACCAAATAAATTGAAGTTACAAATGTACCCCCCATCCTCTCTCAGCAACTCAGGATGAAGACGTAACCTATTCTGAGGTCAAAACCATCAACCCTACCGCCTCCAACACAGTGTGCCACGGTGGTTCAGCAGGTCTGTCGCAAACGCCTTAAAAGACGTTCTCTCTAGGAAAAATTGGAAAATTGGATCTAATCCTGCACACTTGCTTTTCTTCTGAAGAGTTGATAGTTTTTTGACCTAATGTCATTTCATAAATTAAGATAGAAATAGAGTAGGCCGACACTCTTATATTCATTTAGGAGAGAGGGCCTCCTGTATTTTTATTTAGTGAATTGCTTGTCACATTGGCGAATATCAGAGTTTGCAGTAGTGGATTTTTATTTGCTGTTGTAAAACTTTTGTTTACTGCAGTATGTTTGGTTTGAAATTAAAATACAAAATAGCAACAAGAACAACAATATAAAACATCAAAGAAATTAGACATTCTGTTTAACTAGTCTGTTTTCTTGACCACAGGGCACAGTGGGCAAAGCTCACTTCCCTACAGACGGGTTGCAGTGAGTCTGGGGCTGCTGTGTGCTCTCTTATTGGCTGCCACAGTAGTCCTCTGTGTCCTCTGTGAGTAACTGTCTGTGTCTCTTTACTGTGACCCTGGTAAAATGTCATTTTAAAGTAAAAAACAGATCTGTTCTGTCATTTTACAAATGAATATCATATAGTGGGATTAACTTTTGGGCTTTTGGGCAATCCCCTCTGTTTTCACCTAGCTATTGATGTAGACTCTATTTTAAGAAAAATAAATGTTTTTAAGTAATAAATTAGATACTACATAAGAGCTAATAGGTGATGTTGATGCCTTGATCATTGTTGGTTATTATTTTTTTCCATAATCCATTCAAAATTGTAGTCTTTACTTTGAAATTTGCCTAGAAAAAAATTTATATATAAAAAAATATTACATAATTTATATAATTTGTCACCCATCTGTATATATAGATATCCATTCACATTGTTAAATGTATACTGCAATATTCTTATGAAGCCCAAATAAACATAAAGATTGTTCATAATTCTCTAAAACTGTGTAAATTAATACATTGACTTAACAACACAAAGTAAAAATTCTTTAAAAACTTTTTTCCTAGTTTGCCTAAATTTATTCATTCACAGTTCACAAACTTAACAAATGATGTGGTCAACCTATGGGCTTAAGCTTCTGTTTCCACAGGTTAGCACAGTAGTCTGTATCATACTGAGGTGAAATTCTGTAAAACTCCTTAATCGATACTTATTTTTCCTAAGGAATGCATTTCCCCTTGTGTATTAGATACAAGACTGCTCAGGAGCAATTGCAGCACCATGAATACAGAAAAAGTCCAGCTACAGAGTAAGTACAATGAAGTATTTAAGAAACTCCTCTTTTAGTGCAGGACTGTCCCTCCAGTTCACAGTGAGTGGTGCTACTCTGTTGTCCATCTGCAGAAAAGCATTTACTTTTACACTGTTACAATGAAAAGATCATTCTTAGAGTCTGCTGCTTGTTCTTTCTGTACAGGCAATGTGTCTAACCGCTGTCCACAGGGCTGGGCACAGTTCTCTTCAAAGTGTTACTACTTCTCTAATGAGACGAAGAGCTGGGCAGACAGTCGCAGTGACTGCGAGGAATGGGGAGCTGACCTGGTGATTATAGACAGTGAAAAGGAACAGGTAAGGCTCTGTAAAATAATTGTGAATGAGTGGGTGGAGATAAAACTGACAACATGCATTCATAAGAAGCCACTGTAAATGTAATTATGTAATTATATCTCATCTTGTGTTGGTTCTTACAACCTAACGTGTTCAATATTACCACTATGGGTGAATCACATTTATCAGTGGGGTGTGGCTCATGCTGTAGCTCAGTATCTCACAGATCCAGAAAGTGTCAGTTTGGACCGTTTGTCTCTCAGTGTCTACATCTACAGAGTGAGCAGTGAGGGTCATTCTGTGTTTGTTTTCAGCGGTTCATCAACAAAAAAATAAAAAACATTACCTGGATTGGACTGAGTTACTCAGTGGATAATGGTAACTGGCTCTGGGTGAATGGAACCCCTCTGCAGAAAGGGTAAGAATTCTTACAGAAACAGCACAGGATGTAAAAATATAGACAGACACAATCATGTATAATTTTAAACAACACCTTGGCAGATCAGAAATATGAATGTTCCTCTGATGGTAGCCAGTCTAAGGTTTGTGTTACTGCAGTAAAATATGTCACTGGTTATGATAATGCATATGTGTACTTTACCCTTTTTATTTTTAATATTGCTCTGTATGTACGATGAGGTTGATTTAATGAGTACAGTTAATCCAGAATTATCTTCCAACAAGATATATTTCCGCTGTCTGAACTCTCTCAGACAGAGAATGAGAAGGAGTCACTGTATCTCCGTAGGAAACAGCAGAGAAATAGAGCTTCTGTGTCTCAGTCTTTGCTTCCTTTACAGATTCGGGAATAGTGGAGAGTCAGGTGGTAAAAGTGGATTTGAATGTGCCCTGATTGGCCCTAGGTTGAAGGCATGGGATGCTTTTTACTGTTCTAATAACCATAATTTCATCTGTGAGACTAATGCTCTGCTCCCCTAAACCATTTTTTATCATTGTATGTTTTTGGTTCTCTCATCTTGTGAGAGGCCATTGACCATGCCAGGTTTGACAGTCAAACACAGGACCAATAAGCAGACCACAGTGTTACCGTTTCTGTTGGGAATATATGGAATATACATACTGCTGTCTTTACTAGAAATGTATCTGTGAGACTAAGTTTTGTTAAATGCATTTAAATGACTGTACATGCAGAGTAGATTTAATCTATTACATTATTGGTTCTATGGACATATTGTAAGTATAAAAAATCAAAAACCATACATTTGAAATGGTCCTCATCTTGCTGTTGTGATACTGTAAATTTAAATTGAAATCGAGAACAGCAGTCACTGCTAAAAAAGCAAATGTGTTCATTGGGCCTCATTTATCAATAATTTCGTAAATATGCACATAAGTTTCCCCGTAAAATTATACAAACTAACAACTGCCGCCGCATTTATCAAACGTTCGGAGGCACTTAGTTTCAATCGTATCCCCGTGCGTATGTTGATAAATCCCAATCAGTCGTAAATTGGAAGCGCGTTCACGGTCGCCTCATTGTAGCGCACCTCACGCGGTGACAGGGGGTTGGCCAGTGGAGTCATCAACCACTGCTTCAGCGGGTAACCCATGTGTTGGAATGGCATAAGATCTTCTTGTTTGCCTCGTTAAGTCTGGCTCTAAGATGTTGCACAGTCTCAATTTAGAAGGGTTCTACGGAATTGGAACCGACTCATGAGCCACTCGTCATCCTTCGCAAAAAAAGTCATACCGGTCCCTGAAAATGCGATCTCGCCAAAAGTGCTCTCGCCAAATCCTCTAATACTGCAAGGTCCGCCATTACAAGCTTGGACTTAACAGCATTTTGGCCATTTAAATAGTATTTCTCATCAATTATTTAAATGACAAAACTGCAATTATGAAATCATAGCAACATTTTTGTTTTACTTAATTAAAATAGTATTCACAAACAATTTACGTTAGTTTCTTTATAATTTATCTTTCTTTATGATATTTCAATATTTCATGACAAAATATGTAGACAAAGATGCCAATTTAATGACCAATTTTATCAATAAAAGTTAAAAATTCAAGTTAAAAGACGAACTGCGGAGTTTACACACCCTGCGTGTAGTCTCAGGTTTTCGTAAATTTCCTTTGCACGTCCGAACAAGTTGGACTCCCAAAAACTTTGATAATTCCCAGTTTTCACGTGTAAATGTTGGTACAAAGTAATCACGAGAAATTTTGTTCGTATGTTGCTTGATAAATGAGGCCCATTGTGTGATAGTATGAGCTAATAGAAAGTGCTCTCAGTACCTACTTACTATCTCATGAAGGCTCTCCAAACAGAGGCTGTGTCCTAAAGACATGTACCCACAAGTAAACAAGTGGTATGTGACTCTATGACTTAAATTCAATAAACATTTATCCTCAACTCTGACTTACAAGTCATATCCTTGCTTTATAATCCTTGCTGCAATTGATAATCAAATTAAAGGACTAATGTTTATTGAATTTAGGCTTATGTGGTTCCTGTATTACCTTAATCTCAATCTGGCTGTATCACAGAAGCAAGTCCACAAGCTAAGAGTGTGTGTAAATGTTACATTAATACTCATAAATACCAAACTGATAAAGTACTAAAAATTATATTCCATGCATTATTGAAGATGTTTCAAAATGTATTAAACTGTGTCATTAAAGTTTTCATTATTCTGAATGTTAATGCTGAAATATTCTGCTTCAATTTCAGCTTTTTTTTCTTTGTAATCATTTGTTTCAATCATTTCCTCATCACTTCAACATGAGCAGATCTTACAGGATAATCTGAGAAGTGGTGCAGTTCAGCTGCAGTTTCCTAATTTTATTGGCAACCAGCACAACTTTCCTTAGGAGTGGTGACTTTCCCACTTTAAAGGAAGTTAAAATAAAAGCTTTACATAGTATATATAATGCTTTCATAAACTTGACATAATGGCTTCATGCACACGCAAATGTTGTGCTTCATAAAGGGTGGCAAAACATCTTCTTATACAACATTATGCCAAATGTGACATAACCAACAATATCACCTGGCTAATGGCTAAACATTATAAAGGGTGCATGAAACATGCTTATGTAGGATCCTAGGCTAACTGAGATATAACTCATGATGTCACTTGATGTTATGAAACAGTCCAAATCAACCCGAGAGAAGTGAGTTCCCTTGAATGCTGTTACAATTTTACTAAATGTACAGTAAATTAGACATTTAACAAATTAAACACAGTATGTATATGCGCACAAACACATACACACACACATTCACACATACACGCACTCTCTCTCTCGCAACTTAAATCAATCAAGCAGGCACACAATTCCTTCCAGAGTCTACGAGGGGAATCCGAGACAGCTACTTTCAGGAGCATCAAAGGTACAATCAGGGCAGTCAGACACAGGTACTGCCAAAGTTCATTCATTCATGGAGATCAAGCTGACACTTTTGCAAGTATGATACTGTTGGCTTGCTTGTACCACCAAAAACTTGAACCGGAACATTAATAAAGAAACAATGCCAAATTCAAAAGCACTTTATACTTACCACTATGCATATAACGGTTATATATTCTAATAAATTTACTTTGGACTTGGGAATTTAGTTTGTTGGTGAATGCTAAGAGGAAGGTACAAAGGGCCAGTAAGGAACCAAATGGGCCTATTTCCAATTCATTCCAATAAATTCCAATTGAAAACTACACAAAGTGTTTACACATTTGACATAAAATTAAACATATTTTCTTAATAATAAATAATTAAAAAAAAATCACACAAGCAATAATGAAATGTCGCACACATTACACATTACAATTCTATTACTGATACTATACACAATTCAGACATTTTTATTATAAACTACATTTACATGTAAACATTATAAAGATGTCATAATACTTACCATTTACATTGAATACAACTTTAATTTGAAATGAAAACAAACTCAACACTATGAAAATTAACATGCATGGAAAATAACAGTGCATGATGGACATATATATACATCTGGGTTTTTTAAGCTGAGGCAGGAAAAGGCATATCTCCTGCAGAAGACCAGAGGATTCTTTTTCAATTTGGTTTGTTCGTCTGCAGAGGCAGTGTATGTTCACCTCAATAGCGTGAACTGCCTTGGCTTTGGAGCACCAGCAATTTGCAGAGACATTAAGAATCTTCACAAACCCCTGAGCTGGTGTAGGTACAGTGGACGGCAGGGAGGGGGTTGCATGGAGCCCTCCTATATATGGATGCAGCATCTTCATAAGAGCCTGGGCGTGGTCAATGACCTTGTCATCCAACCGTGTGTGCTGGCCGAGAAATACAGCCCCAAAGTCCTCCACCCGTCTGTTCAGCAAAGCCGCACAGTTCTTCCCTCATTGGACACCAGTGATGACAACATCACTGTCCTGAAAGTTACTTACTGAGATAGAATATATTAACCTCATAAAGCTGAGACAGTGTGTTAATGATTATGGATTTTCAGTTGTTGAAAAGTTACCTCCAGTGCACCCTCCTCCAACCCAGAGCACAGTATTTTGGGGTCATCTGAATGTCCTGACTCAGCTGGAGAGGATGCACAACTTTCCTGGAGTACAGTGCATGTCATATAGTGGATGGATAGATAGATATGCAATCAATAGATTGATCAATAATAAATCAATCAATTGTAACATCAACGCAAATCACAAGTATATACAAGTAATAAGGGGAAATATATGATGATTGTCTTTTCCATTCACCTGGGATTGATGAAAATAGGTGAATGTGTAGATAAAAAGAAGAGGTCTGAACACCAAAAACTGAAGCAGGCTTAAAACCAGCAGACTGCGGCCCTCCAGGATTTGAGTGCGAGATCCCTGAACTTGGCAGCGAACCGCCCACAAAGCCACAGGCCTTCCTAGCGAGCGTTTTTGCGTTCGGCTGTTTGCTTGTGTGGATTTGCACACCTGCACGCCTCTTCCCGTTTGCGCGTGCGAGCGAGCGCACCTGTGCGTTTGAGTGACAGACAGACAGCGGTCCGGGGGTGCGGTGGCTGGGCGGACAGGGCCGCGCCCGGCCGGCCTACTCCTCCCCTGAGCCGCGATGGCGGCTGTGCTCCCGCAGCAGGGCCTCCACCTCGCCGCGCCGGGCCATGCGGTTGGCCTTCCCCTGGAAACGTCCCCTTTTCCCGGCCCCTTTCCCCTCCAACAGCTCCGCCAACCTGCAGCCGGGGCATGTGGGAAACAGGCAGACGTCAGTACCGAAGCAGCAAAAGGGCAGAGGACTTCAAGTGAAGGAACCAGACGCACAACTGATGCTACACTGGTAGATCACTGCAGCATCCCACAAGCTTGTGAGCTCCGTTTACAGTAACACAAGTGGCCTTGCATGAAGATACACAACCTGCAACTGCCCATTACCTCTGCTAGAATGTTATCACTCCAGGGGTACTGTAAAATATACTGGAATAATAGACATTACATGTATATGCTATTATACATATTATATATTTAACTTATGCTGCAAATGAACGTGTCTGTACATGCTTCTAGTCGTCCATAATGAAACTGACCATAGAAGAATGAATAAAGTAATATATATTATACAGTATATAGGCTGCCAGCCAATTAAAATAATTAGTTGCTTAATTTTTTTCCCGTAGTTGAATTAATGGGTAGATGTACTTTTAAATTCAAATGTGTTTATTAAATATGAATATGAACATTCTGGGGAATCCAATACTGGCTGTAGGACTGCTTCCAATTCCCTGTCCTTAACTTTATAATTGGGCAGCCATTTGGTGCAAGTTGAGTTGATAGGTGCTTTTTTTTCTATGCACTCAGTGCTGCTGAATTTAAACCCAGAGTCTTTGCTTGATGGCACCTTCTGCCAGTCAAGCAGTCAACTTGGTCGTTTTGTCAATTAGCTGGCTAAAGGTAGCTATGAAATGCTTTGCTTGTAGGCGATGCAGTAAACTAGTCACACTATATAAGAAAAGTAGCCTTATAAGAAAAGCTTATTAGAAAATTGCAAGAAATTAACTATTCAGACAGTGCGCTTTTGCTTTTTATGGTCATGTTTGCCTCAAAATGAGCAAAATTACCTATTTAAAATGTTCAAATTTCACACTAAAAAGACAATTATAATCTAAAGTTAGTTGGCAAACAAAGCATTAATTGGATAAGCATGTGTTCATTGGGACAGCCCTAACCATATGGTAATTGTAGTGATGTTTCACCTGCAAATAAATCTGCCCTATATTCCTCTGCAAGGGTATGTAATGTAGGCACCTTCTTAACTTGACTGCATTCACTACTAACCACACTCTCACGTCAATTAAATCACACGCACCTGGGTCCCAGCTCATCCACAATACCCACTGGCCCTGCCAACAGGAACAGACCCGCCCCCTTCTCATCTCCAACAGTCAGGAATAGCACTGTGTCCTGAGGGAGGAACCAGGAACCAGACCAAGGTCTCAGTGACTTCTCACCATTCATCAAACAATTAAATACATTCCAGTAAAGCATATTATCAAATACAGGCAACTGCCAAAACAAAATAAAAAAGGGATACAAAAATACTGAAAACAATTGTGTCCACAAAGGTTTGGTTCCAGAGTTAACTAAGGAACTGCCATCCCAACATACAATCCTGAATTTTTAAAAAAAACTAATTTCACAGACATGTATAAAAGCAGATACTTCAAATATGTACTTGAATCAGGTCAGATGCTAAATCATGAAAAAAGCAAAAAGATGAGAAAAGTAGCAGCCTCACCTCAGTGCCTATCTCATTGGCTATAATGTTCATGAACTCATTGTCACTGTCCTTCCTTCAAGATTACGCAAAAGAAGAAAAAGAATTTCACACAGAGAGTAAAAATACTTTTTTGATTTTTTTATCAGCTGAAATGTGTCCTTTGCCTTTTTGCTAACAATAGCCACAAGCAAGCAAGTGTATGTACCTAAAAGTGTAAATAACCATTTTGAAACGTTGTGACTGTCAATAATATTAGTGATCTCTAGAAGCAGCAGTGTGTATTATTGAAGAAGTCAGACTTGTAATCAGACAGCCTGAACAGTAGGTGGAGATGTTGCAGCACTGAGCAAAGTACTTAACCTTCAGTAACTGAAACAGTACGAATGCAGAGCATGTAAGCCAAGTAAACTCCAAAGGAAAAGCAAAAGCAAAGGAAAAAGCAAAAAAAAAAAAAAACTAATACATCAAAGGATGTAATTATCTTTAATCAAGATCTCCAAAAAACATGTCTATATGGGACATCTCATTTTCCTCCAAACAGCACCCCTTTCCGAAATGAATAAAGATATCAGGCGCTCACCTGTGTAAACAGAAAAAGTCGCCCCGATTGGGGTTGTTCTTGAAATTCTCCGCAATTAGCACAGCCATGTCTCATAAAAGGTTGAGATTGTTCTTGAAACGGAAGATAAGGACAGCTTTATCATCAAATTACCAGCAGGAATTCTCTCAAAAAAATTCCCAGCAATTTACATTAACATTATCATTTCAGATCTAAAGTTTCCAAGCGATTAACATTTTTTGTGAAACAATATTTAAAAAACATTTCACAACAGGGAAAGTTCAGTGGAAATGTACAAAGCCTCAGGGAAATTTTAGTATGCGTACACGTACACAGTACAAAAATAAACAGAATCAACGCTCATGGTAGGGCCGATTTACAAACGCAGTGTGCCCAAACGTTACCTCTGATTTATTTTCTCACAGAACCACCCAACGTGCATTCCACATGGCTTTAGAACTGCAGTGTGTGTACAGAAACAGAAATGAACGCTTGAGATCCACTTAAGAACGGCTCACCTTTTGCAGCACCTTGACAGACTTCTGCAGCTTGTCTACGGCTTCGACGTGATCATCTGCTCCAGTCCTGTTAGATGCAGGATTCAACATGGTGAGGAACAAGCAAAGTCAAGTAGCTGATTCTGAATCCTGACCATGCCAGTGCAGTGCACATTTGGCATATTTGGTCACCCACAGAGGGAGGGTTTTGATCTACAGGATGATGTCATTTTGCAGCTCCTCTGATTGGTCAGGCACCTGCCTGTAAAAACTGTAAGAAGTGCACTCCACTGACACAGCGGTTGCGAAGCTCAGCTTGTGGGCCGCAGACTGAAAAGAAGCGGCAACTGGCAGCAAACACACTCCAGATGGAAGAGGCTTCTGCAGTGATGAGAGGGGCTTTTGGATATTTCTGGGTGTTCAAATTTGAAAATAAAATGAAAAGGGGATACAAATTTGTGAATAAATCTGATTTAGGTTTTACCAGTGTGGGAACAATAAGGCTATTTAACTGAATGTGCTCTTCATAAAACAGAAATTCAGCATCTGCTGGTGGCTTGAAAATAATACATTTGTCAGACACTTGGGAGGTTCTCAAATACAGATTTTTGACTATTTGATAGGATATTAAATTGAAGGTATTCAGTGGCCAAACAGCTGTATGTGGTACAGTATGCTTGGCCTAGGCCTTACTTGAGTAAGGATGTCAGAGATCGTTCCGTGCTGTAGCTTTTCTCCGCATGCTTCAGAACCCGGTTGCCCGCAAAGAAAATCAGGTTGGTTTTGTTTTTCTTTCCTTTTTCAGTCCCAAGGATCTTTATAACCTGAAATTAATACAGTACATCAGCTTTAGTGTTTGAGGATCATAAAACTAGTGGCCATCAATCAGAACAGCATGAGACTTGAGTCAAGAGTATATGTTGTTATCTTGCCATGAAAAGCACCTAATTTGGGCCAAGGCAAGCAATGTTTGCAAGGTTATAAAAAAGTATTTTTTGACTAGATTACAAGTGCCACAACATGCCGGTTGTACCATGCGAAGTCCAAGGTAAGCATGAAAACAATACTCACAGCCATAACAGGTATTGTCTTTTCGAAAATATACATTTTGTGAGCATATACTGGCCGACAGATAAGACTGGTGAACAGAGGAAAGCCAAGGTAACATGCTGGGGCAAGAACAGCGTGAAATTAGAAAACTATACAAGGAGACAGGATCCAAACAACTGCCTAAATATTAAACATTAAATCCGAAATAATCCATTATTTTCCATATGGGTTATAATGTTTACGCTTTTCATCTAAACACTAAGACTATTTGGATAAAATGCGAAATCAGCCAAAATTCAAGGACCGCAACTCTACATATCGCTAAAGCTCAAAAGCCAAACGTAGCTTAGCCTTAAACTGTAATATGAAACAGCAGATAGGCTTAAAGAAAAACAGAACCATCTTGTTTCGAGCAGGACTCTACCTGTAGGTGGCTGAGGTTGGACACATGGGTCCCGCAGCACATGCTGGCATCGACGCCCTCGATGTCGATGATCCGGATGGGTCCTGCATGGTCGTCCGGCAGGCCGCGGCTCCTCACCTGAGGGGGGATGTTGGCACCGAGGGCCAGGAGATGAGTGTGGCGTGTTCTGTATGCTCAAGGTGAGTGAACTGGAGGGCAGCCTCAGTCCTAAACCACCGCAGTGGTGTCCGAGACAGAGGCGGGCAATTTCTTTCCAGGAGAGCTGGTGTGTTTTTGCTTCCACCAATTACCCAGGCTCAATTAGCCATATACATCAATGCTAGTTCACTTGTATATTAAACCACAGAACAACAGTTCATATTGGGACAAAAGAACAGGCTTCAGTTCTTTCCTGAGCTTGTCAAGAAATGTAGCTAAACTGTCAGATTGGGCTAATTAAATAATTAAGAACCAGCTGACATGAGATCCAGTCGAATATAAAACTCTCCTTGCCCACCCCTGGTCTACGAAGAGCCTCCTGCCCACGCAACCTGCACCTTTTCCATGGCGGGATCGTCCAGGGAGAGCAGCTGCACGGTGACAGGGACGTGTTCGCGGATCTTCTGGTTCACTGCATCCTCCAAGGCCTCCATCTCGCCAGGCTTCACTGCAGCCGTGTCCAGTTCGATGACGCTGCGCTGGCGGCCCAAATCCCTGCCCGCGGCACACAAGGGGCCACAAGGGCACACACGCGCACACACAGAAACACCCTGTCGTAAGCGCTGGCAGAAACAGGTGCAGTTTTGGAGCTACCGCTGTACTAAAGCCAGGAGTTTCTGTTCTGTATATAAACTGATTGAGATGAGAGATATTAAGCTAGTATGAAAACCCTACCAAAAAAAACATAACATAACAGCAATAATGTGTGATTTCTTAAATCAACACACTTACCAGGAGGTGGTCTTGTATCCAAACATACTGTCTGCCAAGGCAGTAACTAAGTGTTGCCCTAAAAGAGCAAAGTGAACACAAACGGTTACCATTATCAGCATAATTTCTGCAACCCCTTCAAAAATTTCACCACCAATCATGAGCACCAAACATGATTTGCATGATTCTCTTTTCTTTACGTACTGGGTATTGATACTGAAAAGCAGTAAAATGTAACTCCACAAGTGTTTATGCGTTTTACCTTGCTCACCCTTTTGAGCCTGCAGTGAGACACGTTGGCATGTTTACTGCAGTCTTTAAATGAAACTCAACCTGGTGAGAAGAACTGCAGGCTGAGAACTGCAAACCCTAACTGAACAGGAAATGCTGTGGTTGTAGATAAGGGCATGTTGCTTTTCTCATGCCGTTTGACTCTGATGAAGGATCTTGTTCACTTGACTGAAGCCCATTTATCAGTGGGGTATGGCTCGTGATCCAGAGTGTGTTGGTGTGGACTGTGTTTCTCTCAGCTCTCAGCAAGGGAGACACTGTGTCATGGTTCTGTCTTTTTGTTTCTATTTTTTCCTTTTTGGGCTGCCAGTTGGCGCCACTTCTCAGTTTTTGTATTTCTGTCCATTCCCTCATTGGTTTCCCGTGTTAATTGTATTACTTTTTTCCATTATTTGTCTAATTTAATCATCGTCCCCACCTGCCTCTTGTTATCCCTTCCCTCTCGTTTGATTATGTATTGAGTTCACCTGTGTCTTGTCTATTTAAGTTCTATGTCCCCTTGACTCAGGTGCTGGTTTCTTGTGTTCGTCTCTGACTGTATGTATCTGCCCGTGTTGGTCCTGCTTGTGTGTTTCTGTTTGTGTTTCTGCCTGTGTTCCTGCTTGTGTGTATTCCGCTTGCCCATACTCTGTCCTGCCTGTGTTCCGCCCTGCCTGTGTTCTGTTCTGTTTTTTTCAGTTCTTAAGAATCTTTTTGTGTTTATGGTCTTGCCCCTTGTGGCCTTTTGTTTGTTCCCTGTTTGTTATTTCGTAAAGTCTTTGTTTGAATTTTTCCTTTTGGAGTCTCTCGTGTTTTTTTACTCTGCGCCTGGGTCCAACCCCCCGAATCCCTGACCCCCTGGAGTGATCTGGGTAACTCAGAAGCAGAGGAGACCCGGCTCTGGGTTAATGTACTGTAGCTCCCCGCCAGAGGGGTGGGAAATCTAACGGACACATTACAGTGGATAAATACACATTCACAGGAGAATATGGAGAGGATGAAGCAAACAGAACACTTGGCAAGAAACCACATCTACCACCATTGTATATGAATCTTCACAACATGTATCCCTCTCTGCACTTAGTTTTTCCCTCTTTCCTGTACATCTATTAATTACACATGTTAACCTTTGACTGTCCAGTAGTCAGTATGGTGGGAGGGGTCTAAACACCATGCAATCCAGTATAATTACTGACTAGACGCACTGATTCCTTAATTACAATCTGCAGTCATGCAGTGCTGTAACAGGGACACAGAATGGAGACAACACTCCCTTGTAGGCAGAAAGCGAGAAGTAGAGCTGTTTTTGTGTCTCATTCAGCCTCTGTGCTTATCTTACAGGTTCTGGTGGAGGGGAGAGCCAGGTGACCACTGCATGAATCATATAGCACCTATATGCAGACTGTGTAATTACTGTGTCTGAGAATGCATAGACCAATACATATAGCTTTTTTTGACCAGACGCCTGCTTGAGATTGGCATTCTGCTTCCATGAATATTTTTGTGATGATTCATTTTTTTTAAATCAATACATGGAAACGTTTTATTGTGAAGCTTAAAATGTACTGTTACTCTCAGTTACCGTGACAGAGGTTGACTAGTATGATGCACTGTGGTTAAATATGTTTAAAAGCAGTGGAGCCACTTTCTAATCTCATCATTTATTTGATAATGCATATAATCATGGGAAAAATGGATACGCCTTGTCCTGCTATAGTAGCCCAATGAGTTATGAAAAATATGCATTTTGTATGCTGTAGTATGTAGTAAGCACTACATATCTTAATCCTTTTCCTCTTTTAGTTTAAGTAAATTAATCAAATAAACCTGTTCAATAAATTGTAAATTTACCTGATTTCCACTTTCTTTGTCTTGTGAAATCTCCAGTTTCCTCACATGGCCATGTTTCAGTGATTAGTACACTTTCAACAGTTGAGGCCACAGTGATTTTACCCATCTATTGTGCCAGTGCATCACATTAATGACAATGAAATCACTAGATGATCTACCTCATTAAAAGCCCTGGAATGTGAATATGGGACATTTATTCTTCATAGCACGTATAACTGTCATGAAGACATTAAAATAATATAAAAATGAGCAGTCATTGCTTAATAGACATTACACGAGTCCAACTGAGAATCATTGTCACCATTCTGGTTTGCAGACCCAGCATAGGGCTGGGGTTGGGCTGTAATAAACCCAGCTCAGGATCAGGGTTGGGGTTGTAATGAAACCCAGCACAGGGTCAAGGTCAGGGTTGGGTTGTAATGAAACCCAGCACAGGGTTAGTGTTGGGTTGGGCTGTAATGAAACCTAGCTCAGGGATAGTTTCAGGGTTGAGGTTGTAATGAAACCTAGCACAGGGTTAGTGTCAGGGTTGAGGTTGTAATGAAACCCAGCTCAGGGTTAGTGTCAGGGTTGGGGTTGTAATGAAACCCAGCACATGTCTGTGCACCACTGCGCTAGACAGGACGCTGCTCAGCTGCAAGCCTCAGGCCCCCTCCACCACAGGGAGGCGCTTGAGAAGAGAAGAACAGTCCTGTCAATATATGGAGCTTGTGTATTATTTTACAACGAGGAACATAGGGTTCATAAGCAGTAATCCAGTGCTCAAATTAAAACACAAGGGGGCAGATATTACAACAGATACCTGCTGGCCAGCTGCATGTATAAGAACACTGCACTTCTTCAAATGAACACTTCTGTGTGACATTTCTGTCATTGTGGCTTGTTCAGGCAGTAACAATGATAATTTAATTGTTTTGTTTTGCTAATGCTTCTGGCCAAAGAGAAAAGTGGACAAAGCTCACTTCCCTACAGACTGGCTGCAGTGTGTCTGGGGCTGCTGTGTGCTCTTTTATAGGCTGCCACATTAGTCATGTGTGTCCTCTGTAAGTATGAAATACAATATCTGTGTGTTTAGTATGATACACTGGCAAATCATTCTGTGTAAATGAAATACACTGAAATATGAAGATGAAAACTATACATAGTCTTTGTTCACTTATACTTCATGTCATTAGTCTCAATGTTTTATTCAATCAACTACATTATCCCATCACTTTATTCTTTCCTTAAAAATTAAGCGAGGTTGTTACTGCTAACATATATTTCCCATTAAGAAATGAAAATGTACATTTGCGTTTGACTGAAGGGGCACCAATAGCACTTACAGCAAAAACAAAGCACCAACCTGTATGAAATGGAACATTTTACAGTACTGAGATTGTGACATTTGACTCCTGCAATGATTAGTGATGTAAATGACGAGATAAAATAATCAATTGGTTTATTTTATAGCTTATTATAGCTTGTAATGCACATTCAGTGTAATCACAATTTGGAAACAGACAACATATATCAAAGTACAATTAAAGTATCAAAAATACAGTTTGATTTCTTGTAGTAGCCTATATTTCATTATTAAGATTGACACTCTATTAACACGCAAGTTCTAAGTTTAAATAATGGTGTTAAAAAGCCGCCAGGTGGCAGCATGAGCATTATACTCACTGAGCACATACCATCTAGATTAATTACACTTTCAACATTCATTCATGCCAAATAAATACAAATAAAATCGCTGCACAACACTAACTATTGTGCACATGGGAGTGACTATTTGAATATTTTGACTGATCCCTATAAGCTAAATAATCGCTCACAGTTTTGCCATAGAAAGATGCTATTTGTACCAGGTGTACAATGGTCTAAATACTGTAGATGAATTATATCCTCTAAAAAACTATTTTAAAAATGTTTTGAATGCTGTTGGCAGCCTTGGCTTTTCCCCTGGAACTATGAGAATAATAATCTGAATAATAATGCTGGGATGGACGATGTTATCTGCCAGTTGAATTGTTGGCGGGGTGTACACCGCATGTATACTACACTGTTAGGTGCTTTTCAGGGCTTCCAACAGAAATAACAACAAACCGTCTTTACAAACTTTAATCTTTATACCATCGGACCATCATGTAAACACATAGTTCACCTACAGCTTTGAGTTGAGCAATCTCAAAACGTCAGCATCTTGACCACCAATGGGCTTCCGCGAAGGGATCAAAGTTAAGACACCAAATGTTGAACATGGCTAATCTTCCTAATTTGGAATGTCCAATTAACAGCTATATTCATACACAGTCCCTTCTGCTGATTAAGCAGAGTGTAGACACACAATTCTCCTCTGAGACATGTGGCATCACCAGCCTGCTTCTCACACTGTAGATCACAGTGCTACTTAGCTCACATAGTGCAACTGGAGGAAGACCTTTTATATGCTGCTTGGGCATGCAGTCCACATGCATCCAGTGAATCAGAGTGGGCTGCTAAAAAGCAATGAAACACAGACCCCTATGTAATTGAACCCGCCCGGATTGGTAGCTCCATAGGGCTTTGCAGAGTTGCCCATTGTGTCACCCTTTGGAGCTAAAGGGCCACAGTTGGCACTGGCATGATCTGTATTTGATCCGAGTCTCTCTGCTCCTCTTACAGATTCTGGAGAAGTGGACAGCCAGATGATCATTTCTGGTTAGACAGTCGGACACAGTACCAAGATGCAGACTGTGCAGTTACTGTACCTGGTGAGAATGCATGGATGGACACACTGCTATTCGTACCACTGGTTTATCTGTGAGACTGATGCTCTGCTACACACCAGTAGTTGTTTTAAGTCTTAATAAGAACATCTGCTTAGTGATAATGTTGCAATGTAAAAAATAGACCGTGTGCTCAGTAACAGCTATGCTAATGGAGGATGAGAGACTTATAAACTCATTGCTATCAGAGCAATAGATTAAACACATCTACTGAACAATGCTAGGAAATAAGCCAGGAATTTCATGTGAGCATAACGCACACTGTGAAAATAAATATTGTGCTTGACTGTGCTGAAAGGTTCACCTTTACTTTTGCATGTATAGCTTTAAGTGTCACGTAGAAACTGTGTGATTGCTCCATCTGTCTGCCATATTATTTCAGTATACAAACTGACCAGAAGAAAGTGTGAACAAAACATTGTTCACACTTTTTTTTTACAACTTGTGAGCAACAAAGCAACACCTAAAATAAAACACAGATGGGAAAACAAGTGTACTGCGTATATTTGTTCACAATCTAACTTAAGGCACACATTTTCCATTTACTCTGTTTCAAACGCTTGAGCGTGCCATTTCCGTGACATCAAATGACCCTTCTGAAACCTGGTGCTAAAACACCCAGGCTTTCTGCATTTGACCAATGAACATGCGGGTATCTGATTTAGAATAGCCTAATTCATGAGAATGATTCCCCCCCAAAAGCGTGGCTGTTTACCACAATATAAAAATAGAATTGCTCATCTGCCTGACTTGGCTGGCTAAGCCCCAGGAGCACAGCTTCAGAAATCATCTCTGAGCTACTTGAAGCCATTCACGCTGAATCTTCATCATGACTAATAATCTCCTATGAGCAGACCCTCTCAATAGATGGGTATTGTCATCAGCGCTTTTTACATAGATTGGGTGATTGTCTGCTCTTTTATTACATTTCTTAAGCTTGTGTTAACCCTGCTGCCCTGCCCAGTGCTGTGTGCACTTCGTCCAAAATAAGCATAGTGAAAGGCATTGTCCTACAAAAAGAAACCTTCCGTCATAGGTCAAGGAAGTGCCATGTCTCTTGAATTTAGCTTTTCTCTTTTTTTGTGGCTCTTTCTACTCAATTGTGTCTGGAATTATGCTAGTTCCTCTTATGTGCAGATATCACCAATCCCCTTATCTTGACAACCCACTCCTTCACCTTAGTACTCAAACACAAATTATGAAAATGATTTCAAAATTAAATGATACCGATTCTCTGCAAACAGAATCATGTATCTGTGCAGGCTTCTCAACCTGTATGTGGCCCATGCCAAGAGACTTCACCCTTACAGTGTCACAGAACTCTGTGCTTCTTCACCACTGGATCATATGGCTCATACATGTATGCTGTGGGTGATGAAGAAAACAAAATGAGCAAACAAATAGACTGCCATTTGGCCTTAGAGAACTACTTCATGCTTTGTGGTGTTCCCTGGCATACTGCATCACTTGCTATTAACCTCCACTTGATAACAGATTTGAGTGTTCTGCATAAACTAAATTCATTATATGGCCAGAAAACAATGGTGTGTTGAGAGTACATAACCATCTCCTTGAACAGGTACCTCTTTCTGCAGATGTCATGGTATTTGAGTTAGGCTTCAAAACACCACAGTATTCCCTTGAACTGTAAATGAGGGAGGAATAACTTTAGCATGTACCAGTCCAGTATCCAAGGTGGTGAGCATCACCTCAGTCACACCCTGTTTGGAGCTGCCAGCACCAGGGTCGGAGCACACCCCCTCTTGGATCCCCTCCATTAAGGGCTGAGCTTTGTGGTTGGAGAGGGCCAGCTCCTCTGCAGAGGTGTAGTCTGGTGGAGGCCCAATTCCCCTCCACTCTGCTTTCTTCCTGTTGGCTGCAAAACAATACCAACTCTAACATTCAGATTGTGCATGACAGTGAGACATGTACAGTATTATAAAAGATATTGTTAACCAAAAAAAGCAAAGCATTTGTGTAGGACCTAAACAGCCATCTTCGGATCATAGATAAAAAGACAAGACTCATCTACAGTACAACATCTTTGAATTTACAGCCTTTAGGCCGCAGGTTTGAAGTCCCACTGAGAAGGAGAGCCTGATATAAATGATTAGACCAGTGGTTCTCAACCTTGGTCCCAGGGCCCGTATGTCTATGCTGGTTTTCATTCCAATCACAATTGCAATCACAGAATTTTAGTAAGTAGTTAATTTTTTTTTTTTATTATGTGCTTTTCATGTTTAGAGGGATTATTAACCCTCTTAAGCTGCATTATGTCAGAAATAGCTATGCATATGTGTAGAATAAATGTTCCATGATTACATTGTGCATTTTTGTACTGTATTGCAAACAATTTAAACAAGGAAACAAAGTAATTTAACTGATCAAAATAAGGACTGAGGTGAATAAATAAGGCCCTTATATGAAAGTGTGGACACGTGGCCACTAAAAATAACCATTTGGTAGATAATTATGAATTCAAAGTCAAAGCAAATAGCAAGCCAAACCAGCATTGTGTTAATAAATTTGAAGAAAAATTATAAAAGATTTTCATTAAAATAAATGTCTGTTAAGTCACTATCTATCGCCAAATTAGGGAATACAATGGTCATTGGGCCTATTATTATATTAACTTATATTATTATTAGAATTTATGATTAAAGAACTGGGAGTCTGTGGCGACATTCCCGGGAAAAAAATCATATTATTCGGTGATGTAGATTTCGTATTACATTTGATGACACTGTAACGTTACTAAATTACATAGCTATTTGCACAGCCAACGCTAGCTGCCGGACCATATAAAGAAAAGCAACATTAGTTTAGACAACGTTGCGCACAGTACCCATCTCTCATATCAGGTAACGTTGCGTTAATGTAATTAACAGAATCTAATGTCAGCTAACAATTAGAAAAAACGCTAGCTAAGGCTACCGACCGGTACCCACCTCGCAAAGCGTCTCTCGAATGCAACACTACCTTGTTGCCTTGCAATGTAGCTAACTAAAGGCCAGTTCAGATCAGTGATTCGCAACAAGGCTGGATGCAACTTGCAACATTCCAAGACGTCTGATTGTAAACGTTCTAAAACTGCACTTGGCGATTTGACAAGGTGGGTCTTTTGAGACCCCAGGCAACGGCTTCAGACGCACTGCAACTAACCAGTTCACACCGCTGCAGTCTTCTCTGCAACATTCTAAAACCACTTCGTCTTGTTGCGAATCATTGATCGGAACTGGCCTTAGCGTTATCGTTATTTACATTGCCATGAAGTTCATCAGTATATTATAATGATCGGAATAAAGCCGTCTATACACAGAGAATTAACCCCGGGGTATAGGTGGAGCACAGCCGGGTCTGATTTCTGTGTAAAAATGTCAAGCCGGAGAAAACTAAATAAAAAATACGGCAGTATGGATTCGCGTTGTTATTATTTTATTACGCTTCCTCATATGTTCCTCCAGCCTTTATTCCCTTTTTGATGAAATCAACTTTGTTTTTGTTTTATTCTTCTTGTTCTGATTGCTAATTTACCACCCAGCTCACCTTTATTCTCGAACAGTTTAGCTAGCAAAACTAGAAACACTAGGGGGTAACCTTTTGCAAGGCAGTTATTTCAAAAATATCACGAACAATCATTCACGAGAAAGACAATGTTTATTGTGCAATGCACGAGATACATAATTGCACGAACCACAGCGAACCCCGCGGATTCTTCTCTGCGGTGTAAAGATGTTCATACTGGGCAAAAGGTAGATAAAGAACGTTTGTGGAAATTGATCATCACTAATTCTACCCCAGGTCTGCTACAGCATTTTAACCCGGCTCGGCAGTGTAAAGACAGCTTAAGTTAGCCTAATGTTAGACAATGAATGAGTATGTACATAACGTTATTTTTATAACAACCATTTTTTATTCAGTAAATAGTCAGTGTTATAGTTGGCGTGGCCCAGGTGCCAACTGACTGGCGTCACACAGGCGACACTGGTTGGATCTGGTTGGATCCCATTGAAGGTATAGAACTGTACCTTTACCAGAATAAAAGTACCATTCAGTACCTAGAAAGGTAAAATCAATTGTCACTAATACCTTTAGAGGTACAGTTTTGTACTTGTACAGAATTTGTACCCTTGTGTACCTTTATTTCGGAGAGTGTATTTTATGTATTTAATTGCTATAATAAGCACAATGTGAACATGAGATGTTTATTCTACATGACAGGAAGAACTATGTCTGGAAAATATGTCTTAAGAGGGTAAATATTCAGTCTAAACATGAAATACATCTAATTAAAGAAAATTTACGGCTTGTTACAATTCTGGGATTGCAACTGCGATTGAGTGAAAACCAGCATGCAAACAGGCACCCCAGCACCGAGGTTGGGAACCATTAGATTAGACCATGATAAAAAAAGCTTCATATAGTGACATAAAAAGACACAAGAACAGTCTTCATCATCCACTAGCTCAGTAACCAAACATAAATACAAATAATTAAGCCATTCAAATAATTATGAGATGCTGGCATGAAATCCAGAAACGTATATAGTTATTTATCCCGCCTTTGTAATATTTTACAATATTTTCCTACTGTAGCAAAATGAGCTATTGAGCTATTGTACGAGCTATTTATAGAAATCTGTTCTTCCTGTATATAGAAAGAAAGATAGCAAAAAGAGAGAGACCGAGGCGGAGACAGATGGACAGAGTGAGGGAGAGGGAGCAGATATCTGCATGTTAAATGACAAAATATTAACCAAATATCTGAATTTCTGCATTCTCCTTCTCTCTCAATGGTTAAGGTGTTTCATTAGCTGCAATGAGTGAGGTATTTTATTCATCTATGAACTTCAAGAAGAACTTTAGGCAGGGGACTGCAGGTGAGTTACTCTGTTTTCTGAATGTAAATTCTAGATTATTTAAATGCTATTGTTAATGTTTTATGTTCTATCAATACGTTTCAATCTTTCTCTCCTCCATTCTCTTTCTCACTCTTTTGTTTAATATAAATTATTTGGACAGTGACACAATTTTTGTTGTTTTGGCTTAGCACTCCAGCACATTAGATTTGAGATAACACAATTAATATTGTTGGGTTTTATGTATTTGCAAAAACAAAAAAGAACAATGAAGACAATATTAAACAAAATGATGTGCGGTAGAGAGGTCTGAATCCCAGCTGGGCTTATAAAGTGACCTCACTGAGAAAGTAAAATTATACGATATACAATAAAAAAATCTTTAAAAAAAAACAAAACAAGAAAATAAACAATCATGCGTACGTGAGTGAGTGTGAGTGAATTTGGGAATTAATCTCAAAGAATCCATTGAATGATTTGGGCAGCAAATTTGACAGCTAAGTGTATTTGTAGATGAATGTGCATGGTTGAAGTATGTTAATGTTTTAAATCAAAAAAATGTCGAGTTTCTTAAACAGAGGGGCAGGTGGTGGCGAGTAATCAGAAAAGGTGGCTAGCCGTGCAAATTTCTTTTGAGTGAAGTGAATTTATGTAGATTGGCAGCATACGTACTTGCCGAGATAATGTTGCAGTAAATGAGAAATGGGTAAATTAAGTTGTAGTACATATTGTGGAGGCAAGTTTGATTAACTAAGCCACTCAGTTTTCTGAGGATACCACTGGATTACATTACTTTATTACTGATAAATTGGATGTGATCTTTCCAGAACAAGTTTTCATAAACCATAATCTGCAAGCAATTTAGTGGATGAAACCTGGATTGTGTAATCCCCACCAATTTAAATCATAGCACTTGATCTGCAATATGTTTTATTCTTACCCATTAATATAATAAAGATTGATTTTTTAAAAATATTTAAACATAACTGATTTGTCTGGACCATTCAGAAAATTTTACCACACCACAATTGGCCTCATAATTAGTGAATCAAAGTTTTTGTGAAATAGAATCAAATGGGTATGTAAGACACAGCAGTAAAATCATTAATATAAATAAGGAATAACAAGGGTCCAATTATAGATCCTTGAGGGACACAATAACTTGGCCCTGTTTGAGTGTGGAAGAATATAATAGACTTCGTTTTTGTGGAAGATCACAAAGATGACTTATTTAGAGTGTATTTCTTTATGTTTAGTGCCTTGTGTTTTTCTGGCTGCTCGACATATAGAGCAGCCATGCTGCCAAATATTAACATCCCATATTTAATTAATTCCCATGGAGAAAGAACTATTCTGCCCTACAAAGCCTAACTGCAGTAACTACGCAAAGGGTAAAACTGAGAAAAATGGCTTTAAAGTATTTTAACTGGCCAGCCAAATGGGTTATATGTATATCAGTGATATTGCACTAATTGTACATGTATTCAAGAGGTAATTTTTATGCCCAAAAACCATGACAGCTGATTTGACCTTTGACCCCAAAAGTGTAGTTACTGCACTCTGCCTTTGCATTGCCTTAAATGGTTCTAAGAGCAATGCAAAAGCAAAGTGCAGTAACTACAATGTTCTCAGCTTTTATATTGTGTTTTCAGTGAACAGAAACTATTTTGACACTGATTTTGTTATAATTGTATTTAACAGTATTCAACAACTCTACTTATGGATGTGTGCATGTTTAATTAAGTCTGGACAAATTGAGAATTTTAGACGTCATATTTTAGTCTTAATATCATTTCATTTCACTTTTTTACTTATTCACCTATCTAGAAAATTATTTTCCTATCAATTAAACTTTGCATCATCATCTTCAATTTCACCATCGTTGTCACCGCCACCACTGTTGTTGCCTTGATGACAATCGCATTAATAATTTCCATTATCCTTGTCTTTACTATTTCACACAATGAATAAATACAAGGCTACACTGAATAACAGTAAAATTTGTTTATGATTAAACTTTCCTTTAAACTAATCATTGATCTCAAACTGTTTTAATTAATTTTCAGTGATTAGCAAGCATGATTAGCAAACGATCTGACTAATCAATTGAAAAGTGACACACAGCTTCTTCGCATTGTATTAGGGAGATTAAATGATAAATGCGATTTAGAAAAATCCGTTTTAATCACTAAGCAGTGGAAGAAACTTCCCTGATTTTCCTTGAGTATCAATACAATTAATCCACAAAATAGGCTACTCAATACTATCATATATTGCCAGCTCTCCCCAAATAGGCAGTTTTAGCGAGTAGCCTAGGCCTTATAGCCTACATTTATTTTAATTTGCAGTACGAAATTGTGCACATTTTTAATCAACATTATTTGCAGATACATGCACTTCTTTCTCCGTACTCGTATTCATGGCAAATATCCACAATGCGTAGGCTAGATTGTAAACAATCTTGAAGTGCATGACATGGCATCGCTGATGATGTGAAGTTACAGATGATAATGTTACAGCTTTCAGGGAGCAGGTACGCTAACGATAGCTAACTAAACATAGCCTGTCAGTCAGCATATATAGCGAGGCTGACAGGTGTTTTATAATGTGATTGCCAGTTTCTCGACGCTTAATGTCATCGTTACTTAGCCTACCTGGGTATTTTATTTTCAACACCAGTTCCACTATCCTCTTTCCCCTGGATAGTGCCACCTTAAACAGCTTTGTTGTGTGAGGTTAGATGGGTGAAATCGGCTGGTGGTAGAATCCCAAAGGTAATTTACGCCGGGCACCCACCGCACGCGTAGCGTAAACGGCGTTTAAACAGCACGGCGAAGCAGCACGGCGCGGCGTGTCGTGTGTCTACACGGGTTCCGTCTGTGTCGCGCAAAGGCTTGTTTAAAGCTCTATATTCCTATTAGCCCCCGCAGTCTGCAGTGGGATTACATCGTGTATATCAGGTTTGTTCACGACTGTTGATTATGGGTCAAGTGAAAACTTGGTGAGAGACCTTTTTCAGTTTGTTAATTTGGTAATATTTTGTTAACTCATGTAAATACGTGAGAAAGTAAACGCTTTAAAGAATTACCATTAATTTAAATCGCAACGTAGCCTACATAATAATCAATCTCAAACTGTATTCATTTATTTGCTAGGTTAACAACTTTATGAAGAATTTTTAATGATCATAATAATAATAAATAATCCATAATCAACCATTGGGAATTCCCATGTCGTCTTGTTATTCACGTCAAAACATTTATATGATCAGATTTAGTAAAATCAGTTAATCGTCAAAAAGATAGCGTAACAGTTTAAACTTGAAGGGATATGAACACCACAACGCCATGACCACTGGAAGCTTTGAAGTACAAGTGCAATAAAGGCTCGCTTACAACTTCATTTATAAAATAGGTGCATTTTCATCGCCAAGACCACTGAATCTGATTTTTTAAAGCTCTGTGGATTATCTGATTTTTATTAAGAAGCCCCTTTTGAAAGCACGGCGAACGAAGACATCGGAGAAGTCAAATAGGCTGAGCAATGGTTGGTTAAAAACTACCTTCCAACACTCGAACTAACAAACCGCTGCTTGGTGTATTCACTTCTACATCATTCAATAGGCTACGTCTTTCTGTGGTGTATTTTCAAATTTACCCCACCCCCTCTGCAAAATAACATAGTTTCGCTAAGTTTGCATTTTTCCCAGGTTCCAGTTTTTTTCCCCCTGCAAGGACAATACAAAAGCGAAAAGGCTTGTATTTTTCAGCTGCTTATAAAATATATGGTAGGGAACTAGGGACACACCGCCAATAGCCTAATATAAAGATGAAATATAAATCAGAGCATGTAGCCTATACCTAGCATTTTAGAGCATATTTCTGTGTATAAACGGGTCATCATGACGCGCGACAAGCCGAAAAATAGAACAGAAGCGAAAAACTACGCTTCAGTTCGCTTGTGTCGCACAAGTTTCACCGCCGGTTCGCGACGCGTTCGCATCTGGTGTAGGGGACGTCGCCTGCTGCCTTTGTAATAACAGTACTTCAACTACGCTTCAGTTACGCGCGTAGTTCCCCCGCGGTCGCTACGCGTGCGGTGAGTGTCCGGCTTTAGATGGGTAGAGCGCGAAATTGGCCGGTAGGACCCCAAGACCGCAGTAACTTCACTTACTGCGGTCTGCCATGGTTTTGAGTTGGGTTTTGTAGCTACTGCAATTTTTTACAGTTTTTTCTCTAAAACAAAGCAAAATTGAACTCTGAAACTTTGTCACAAGATATAACTAAAAATGAACTTGATATCTGTTTTAACTCAATTTTGACCAAAAATGTAGTTACTGCGGTTAGCCTTTGGACGGCAGTATTATTGTTCCTTATCTCTTTGCAGCTAAGGTTCATTGTTTTCGGTTTTTATTAAATAAAAATAAATATCCAAGAATTTATCTGTGTTTATTTTGAATATTAAAAAACATGTTAAAATTGGTTGCAAACATAGCCTAATGCATAAATCGTGGTGAAAATGGGATCATAAAAACAACAGTGCAAAGATCAGGTTGAACATTAGATTTTAATTCCAAACATTTAAAGCTTACTGCTTTTCATTGCATAATCAGCAGCTCGTTTGTATTTTTCTCCGTTTTTTCTCCATTTTTTTTATTTCTGATAGCCACAGGATGGCTCAGAACAAGCTAACTGAATCACCAATTAGAGCACCCCTGTGCATAGCGATTACTGCTACCCACTACAGAGTCCGTCAAGCTTTTGTTTGAAATCATTACCCTCTATGAGGGTACGTTAGTGAAAGGTACATTTCATACAGACTTTAGGAAGAATTTATCACATAGAGAGTAGTGAATGTGTGATATAGCCTGCCAGGTCATGTAGTAGAGGCAGAAACTCTGCTTCCGAGTAAGTTAAAATCCAGCTGCAAATTTTTAGCTATTATTTCAAGGCATTTTCACATCACACTGGTGTGCAATGGCTTTTAGGCGCTGAAAATATCAAAACAGTATGACCAGACCAGAATACCTATGTTTGAGAGGTGTAGCGTTAAAGGGGGAAAAAATGAGGACTGGCACAGAAACGTTGAATGCATTTCCATCTTATCAAGCTGGGGCACAGTACCGAGTTATAGAGAAAACACTCAAGAGGTTCTCAGGCTAAAATCACAGGGCTTTTATATAAAAAAAGTATTAAATAACAAATGAGCAAATACATAAGCAGGAGAACGAGGACTAGAAACACAAGGCTAAGGGAGCACTGGAACACAAGAAGGCAATCTCAAAGACTGAGGCCGTATCCAAATTTGTATGACTGTTATATTCAATAGTAGACAAGTATGTTGATTTTGACATGACCCAACTTACTAGAGTCAAGAATCCAGGAACTTAAACCCTAACACTAACAGATGAAACAAATTGTGATAATGAAACAACACATGCTCAAACCAAAAAACCACTGGTCCAACAATAGGTACTAATTAACACAAAATAAAATGAATCTAGGGCTGAGGAGCTGCCGCCCTTTGTCAAGGCCCAGCAGGAACTGTGACAGCTTCCCAGTGTTTGCACGTACATTTTGGCATTTAGCAGACACTCTTATCCAATGCAGCTTGCAGGTTGCATTTTTTTTTCATACAATCCATTTATGCAGCTGGCTAGTTTGAATAAAGCAATTTAATTTGAAGTCTTTTTCTCAAACGCCAGCACTGCAACCAGGAATCAAATCCTCTGCATGTGGGTTAATAGCCCAGCTCCCAGACCATTATATAACACTATAGCCCTCCAATTAGGTGCCGTACCTACATTACAGCCCTCCAATCAGGGTCATACCTACACTACAGCCCTCCAATCAGGAGCTATACCTACACTACAGCCCTCCAATAATGGGATCCACCTATACAGCAGGCATTATCCAACCGGGAGCCAGAAATGTACCATTGTGATTGGTCCTTTTTAAGCATTCATCATAAGTTAATTTCATATTACCCTTATGAACAGTTTGTGGGTGAAACTAGAGCAATAGAAAATACCAGGTACAAGCACTGTGCACTTCAGGAAGGTCACTGCTTAGTGGCATTTGTAGTGAATCATAAAATGCCCTGAAAAAAAGCTTGTGTGTTCCATGGGGAATGAGTAATCGGCCACCCCCGGATTGAGGGAGGGTTTCTGTGGACAGGTGTCTCCTGCTCGTTGCTCAATAGTGACACCCCTGATCAGTTAGGAACTTGCAATCTGTTTGTGCGAGCTTCATAGTCTTCCAGTGCAGAAAATGAATGGCATAGAAATGCTCTCGGGCTACAATGAAAATAAGGGGTAACTGACTGCATGTGCTTGTCTGCTCCCTGCCAAATGGACAGAGGACATTGTGCCTGCATTATTTCCCCTTCCATACACACTATTATCTGCCTTTCTTTCTGCAGATCAGCATAAACACCCCATAAATGTTGAAAGATTTTGAGTGTATTCAACTTGAGCACTTTTTTGATCTTTCTCCCCACATATTTGTGCCTGTATGCATATAAAAATGAACCAAATTAATTGAAGTTACAAATGTACCCCCCATCCTCTCTCAGCAACTCAGGATGAAGACGTAACCTATTCTGAAGTCAAAGTCATCAACCCTACCGCCTCCAACACAGAGTGCCACGGTGGTTCAGCAGGTCTGTCGCAAACGCCTTAAAAGACGTTCTCTCGGAAAAATTGGAAAATTGGATCTAATCCTGCACACTTGCTGTTCTTCTGAAGAGTTGATAGTTTTTGACCTAATGTCATTACATAAATTATGATAGAAATAGAGTAGGCCGAAACTCTTATATTCATTTAGGAGAGAGGGCCTCCTGTATTTTTATTTAGTGAATATTTGCTAGTCACATTGGCGAATATCAGAGATTGCAGTCGTGGATTTTTATTTGCTGTTGTAAAACTTTAGTTTACTGCAGTATATTTGGTTTGAAATAAAAAAGACTAGCGACAAGAACAACAATATAAAACATCAAAGAAATGAGACATTCTGCTTAACTTGTCTGTTTTCTTGACCGCAGAGCACAGTGGGCAAAGCTCACATCCCTACAGATGGGCTAAAGTGTGTCTGGGGCTGCTGTGTGCTCTCTTATTGGCTGCCACAGTAGTCTTGTGTGTCCTCTGTGAGTAACTGTCTGTGTCTCTTTACTGTGATCCTCGTAAAATGCCATTTTAAAGTAAAAAACAGATCTGTTCTGTCATTTTACAAATGAATATCATATAGTGGGATTAACTTTTGGGCTTTTGGGCAATCCCCTCTGTTTTCACCTAGCTATTGATGTAGATTCTATTTTAAGAAAAATAAATGTTTTTAAGTAATAAATTAGTTACTACATAAGAGCTAATATGTGATGTTGATGCCTTGATCATTGTTGGTCATTATTTTTTTCCAAAATCCATTCAACATTGTAGTTTTTACTTTGAAATTTGCCTAAAAAAATTTATATGTAAAAAAATCTAACATAATTTATATAATTTGTCACCCATCTATATATATATATTTTCATTCACATTGTTAAATGTATACTGAAATATTCTTATAAAGCCCAAATAAACAAAAAGATTGTTCATAATTCTCTAAAACTGTAAATTAATACATTGACTTAACAACACAAATTAAAATTTTTTAAAAAACTTTCTTCCTAGTTTGCCTAAATTTATTCATTCACAGTTCACAAACTTAACAAATGATGTGGTCAACCTATGGGCTTAAGATTCTGTTTCCACAGGTTAGCACAGTAGTCTGTATCATACTGAGGTGGAATTCTGTAAAACTCCTTAATCGATACTTATTTTTCCTAAGGAATGCATTTCCCCCTGTGTATTAGATACAAGTCTGCTCAGAAGCAACTACAGCACCATGAAGACAGAGAAAGTCCAGCTACAGAGTGAGTACAATGAAATAATTATGAAACTCCTCTTTTTGTAGCAGTACTGTCCCTCCAGTTCACAGTGAGTGGTGCTACTCTGTGGTCCATCTGCTTAAAAGCATTTACTTTTACACTGTTACATATGAAAAGATCATTCTCAGAGTCTGCTGCTTGTTCTTTCTGTACAGGCAATGTGTCTAACCCCTGTCCACAGGGCTGGGCACAGTTCTCTTCGAAGTGTTACTACTTCTCTAATGAGACGAAGAGCTGGGCAGACAGTCGCAGTGACTGCAAGGAACGGGGAGCTGACCTGGTGATTATAGAGAGTGAAGAGGAACAGGTAAGGCTCTGTAAAATAATTGTGAATGAGTGGGTGGAGATAAAACTGACAACATGCATTCATAAGAAGCCACTGTAAATGTAATTATGTAATTATATCTCATCTTGTGTTGGTTCTTACAATCTAACCTGTTCAATATTACCACTATGGGTGAATCGCATTTATCAGTGGGGTGTGGCTCATGCTGTAGCTCAGTATCTCACAGATCCAGTGTCAGTGTGGACTGTTTGTCTCTCAGTGTCTACATCTACAGAGTGAGCAGTGAGGGTCATTCTGTGTTTGTTTTCAGCGGTTCATCAACAAACAAATGAAAAACATTACCTGGATTGGACTGAGTTCCTTAGCAGCTAAGGGTAACTGGCTCTGGGTGAATGGAACCCCTCTGCAGAAAGGGTAAGAATTCTTACAGAAACAGCACAGGATGTAAAAATATAGACAGACACAATCATGTATAATTTTAAACAACATCTTGGCAGAACAGAAATATGAATGTTCCTCTGATGGTAGCCAGTCTAAGGTTTGTGTTACTGCAGTGAAATATGTCACTGGGTATGTTTCTGGTTATGAGTGCATATGTGTACTTTACACTTTTTATCTTTAATATTGTTCTGTTTGTACGATGAGGTTGATTTAATGAGTACAGTTAATCCAGAATTATCTTTCAACAAGATATATTTCCGCTGTCTGAACTCTCTCATAGATGGCAATAGACAGAGAATGAGAAGGAGTCACTGTATCTCCGTAGGAAACAGCAGAGAAATAGAGCTTCTGTGTCTCAGTCTTTGCTTCCTTTACAGATTCTGGGGGAGTGGAGAGCCAGAGAATCAATTTCGTTGTACTCTGTTTGTCCGTAACGCGAATGCATGGATTACTTTTTACTGTTCTAATGACCATGAATTCATCTGTGAGACTAATGCTCTGCTCCCATAAACCATTTTTTATCATTGTATGTTTTTGGTTCTCTCATCTTGTGAGAGGCCGTTGACCATGCCAGGTTTGACAGTCAAACACAGGACCAATAAGCAGACCACAATGTTACCGTTGTCTGTTAGGAATATATGGAATATACATATTACTGTCTTTTCTAGAAATGTATCTGTGAGACTAAGCTTTATTAAATGCATTTAAATGACTGTACATGCAGAGTAGATTTAATCTATTACATTATTGGTTCTATGGACATATTGTAAGTATAAAAAATCAAAAACCATACATTTTAAATGGTCCTCATCTTGCTGTTGTGATACTGTAAATTTAAATTGAAATCGAGAACAGCAGTCACTGCTAAAAAAGCAGATGTGTTCATTGGGCCTCATTTATCAATAATTTCGTAAATATGCACATAAGTTTCCCCGTAAAATTATACAAACTAACATCTGCCGCCGCATTTATCGAACGTTTGGAGGCACTTAGTTTCAATCGTATCCCCGTGCGTATGTTGATAAATCCCAATCAGTCGTAAATTGAAAGTGCGTTCACGGTCACCTCATTGTAGCGCACCTCACGCGGTGACAGGGGGTCGGCCAGCGGGGTCATCAACCACTGCTTCAGCGGGTAACCCTCATCCCCTAAGGGTGAAAGGAACGTGGAGGGTTAGATAAAACATTGACAATGTAGGTTTGGAGTTACTAAATGTCAAACATCATGCTTACCAATGAGCCAGCCATCCTCAACAGCTCCATGCGCCAAGGGGTTCCCCACAGAGCAGTTTTGCAAAACAAATGAATCATGTGTTCCTCCAGGCCAACGAGCAACAACATTAAGGAGATGGCAAGCTGCGTCAGATATCAATTGGATGTTGATGGAATGATATCCCTTCCTATTCAAGTAGCAAAGGTGTCGGTGATGGAGCTTTAATGTGCACATGGGTACAATCTATGGCACTGATCGTAGTAGGAAGGCCGGCCAGATTGAAAAAGGCCTGTTTGATACCAATTTGGCTCTACGCACTATAGGGAACTCAAATAAACTCCGGGGCTAGTTTAACAATAGAATTAAGCACACTGGACAGTATGTGGCTCATGGAGGGTTGGGATATTGCAGACCGGTCACCAATCTCCCTCTGGAAAGTGCCAGTGGCCAAAAAGCCAAGCACTGACAGAACTTGGACATGTGTTGGAATGGCATAAGATCTTCTTGTTTGCCTCGTTAAGTCTGGCTCTAAGATGTTGCACAGCCTCAATTTAGAAGGGTTCTAGGGAATTGGAACCAACTCATGAGCCACTCGTCATCCTCAGCAAAAAAGTCATACCGGTCCCTGAAAACGCGATCTCGCCGAAGTGCTCTCGCCAAATCCTCTAATAGTGCAAGGTCTGCCATTGCAAGCTTGGACTTAACAGCATTTTGGCCATTTAAATAGTATTTCTCATCAATTATTTAAACAATATAAAACTGCAATTATGAAATCATAACAACTCTTTGTAATGCTATTACTCATTTCAAACATTTTTGTTTTACTTAATTAAAATAGTATTCGCAACCAATTTATGTCAGTTTCTTTATAATTTATCTTTCTTTATGATATTTCAATATTTCATGACAAAATACGTAGACAAAGAAGCCCATTTAATGACCAATTTCATCAATAAAAGTGAAAAATTCAAGTTAAAAGACGAACTGCGGAGTTTACACACACTCTGCATGTGGTCTCAGGTTTTCGTAAATTTCCTTCACATGTCCGAACAAGTTGGACTCCCGAAAACTTTGATAAATCTCAGTTTTCATGTGTAAATGTTGGTACAAAGGAATTGCGAGAAATTTTGTTTGTATGTTGCTTGATAAATGAGGACCATTGTGTGAAAGTATGAGCTTATAGAAAGTGCTCTCAGTACCTACTTACTCAGTATCTCATAAAGGCTCTCCAAACAGAGGCTGTGTCCTAAAGACATAAGCCACATGTACCCACAAGTAAAAAAGTGGTATGTGACTCTATGACTTAAATCCAATAAACATGTATCCTCAACTCTGACTTACAAGTAATATCCTTGCTTTATAATCCTTGCTGCAATTGATAGTCAAATTTAAGTACTAATGTGTATTGAATTTAGGCTTATGTGGTTCCTGTGTTACCTTAATCTCAATCTGGCTGTATCACAGAAGCAAGTCCACAAGCTAAGAGTGTGTGTAAATGTTACATTAATACTCATAAATACCAAACTGATAAAGTACTAAAAATTTTATTCCATGCATTATTGAAGACGTTTCAAAATGTATTAAACTGTGTCATTAAAGTTTTCGTTATTCTGAATGTTAGTTTGCTGCTGAAATATTCTGCTTCAATTTCATGTTTTTTTCTTTGTAATCATTTGTTTCAATCATTTCCTCATCACTTCAACATGAGCAGATCTTACAGGATAATCTGAGAAGTGGTGCAGGTCAGCTGCAGTTTCCTAATTTTATTGGCAACCAGCACAACTTTCCTTAGAAGTGGTGACTTTCACACTTTAAAGGAAGTTAAAATAAAAGCTTAACGTAGTATATATAATGCTTTCATAAACTTGACATAATGGCTTCATGCATGTTGTGGACCATTCCATTAACACAATTCATGTTGCTTTCACAGAATATGCAGTCAATTAACACATTTCTAAAATTCTTAAAGTTTCTTTACATACAAGCTTACCCAATACCAAAATTACGGACCTTTCTTGTCTTATTTACAAATGCTTTCACGCAGCATGCCAGAAATGGATACCTAATGTTCAAAACCTGAAATATAGTATAAAGCCTCTACTTCTGTAACAACAGCAGCTCAAAAGCTATATTGAAACAGCTGATAAGCATTTTTGAATGAACAGATCATTGAAACATTGAGAAATAGCTGATTTACTGTAATTGTGTATTTTATTTTTACACATTTGGAACCAAAGGCCATGTATGTTGGATTTTTTGTTGATCACTGGCAGCAATTTCATTTTGCTAATAAAGCTTTTACTGCAGCATTTCTGTCTCTTACAATTTTTTTCTACTACATTCTATAAAGTAAAGATGACTCATTCACTTTTATAGATAGTATGTTGCCAAAAATGCACACATTCGACACTCAACCAAAAAATGTAGAGTGGTTCACAGCAAAAGGAAACTGAATTATAAAAAACAATGGATTTCATATTGTCTATTGTATGCAGGTAGAACTGAAACATGAAAAGTAATGCAGTTTTTGTAATGCCATCAACTGTTATTATTTTGAAAGTCGTTGTGCTATGATTGACTAGATGTTCCTCTTGGATAGAAAACATGCTAGTGTTTTAACAGAATGATTTGATATTGAGTCATTTCATTTTGAAATGAATGGTTGGTATTTAATGAACAAAATGTGGTTTTGAGCAGAAAATTAACTATTTGCCTAATTGTGTGATGTAGGTGTGTTGCTGTGTTAAGAGTTTAGAAAAAGTATCTTAAGTATAGGTAAACGCTTGTTAGCAATTGTAAAAAACTGTAATTTGAGTTAAAATATTGTGAGTATTATATGTGAAAGTATATTATTTGTGCATCTAGTGTTCACGTTTAGAAAGGAAGAAATGCTATTATGTTTATCATTTTTACCATTTCTGTCATTTTTTCTTTTGTACTCATAAACTGAAAAGTAACACTGCTAGCTTGTGGCTGAGTGTAAAATAGATGGAAAAAACCTACGATAGGATGAGTGTGATTAAAAAATTAACATGAAACGTGAAACAATGGAAGACAGATATTCAAGAAGAGTGCAAACCATGAAAAAAATGCAAACACAAACCAACTGAAAGAAGGTCCTCGTTATTATCAGATCACATCGTTTTTATTTTTAGAAATTCTCTGTTTTCTATGAAATACGCAGATGTTCACATGATGCTGTTTTATTTGTTGTTTATTGGTGATCACAAAGCTGGTACTTCAGCTTCTTGTACATGCTAAGCTGCTACTCAATCCTGGCCCTGGATCTGTAGCATAGCTTTCTATGCTATATCATGTGTAACATCTGGAGCAGGAGAAAGGCATTTTAATTGTGTTATCGCAGGATCAACAAGATGGAAAACAATCTCAGAAAAGATTGTTCAAATTGATGCGTGATTTCATCATGTCTCATGAGTGTATTCGAAAATATGAAAAAAATATGAAAAAAATTTTAATTAGTGCTCTCATATTGTCAATATAAACCTGTGTAAAACTAATAATCAGACCAGCTGTAATCACAATCTCTTTAGAACTATATTTTCTTTTTTCCATCTTTTGCATTTTTTTCATTTGCATAAAGTTCATGCTCCTTTACTGAACCATTGTTGTTTTCTGTGTCTGATGCTGCAATTATTGTCAGCTCTCCGTTTCCCAATGAGAACTGGAGAACTTGAATCGCTCTCCACTGGTGTGGAGTGTCACTAAACAAACACTTTGAAGCTGCAATGAGTATAGCTATCGCCTACACACATTTGGAGGTACAGTGCTGTGTTTGGCTGTTTGATTTTGGTTGAGTTCACCTTCTCCCACTGAGGAAGCAAGAGAAGGGTGAAGTAGGTGGCCAATAAGATGAGCACACAGAGTGCACCCATCACTCATGGGAGTTGTAGTATCATGTAGTATCACCACAAATTGATTTAACTATTTCAGATAGCTTTTGTAAACTACAATAATTTTTTAAATAGAAAATGCTACTGGATGGTCACCTGCCAAAGCGCCTAGTACATGGACAATTTACACACCATTGCTGAATTCTACCCACATTTGCGAAGGGGGGGGGGGGGGGTATTAATGTCAAGCCCTGATCAGCTTCCTGAATGCAATTTCCTCTTTCTGCTCAAGTACCACAGACCACAGTGACAGAAAATATATAAAATGAAATACTGGACGGAGCACTAGCAGCAGTTTTCAGAAATGGCAGCATTAGTCTCCAAAGATTCAGAGGGTATATACACTGACCTGGCCAGTCCAGACCAAGATGTGTACAACACACTGGGCCAGACCTCACTCAACAGCCCAGGAGCTCAGCACAAAGGTAAGAACACCTGCACAGTGTATTAATGAGCAGCACACAGGTAAGAACACCTGCACAGTATATTAAAGAGCAGCATAATCAAGAGATCATTGTCACTTTTAAACGAGCTTGTGGAATCTATTTTTTATTACATCAGTAGAACGTAGGGAAAACAAAATAGAATCCACAAATTATTTTAGTAAGAGTTCAATCCTCAAGTGTGTGCTGTGAGCTCGTAGCTCCAAGCTTGCACCTAGAGCCGAGCTCCCAGCTCCCAGTTTCCTGATCTGAGCTCGCACCTCATAGCTCGCTCATCCCAGCTCCCAGCTCTCAGATCGTACCTATCAGCTCACTCTTGCCCGAAGACCTCTTGTGTTACCGTATATTATTTTAATTTGAAGAAATATTAGAACGTATCAATTATTGCAATGTGCATCATTGTAAGACGCAAAGGGAAGTTAATGCTGGAGTTGGCAATTTTTATGTTAGAATATAATTTTATTACGTATAAATGTCAAGAGACCATTAGAAAATGCTTGTTTGTGTAAAGGGGTTAAATGGGGTGTTATTCTTGGTTAGTTTGTGTGGAGCTCTAAATGACGTGTGGCAGTTTACCCATTTTGCATTTAGGCTTATTTGATATTTTAAAATAGAAGTAGGCTTATGGATTTTAATTGTAATTTAATTAATGGATTAAGATAAACAGCTCATATAAATAGCGACACTCGTCCGGAAGCATGGATGTGGGGTGGGCATGTAAGTTGCAAAAAAACTGGCTGTGGTATACCCAGGTGTTGATTACCAACAGGTAAATATTTTTTTCGACTTGTAGTGGTACTGGGCCAGAGTATGCACAGTCATGAATGTTGAGCATTGCAATTCATATTAGTCAATTGAAAACACAAATACACACAAATTTTAAAAAAAGTGTTTATATCTCATTCTTTCTGGTTGTCTGTGACTGTTGGCCCTAATTTTCCATTGACTCAGTTGTCATATCTATTTTAAACTGTTAAGCGAACAGTTTTCGTGACGTCAAGAAACCTGAATGTGGCAAACCACCAAGCGTTTCTTAAATTGAACATGAATCTGCTGGTATCTGTTAGCATAGCTTGACTTTACCACTCTCCCCCAAAAACTGTTTGCCCCAGTATATACATAGCCTCACTCCTCTGCCTGACTCGGCTGGCTGCTAATTACTATTATTTTATTTATTTAAGCTTTATTTATACAGGGTAGGTTGACTGAGCATGTATGTTCTTTCACAGCAATGCCCTGTTTCACACACACTTAGATACCCAACCACACAAATAAATTACATAAAATCAATAGTACAATATAGATGAAAACATAATAAGTTCAGAAACAGTCGTAGTGACCAATTGCATGAAGTTCTCTGCTTTTTATCACTGATTTAAATTCTCAAAGAGTAACCAGGTCTGTGAGCCGAACCTCCCTCTGTAAGCTATTCCAGGCAGATAGTGCAGAGAAGTTAAAAGCCTTTTTACCTAGCTCAGTACGGACAGTAGGGACCTTCGTTATCAAAGTATGTGTTATCCTTACTGGTATGCACTCTAATTCTGGGTCAAATAGCAAGAAAGGTAGCTCAGAAGAATTCACAAAATTGTCTTGTAAATGAAAACATACCTGTGGCTAAGTCGATGCATGGATAGGGCGAGCCAACCAACCACTGAGTACAGTGAGCAATGATGAGTGAGGCTTCTACTTGTGATAAATCTCAGGGCTCCATGATACACTGTGTCTTATCATGTGAAGACGATAGTAACATAGGTTACCATAATCACAAACTGGCAATAAAGTAGCTTTGACAAATGTACATTTAAAGAGAAACTCAATTTATTTCTAAAGTAAAAACCCAACTTGCGTTTCTTAATCAGATGTTTCTTAATCAGTGATAGTTAAAAGCTGAGCATCAAGAAAGAAACCTAAGTATAAGCTGTTACAGGCTCTATAGATCGGCCTTGTAAAGCGATAATACTTTAGTCCAATGATGTGTAGCCTACTTACAGTACTGTTCAATAAAACCATAAGCTTGGCTTTTTCAGCATCCAGAACAAGTTTCAGGTGGAAAAACTGAGCCTGCACCAGATTAAAAACATGCTGCAGTTTCTAAAGAGCCTTACTCAGGGTAGAATCAAGACAGTATACAGCTGTCAGCATAAAATGAAAAGCAGCATCTGGAAGAATTTTGCTAAGACAGTTTATATAGACAGTGAACAAGTCACAGGAGTTGATCTTCAGACTCTTTGAGAGAACATTTGAATCTTCACCCTGCTGACCTACACATTTTGTCAAAGGTCCTCTGACATTCAGATATCACCATTCCCCCTGCCCTGTAAGGCCACTCCTTCACTTCAGTAGTCAAACTGTACACACCAATATTGGTTTAATTGCAGTTTAGACCATAGTAAAATGTTCACTGAAATGTTTACTGTTTAGTGAACCTGTGTTTATACATTAACTGAAATGGCACAACCAAGTACTGAACTGCAGAACTGAGATTTTTATTTACTGTGCAACTTGTGCATACAAGTCCCAAGAGCAGGATCAGTGATGCGTTATCTCTCTTACCATGTAGGCACACTGTTTATTTATTGCATACCACAGCAATATCAAAAGCACATCCTGTATTTTGTCTTTAAAATATTTTAAGTTTTGTGTGTCTCAGGCATTGTGAGTGCAGTGATGGGCCCCACTATTTGGATAATGCTTGTGTGTTCCATCTGGAAATGTGTAATCAGCCACCATTTCACCCGTGGATTGAGGGAGGGTTTCTGTGGACAGGGTGTCCCCTGCTCTTTGCTCAATAGTGACACCCCTGGTCAGTTAGGAACCTGCGATCTTTCAGTGCAGAAAATGCATGGCATAGAAATGCTTTTTGGGCTACAATCAGAGGTTAAATTGGGGGTGGACGCAGGTGGATGGCGTCCACCCACCTTTGGTAAATAAATAAATCATTTTGACCGGCAGTTTTACAAATAACTATGACAATCCAGTCCATTTTTCGTATGCCCCAGTCCATGTGTTCCTTCTAGCCACTCGCTCAACCAATCAAAAATCCGAAGGAAAAAAACTCAGGACGAACAGTCATCTATATAGACAGGCACAGAAAGAAAAATATCGTTGACTGTCTTGATTGTTTGGATAAGGACGCGGTAGGTAATTTCATTAACATGTAATTTCATCTAGGCTATGCAACATTTTAAAGAGAGATGAATAAACTTTGATTGCTTGAGCAAAATCATCAGGTTTCTGGTCAGCAACTAAGCTAGGATTGAATAGCTATTTCCCACATAACGTTTTATTCAGCGGCGACTGGTGACTGGTGAGCTGAAAATCGGTGGGGCGCAAAACTTTCCTTTAAACTAATCATTGATCGCAACCTGTTTTCATTAGTAATTTTCCTTTATTATCAAGTGTGCCAATGATCAGACTAATCAAATGGCAAGTAGTCCAACACACAGCATCTTCATACCGTGTAAGGGGGATTAAATTATAAATTAAATTTATCCGTTAAAAATCCGTTTTAATCACCAAGTAGTCTACACTTAACAAACAAGATACACCAGTCTGTTATCTACCGTGTTAGCTTGCAGAATAAGCAGCAAAAACAAAACCAGCAATTCAATTTTGTTTACAATCTACGCATTGCAGATAAGAAAAGAAGTGCGGAATGTATCCACAAATAATGTTGATTAAAAATGTTCACGATTTCGTACTGCAAATGAAAATACATGTAGGCTATAAGGCCTAGGCTACTCGATAAAACTCCCTATTTGGGGAGATCTGGCTATATATGATAGTATTGAGTAGCCTATTTTGTGGATTAATTGCATTGATACTCATTGCTTAGTGATTAAAACGGATTTTTCTGAATCGCATTATCATTTAATCTCCCTGACACAATGTGAAGAAGCTATGTGTCCCTTTCCAATTGATTAGTGAGATGTTTGCATGCTTGTTAATCACTGAAAATCAATTAAAACAGTTTGAGATCAACAATTAGTTTAAAGGAAAGTTCTGCACCCCACCCATTTTTACCAGTTGCCGCTGGTTTTATTTTGTTTCAATTTGACAGTTTAAGAAAGATGAAAGACAGGAGGAAGAAAGAAAGACAGTAGGAAGAAAGGGAGGACAAAAGAGGATGACGACAGATTATTTTCGGGGGTAAAAACAATTCTCAGCATTAATGACACTCAATGAACTTGAAATATTTTATGTAAAAGCAATAGTATACTTTCTTTTAAAAACATTGTTTCCATTCATTACAATTTTGTGCACGATATATTAAAGATACAACTATTTTGAGCTGAGACATTCATTGTACCTTTTTTCACCCACCTCCCACGGGATCTCAGGGTCCACCAACCTCCCAAATCCCAATTTAACCCCTGGCTACAATGGAAATAAGGGGTAGCTGACTGCATGCACTTGTCTGCTGCCTCCTGAACGGACACAGGCTCAAATCCTGCACACTTGCTTTTCTTCTGAAGAGTTGAAAATTTTTTGACCGAATGTAGTCACATAAAACTGAGATAGAAATGGAGTAGGCCCACACTCTTATATTTATTTAGGAGTGCAGGCCTCCTGTATTTGTATTTAGTGAATATTTGGTAGTTGCGTAGGTGAATATCAGAGTTTGCAGTAGTGGATTTTTATTTGCTGTTGTAAAACTTTAGTTTATTGCAGTATGTTTTGTTTGAAATAAAAAAGACTAGCAACAAGAAGAACAATATAAAACATCAAAGAAATGAGACATTCTGCTTAACTTGTCTGTTTTCTTGACCACAGAGCACAGTGGGCAAAGCTCACTTCCCTACAGACGGGTTGCAGTGTGTCTGGGGCTGCTGTGTGCTCTCTTATTGGCTGCCACAGTAGTCCTGTGTGTCCTCTGTGAGTAACTGTCTGTGTCTCTTTACTGTGATCCTGGTAAAATGTCATTTTAAAGTAAAAAATAGTTCTGTTCTGTCATTTTACAAATGAATATCATATAGTGGGATTAACTTTTGGGCTTTTGGGCTGCTTTCACCTATCTATTGATGTAGATTCTATTTTAAGAAAAAATAATGTTTTTAAATAATAAATTAGTTACTACATAAGAGCTAATATGTGATGTTGATGCCTTGATCATTGTTGGTCATTATTTTTTTCCAAAATCCATTCAACATTGTAGTTTTTACTTTGAAATTTGCCTTAAACAAATTTATATGTAAAAAAATCTTACATAATTTATAGAATTTGTCACCCATCTGTATATATATATTTTCATTCACATTGTTAAATGTATACTGAAATATTCTTATGAAGCCCAAATAAACAAAAAGATTGTTCATAATTCTCTAAAAATGTGTAAATTAATACATTGACTTAACAACACAAATTAAAATTCTTTAAAAACTATTTTCCTAGTTTGCCTAAATTTATTCATTCACAGTATACAAACTTAACAAATGATGTGGTCAACCTATGGGCTTAAGCTTCTGTTTCCACAGGTTAGCACAGTAGTCTGTATCATACTGAGGTGAAATTCTGTAAAACTCCTTGATCAATACTTTTTTTCATAAGGAATGCATTTCCCTTGTGTATTAGATACAAGTCTATCAGAGAACTATTCAATGCTGGAGAGAGATCTGGAGGAGCTCAGAAGCAACTACAGCAACATGAATACAGAGAAAGTCCAGCTACAGAGTAAGTACAATGAAGTTTTTAAGAAACTCCTCTTTTTGTAGCAGTACTGTCCCTCCAGTTCACAGTTAGTGGTGCTATTCTGTGGTCCATCTGCAGAAAAGCATTTACTTTTACACTGTTACATATGAAAAGATCATTCTCAGAGTCTGCTGCTTGTTCTTTCTGTACAGGCAGTGTGTCTAACCCCTGTCTACAGGGCTGGGCACAGTTCTCTTCGAAGTGTTACTACTTCTCTAATGAGATGAAGAGCTGGGCAGACAGTCGCAGTGAGTGCAAGGAATGGGGAGCTGACCTGGTGATTATAGAGAGTAAAGAGGAAATGGTAAGGCTCTGTAAAATAATTGTGAATGAGTGGATGGAGATAAAACTGACAACATGCATTCATAAGAAGCCACTGTAAATGTAATTATGTAATTATATCTCATCTTGTGTTGGTTCTTACAATCTAACGTGTTCAATATTACCACTATGGGTGAATCACATTTATCAGTGGGGTGTGTAGCTCAGTATCTCACAGATCCAGAAAGTGTCAGTGTGGACTATTTGTCTCTCTGTGTCTGCATCTACAGAGTGAGCAGTGAGGGTCATTCTGTGTTTGTTTTCAGTGGTTCATCATCAAACAAATAAAAGAGTATACCTGGATTGGACTACATTACTCAGCAGCTAAGGGTAACTGGCTCTGGGTGAATGGAACCCCTCTGCAGAAAGGGTAAGAATTCTTACAGAAACAGCACAGGACGTAAAAGTATAGACAGACACAATCATGTATAATTTTAAACAACATCTTGGCAGATCAGAAATATGAGTGTTCCTCTGATGGTAGCCAGTCTAAGGTTTGTGTTACTGCAGTGAAATATGTCACTGAGTATGTTTCTGGTTATGAGTGCATATGTGTACTTTACACTTTTTTATCTTTAATATTGTTGTTTGTACGATGAGGTTGATTTAATGAGTAAAGTTCATTCAGAATTATCTTCCAACAATATATATTTCCATTGTCTGAACTCTCTCATAGATGGCAATAGACAGAGAATGAGAAGGAGTCACTGTATCTCCGTAGGAAACATCAGAGAAATAGAGCTTCTGTGCTTCCTTTACAGATCCGGGGGGAAAGGAAAGCCGGAGGTGAAAAAAGAATTTGGATATGATTGTGGCCTGTTTGCCCCTAATATGACAGTACGGTATGCTTACTGTCCTAATGACCATAATTTCATCTGTGAGACTGAAAAAAAAAAAGTCATACCGGTCCCTGAAAATGCGATCTCGCCGAAGTGCTCTCACAAAATCCTGTAATAGTGCAAGGTCTGCCATTGCAAGCTTAGGCTTAACTGCATTTTGGCCATTTAAATAGTATTTCTCATCAATTATTTAAAAAACAAAACTGCAATTATGAAATCATAGCAACTCTTTGTAATGCTCATTTCAAACATTTCTGTTTTACTTAATTAAAATAGCATTCACAACCAATTTATGTTAGTTTCTTTATAGTTTATCTTTCATTATGATATTTTAATATTTCATAACAAAATACGTAGACAAAGAAGCCCATTTAATGACCAATTTCATCAACAGAAGTGAAAGATTTGAGTTAAAAGACGAACTGCGGAGTTTACACACTCTGCGTGTGGTCTCAGTTTTTCGTAAATTTCCTTCGCACGTCCAAACAAGTTGGACTCCTGAAAACGTTGATAAATCCCAGTTTTCATGTGTAAATGTTGGTACAAAGGAATTACAAGACATTTTGTTCGTATGTTGCTTGATAAATGAGGCCCATTGTATGATAGTATCAGCTAATAGGAAGAGCTCTCAGTACCTACTTACTCACTCTCTCATTAAGGCTCTCCAAACTGACTTACAAGTTATATCCTTGCTTTATAATCCTTGCTGCAATTGATAGTAAATTTAAGGACTAATGTTTATTGAATTTAGGCTTATGTGGTTCCTGTATTGCCTTAATCTCAACCTGGCTGTATCACAGAAGCAAATCCACAAGCTAAGAGTGTGTGTAAATGTTACATTAATACTCATGAATACCAAACTAAAAATTATATCCCATGCATTTTTGAAGACGTTTCAAAATGTATTAAACCGTGTAAAGTAAAGTTTTCGTTATTCTGAATGTTAGTTTGCTGCTGAAATATTCTGCTTCAATTTCATCTTTTTTTTCTTTGTAATCATTTGTTTCAATCATTTCCTCATCACTTCAACATGAGCAGATCTTACAGGATAATCTGAGAAGTGGTGCAGTTCAGCTACAGTTTCCTAATTTTATTGGCAACCAGCACAACTTTCCTTAGAAGTGGTGACTTTCACACTTTAAAGGAAGTTAAAATAAAAGCTTTGCATAGTATATATAATGCTTTCATAAACTTGACATAATGGCTTCCTGCATACGCAAATGTTGTGCTTCATAAAGGGTGGCAAAACATCTTCTTATACAACATTATGCCAAATGTGACACAACCAACAATATCACCTGGCTAATGGCTAAACATTATAGAGGGTACATAAAACCTGCTTATGTAGGATCCTAGGCTAACTGTGATATAACTCATGATGTCATTTGATGTCATGAAACAGTCCAAATCAACCCGAGAGAAGTGAGTCCCAATGAATGCTGTTACAATTTTACAAAATGTACAGTAAATTACATATTTAATAAATTAAACACAGTGTGTATACGCGTGCGTGCCCACACACACACATTCACACATATACACACACTCTCTCTCTCGCAACTTAAATCAATCAAGCAGGCACACAATTCCTTCCAGAGTCTACGAGGGGAATCCGAGACAGCTACTTTCAGGAGCATCAAAGAGGTACAATCAGGGCAGTCAAACATAGGTACTGCCAAAGTTCATTCATTCATGGAGATCAAGCTGACGCAAGTATGATACTGTAACTTTTGGCTTGCTTGTACCACCAACAACTTGAACCGCAATATTAATAAGGAAACAGTGCCAAATTCAAAAGCACTTTATACTTACCACTATGCATATAACGGTTATAAATTCTAATATAATAAATTTACTTTGGATTTTGGCATTTAGTTTGTTGGTGAATGTTAAGAGGAAGGTACGAAGGGCCAGTAAGGGCCTATTTCCAATTAATTCCAATTAATTCTGTAGGTTAATCAAGACATTACCTAAAACAGGTAAAATGACCGTTAGCCCATGAAGAAGCAGATCAAGAGTTTGTAGTAAAAACAGGAAGATTTATTACGCAGCCGGCTACGGGAACAACTCAGAGAGAAAGTTCAAAGTAGTATTGGTGGGTGATTACATTTATATAGTTCCAGTAGATTGGTATTTGCATATAGAGGAATTCTATTGTTGAAAGGGAGCACTGCCTCTGATTGGTGATAAGGAGCGGTGCTTCCTTCTGATTGGACCATTCAAATCCATAATGGTCATGGGGGGCCCAGCGGAAATTCCCAGAAGGGGAAACCTCGAAACCGACAGGAACGGAGGCCCATATGGTCATGGGGGTGGCCCTTCCTCCGGGACTTAGAATACACAACTGAGACTTGGAATACACAAAACTGTCTGTTTCCCAACAATTCCAATTGAAAACTACACATAAAGTGTTTACACATTTGTCATAAAATTAAACATATTTTCTTAATAATAAATAATAAAATGATAAAATCACACATATGCAATACTGAAATGTCACACACATTACACATTACATTTCTATTACTAATACTATACTATATAAAATTCCGACATTTTTATTATAAACTACATTTACATGTAAACATTAGAAAGATGTCATAATACTTACCATTTACATTTAATACAACTTTAATTTGAAATGAAAACAGAACTCAACACTATGAAAATTAACATGCATGGAAGATAACAGCGCATGACAGGTATATATATACATCTAGGTTTTTTAAGTTGAGGCAGGAAAAGGCCTACCATATCTCCTGCAGAAGATCAGAGGATTCTTTTCCAATTTGGTTGTTCCGTCTGCAGAGGCAGTGTATGTCCACCTCAATGGCGTGGACTGCCTTGGCTGTGGGGCACCTTGCAGTACTGGGGAAGGGTATCAGAATTCCAGCTGGAAAAGAGGCAAAGATGTGAGTCTGCATAGCTGGCTGATGGTACTGGAGCACGGAGGGATCCTCACCTCTGCAGAGAGTGAGTCTGGTTGCAATAGCAAACAGTCCACAGTCTGAGCCGCCCGCCTGCTGTTGGACATCAGGCCACTGCAGCCAGACACTCTTCCCTGGAAAGGCAAGAAGGCATGTAACCTGTGCAATGAAATCCTGTCTTATGCTGCCCTAGAGAATCAAAAACATTAACTGTACCTACCTTACAGCCGACGTTACTTACCGTAACCCAGTGATTTGCAGAGACATTAAGAATCTTCACAAACCCCTGGGCTGGTGTAGGTACAGTGGACAGCAGGGCGAGGGAGGTTGCATGGAGCCCTCCTATATATGGATGCAGCATCTTCATAAGAGCCTGGACGTGGTCAATGACCTTGTCATCCAACCGTGTGCTGGCCGAGAAATACGACCCCAAAGTCCTCCACCCGTCTGTTCAGCAAAGCCGCACAGGCCTGCCCCCGTTGGACACCAGAGATGACAACATCACTGTCCTGAAAGTTATTTACTGAGATAGAATATATTAACCTCATAAGGCTGAGGTTAATATATTCAGGTCATCTGAATGCACTGACTCAGCTGGAGGGAGTACAGCTTCCTCGGTGGGTTGGCCTGCTTGTGATCCTAAATGGACAATTAAAAATGATTTAATAAACCTGGACACTGTGTTTAAAAAAAAAAAAAAACTTTTGTTGACATATTAAACAACATGCAGTTGTCATACTCATATGCAGGGGTTTCACTGAAGGATAAGGTGTTTTTGTTTTCAGTGGCTTTCCATCCATGGTCTCCAGCTGCACCAGGTTGTTGTCCTCAACCTCAGTAACCCTATGAAAACACATAACAAAGAGATTCTGTGGGTAAAATTATGACAAGGATATTCTATTGTGTCTAAAAGAAAATTCCAGGCTAAAACAATTACATCATCATTAAACGTGTTGCAGCTATGTACGGTTCATTTTCCTTCAATTTTGTCTAACAGTAAATATTCACCTATATTTGGTTGGCCAATTAGGATCCATTGTGCGCGCAGGCCTTCCACACTTCCTGCCATCCTTCGTGAGGACCTCGATGCCTGGAGAGATCTTGAAGCATTTGGTCTCCTTCTTAGTCCTCCTTTGGTAGGCCTCCTTATGTCTCTCCTGGGCCTTCTCGACATTGGCTCTCACCTTGTTTGGTTCATTTCATAATGTTCTGTAACACATCTATTTTGATACTGGTTGTCTTAAACAGCATGTGACTACATCATAATCACCTTGTCCAAAGCCTCTCCATCTTTCTCAGCCCTTACCTGAATGTACTTTTCCACATCACTCATCTGGAGCAGCAAATTTTTAAATTGCATTGAAAAAATAGAAATACCAATAAAAAACAACTAAACGTACTGGGAATTGATTCTGAAAAGCAGTAAAATGTAACTCCACAAGTGTTTATGCGTTTTACCTTGCTTACCCTTTTGAGTCTGTGGTGACACACGTTGAGATATTTACTGCAGTCTTTAAATGAAACTCAACCTGGTGAGAAGAACTGCAGGCTGAGAACTGCAAACCTGTAATTGAACAGGAAATGCTGTGGTTGTAGATAAGGGCGTGTTGCTTTTCTCATCTCAGTTTTTGTATTTCTGTTTATTCCCTCATTGGTTTCCTGTGTTAATTGTATTATTATTTTCCATTATTTGTCTGGTTATATAATCACCGTCCCCACCTGCCTCTTGTTATCTCTTCCCTCTCGTTTGATTATGTATTGAGTTCACCCGTGTCTTGTCTATTTAAATCTCTTTGTCCCCTTGACTCGGGTGCTGGTTCCTTGTGTTCGTTTCTGACTGTATGTATCTGCCTGCGTTGGTCCTGCTTGTGTGTTTCTTTTTGTGTTTCTGCCTGCGTTCCTGCTTGCGTGTGTTCCGCTTGCCCGTATTCTGTCCTGCCCGTATTCTGTCCTGCCTGTGTTCCACCCTGCCTGTGTTCTGTTCTGTTTTATTCAGTTCTTAAGAATTTTTTGTGTCTATGGTTTTGCCCCTCGTGGCCTTTTGTTTGTTCCCTGTTTGTAATTTAGTAAAGTCTTTGTTTGAATTTTTCCTTTTGGAGTCTCCCGTGTTTTTTCACTCTGCGCCTGGGTCCAACCCCCCGAATCCCTGACACACTGGAGTGATCTGGGTAACTCAGAACCAGAGGAGACCCGACTCTGGGTTAATGTACTGTAGCTCCCCGCCAGAGGGGTGGGAAATCTAACGGACACATTACAGTGGATAAATACACATTCACAGGAGAATATGGAGAGGATGAAGCAAACAGAACACTTGGCAAGAAACCACATCAACCACCATTGTATATGAATCTCCACAACATGTATCCGTCTCTGCACTTAGTTTTTCCCTCTTTCCTGTACATCTATTAATTACACATGTTAACCTTTGACTGTCCAGTAGTCAGTATGGTGGAAAGGGTCTAAACACCATGCAATCCAGTATAATTACTGACTAGACGCACTGATTCCTTAATTACAATCTGCAGTCATGCAGTGCTGTAACAGGGACACAGAATGGAGACAACACTCACTTATAGGCAGAAAGCGAGAAGCAGAGCTGTTTCTGTGTCTCTTTCAGCCTCTGTGCTTATCTTACAGGTTCTGGTGGAGGGGAGAGCCAGGTGACCACTGCATGAATCATATAGCACCTATATGCAAACTGTGTAATTACTGTGTCTGAGAATGCATAGACCAATACATATAGCTTTTTTTAACCAGATGCCTGCTTCAGATTGGCATTCTGCTTCCATAAACATTTTTGTGATGATTAATTTAAAAAAAATCAATACATGGAAACGTTTTATTGTGAAGCTTAAAATGCACTGTTAGTCTCAGTTACCGTGACAGAGGTTGACTAGTATGATGCACTGTGGTTAAATATGTTTAAAAGCAGCGGAGCCACTTTCTAATCTCATCATGTATTTGATAATGCATATAATCATGGGAAAAATGGATAAGTCTTGTCCTGCTATAGTAGCCTAATGAGTTATGAAAAATATGCATTTTTGTATGCTGTAGTATGTAGTAAGGCTATTACAAGTAGTAAGCACTACATATCTTGATCCTTTTCCTCTTTTAGTTTAAGTAAATTAATCAAACCTGTTCAATAAATTGTAGATTTGCCTGATTTCCACTTTCTTTGTCTTTTGAAATCTCCAATTTCCTCACATGGCCATGTTTCAGTGATCAGTACACTTTCAACAGTTGAGGCCACAGTGATTTTACCCATCTATTGTGCCAGTGCATCACATTAATGACAATGAAATCACTAGATGATCTGCCTCATTAAAAGCCCTGGAATGTGAATATGGGACATTTATTCTTCATAGCACGTATAACTGTCATGAAGACATTAAAATAATATAAAAATGAGTAATCATTGCTTAATAGACATTACACGAGTCCAACTGAGAATCATTGTCACCATTCCGGTTTGCAGACCCAGCACAGGGCCAGGGCTGGGGCTGGGGTTGGGTTGTAATGAAACCCAGCTCAGGGTTAGGGTTGGGGTTGGGTTGTAATGAAACCCAGCTCAAGGTTAGGGTTGGGTTGTAATGAAACCTAGCACAGGGTTAGTGTCAGGGTTGGGGTTGTAATGAAACCCAGCACAGGGTTAGTGTCAGGGTTGGGGTTATAATGAATCCCAGCTCAGGGTTAGGGTTGGGTTGTAATGAAACCCAGAACAGGGTTAGTGTCAGGGTTGGGGTTGTAATGAAACCCAGCTCAAGGTTAGGGTTGGGTTGGGGTTATAATGAATCCCAGCTCAGGTTTAGGGTTGGGTTGTAATGAAACCCAGCACAGGGTTAATGTCAGGGTTGGGGTTATAATGAATCCCAGCTCAGGTTTAGGGTTGGGTTGTAATGAAACCCAGCACAGGGTTAGTGCCAGGGTTGGGGCTGTAATGAAACCCAGCACGTTTGTGCACCACTGCGCTAGACAGGAAGCTGCTCAGCTGCAAGCCTCAGGCCCCCTCCACCACAGGGAGGCGCCTGAGCAGAGAAGAACAGTCCTGTCAATACATGGAGTTTGTGTATTATTTTACAACGAGGAACATAGGGTTCATAAGCAGTAATCCAGTGCTCAAATTCAAACACAAGGGGGCAGATATTACAACAGATACCTGCTGGCCAGCTGCATGTATAAGAACACTGCACTTCTTCAAATGAACACTTCTGTGTGACATTTCTGTCGTTGTGGCTTGTTCAGGCACTAATAATGACAGTTTAATTGTTTTGTTTTGCTAATGCTTCTGGCCAAAGAGAAAGGTGGACAAAGCTCACTTCCCTACAGACTGGCTGCAGTGTGTCTGGGGCTGCTGTGTGCTCTTTAATTGGCTGCCACATTAGTCATGTGTGTCCTCTGTGAGTATGAAATACAATATCTGTGTGTTTATAGTATGACACACTGGCAAATCATTCTGTGTAAATGAAACACACTGAAATATGAAGATGAAAACTATACATAGTCTTTGTTCACTTATACTTCATGTCATTAGTCTCAATGTTTTATTCAATCAACTACATTATCCCATCACTTTATTCTTTCCTTAAAAATTAAGCGAGGTTGTTACTGCTAACTTATATTTCCCATTAAGAAATGAAAATGTACATTTGCGTTTGACTGAAGGGGCACCAATAGCACTTACAGCAAAAACAAAGCACCAAACTGTATGAAATGGAACATCCTACAGTACTGAGATTGTGACATTTGACTCCTGCAATGATTAGTGATGTAAATGACGAGATAAAATAATCAATTGGTTTATTTTATAGCTTATTATAGCTTGTAATGCACATTCAGTGTAATCACAATTTGGAAACAGACAACATATATCAAAGTACAATTAAAGTATCAAAAATACAGTTCGATTTCTTGTAGTAGCCTATATTTCATTATTAAGATTGACACTCTATTAACACGCAAGTTCTAAGTTTAAATAATGTTAAAAGGCCGCCAGGTGGCAGCATGAGCATTATACTCACTGAGCACATACCATCTAGATTTATTACACTTTCAACATTCATTCATGCCAAATAAATACAAATAAAATCGCTGCACAACACTAACTATTGTGCACATGGGAGTGACTATTTGAATATTTTGACTGATCCCTATAAGCTAAATAATCGCTCACAGTTTTGCCATAGAAAGACACTATTTGTACCAGGTGTACAATGGTCTAAATACTGTAGATGAATTATATCCTCTAACAAACTATTTTAAAAATGTTTTGAATGCTGTTGGCAACCTTGGCTTTTCCCCTGGAACTATGATAATAATAATCTGAATAATAATGCTGGGATGGACGATGTTATCTGCCAGTTGAATTGTTGGCGGGGTGTACACCGCATGTATACTACACTGTTAGGTGCTTTTCAGGGCTTCCAACAGAAATAACAACAAACCGTCTTTACAAACTTTAATCTTTATACCATCGGACCTCATGTAAACACATAGTTCACCTACAGCTTTGAGTTGAGCAATCTCAAAACGTCAGCATCTTGACCACCAATGGGCTTCCGCGAAGGGATCAAAGTTAAGACACCAAATGTTGAACATGGCTAATCTTCCTAATTTGGAATGTCCAATTAACAGCTATATTCATACACAGTCCCTTCTGCTGATTAAGCAGAGTGTAGGCATACAATTCTCCTCTGAGACATGTGGCATCACCAGCCTGCTTCTCACACTGTAGACCACAGTGCTACTTAGCTCACGTAGTGCACCTGGAGGAAGACCTTTTATATACTGCTTGGGCATGCAGTCCACATGCATCCAGTGAATCAGTGGGCTGCTAAAAAACAATGAAACACAGACCCCTATGTAATTGAACCCGCCTGGATTGGTAGCTCCATAGGGCTTTGCAGAGTTGCCCATTGTGTCACCCTTTGGAGCTAAAGGGCCACAGTTGGCACTGGCATGATCTGTATTTGATCCGAGTCTCTCTGCTTCTCTTACAGATTCTGGAGAAGTGGACAGCCGGATGATCATTTCTGGTTTGACAGTCGGACACAGTACCAAGATGCAGACTGTGCAGTTACTGTGCCTGGTGAGAATGCATGGATGGACACACACTGCTATTCATACCACTGGTTTATCTGTGAGACTGATGCTCTGCTACACATCAGTAGTTGTTTTAAGTCTTAATAAGAACATCTGCTTAGTGATAATGTTGCAATGTAAAAAATAGACCGTGTGCTCATTAACAGCTATGCTAATGGAGGATGAGAGACTTATAAACTCATTGCTATCAGAGCAATAGATTAAACACAGCTACTGAACAATGCTAGGAAATAAGCCAGGGATTTCATGTGAGCATAACGCACACTGTGAAAATAAATATTGTGCTTGACTGTGCTGAAAGGGTTCACCTTTACTTTTGCATGTATAGCTTTAAGTGTCACCTAGAAACTGTGTGATTGCTCTATCTGTCTGCCATATTATTTCAGTATACAAACTGACCAGAAGAAAGTGTGAACAAAACATAGTTCACACTTTTTCTGTACAACTTGTGGGCAACAAAGCAACACCTAAAATAAAACACAGATGGGAAAACAAGTGTACTGCGTATATCTTTTCACAATCTAACTTAAGGCACACATTTTCCATTTACTGGTATGTCACATCTGTTTCAAACGCTTGGGCGTGCCATTTCCGTGACATCAAATGACCCTTCTGAAACTTGTGCTGAAACACCCAGGCTTTCTGCATTTGACCAATGAACATGCGGGTATCTGCATTAGAATAGCCCAATTCATGAGAATGATTCCCCCCCCAAAAGTGTGACTGTTTACCACAATATACAAATAGAATTGCTCATCTGCCAGACTTGGCTGGCTAAGCCCCAGGAGCACAGCTTCAGCAATCATTTCTGAGCTACTTGAAGCCATTCATGCTGAATCTTCATCATGACTAATAATCTCCTATAAGCAGACCCTCTCAATAGATGGGTTTTGTCATCAGCGCTTTTGACATAGATCGGGTGATTGTCTGCTCTTTTATTACATTTCTTAAGCTTATTTTAACCCTGCTGCCCTGCCCAGTGCTGTGTGCACTTCGTCCAAAATAAGCATAGTGAAAGGCAATGTTCCACAAAAAGAAGCCTTCTGTCATAGGTCAAGGAAGTGCCATGTCTCTTGAATTTAGCTTTTTTCTTTTTTTGTGGCTCTTTCTACTCAATTGTGTCTGGAATTATGCTAGGTCCTCTTATGTACAGATATCACCAATCCCCTTGTCTTGACAACCCACTCCTTCACCTTAGTACTCAAACACAAATTATGAAAATGATTTCATAATTGAATGATACCGATTCTCTGCAAACAGAATCATGTATCTGTGCAGGCTTCTCAACCTGTATGTGGCCCATGCCAAGAGACTTCACACTTACAGTGCCACAGTCCATTCACAGAACTCTGTGCTTCTTCACCACTGGCTCATATGGCACACACATGTATGCTGTGGGTGATGAATAAAACAAAATCAGCAAACAAATAGACTGCCGTGCCATTTGGCCTTAGAGAACTACTTCATGCATTTGTGGTGTTCCCTGTCACACTGCATCACTTGTTATTAACCTCCACTTGAGAACAGATTTGAGTGTTCTGCATAAAGTAAATTCATTATAAGGCCAGAAAACAATGGTGTGTTGAGAGTACATAACCATCTCCTTGAACAGGTACCTCTTTCTGCAGATGTCATGGTATTTGAGCTAGGCTTCAAAACACCACAGTATTCCCTTGAACTGTAAATGAGGGAGGAATAACTTTAGCGTGTACCAGTCCAGTATCCAAGGTGGTGAGCATCACCTCAGTCACACCCTGTTTGGAGCTGCCAGCACCAGGGTCGGAGCACACCCCCTCTTGGATCCCCTCCATTAAGGGCTGAGCTTTGTGGTTGGAGAGGGCCAGCTCCTCTGCAGAGGTGTAGTCTGCTTTCTTCCTGTTGGCTGCAAAACTCTAACATTCAGATTGCGCATGACAGTGAGACATCTACAGTATTATAAAAGATATTGTTAACCAAAAAAGCAAAGCGTTTGTGTAGGACCATGGCTAGATACCTAAACAGTCGTCTTTGGATCATAGATATAAAGACAAGACTCATCTACAGTACAACATCTTTGAATTTACAGCCTTTAGGCCGCAGGTTTAAAGTCCCACTGACAAGGAGAGCCTGATATATATGTTTAGACCAGTGGTTCTCAACCTTGGTCCCAGGGCCCGTATGTCTATGCTGGTTTTCATTCCAATCACAATTGCAATCACAGAATTTTAAGTAGTTAATTTTTTTTTTAATTAGGTGCTTTTCATTTTTAGAGGGATTATTAGCCCTCTTAAGCTGCATTATGTCAGAAATAGCTATGCATATGTGTAGAATAAATGTTTACAAATGATTACATTTTGTGCATTTTTTACTGTATTGCAAACAATTTAAACAAGGAAACAAAGTAATTTAACTGATCAAAATAAGGACTGAGGTGAATAAATAAGGCCCTTATATTAAAGTGTGGACAAGGTGGCCACTAAAAATAATTGAATTATGAATTCAAAGTCAAAGCAAATAGCAAGCCAAACCAGCATTGTGTAAATAAATTTTTTTTTAAATTCTAAAAGATTTTCATTAGAATAAATGTCTGTTAAGTCACAATCTATCGCCAAATTAGGTAACACAGTGGTGATTGAGCCTATTATTATATTAACTTATATTATTATAATAAATTATGATTAAAGAACTGGGTGTCTGTGGCGACATTCCCGGGTGTCCAAGAAGGGGGCGGGGATGGGCGGTTATGGAACCCTAAAAAGTTTTTGTGTAACATGAGAGGTCCTATTATTTGTTTATGTTGATTTTGTATTACATTTGATGACACTGTAACTTTACTAAATTACATAGCTATTTGCACAGCTAACGCCAGCTGCCGGACCATATCAAGAAAGGCAACATTAGTTTTGACAACGTTGCGCACAGTACCCATCTCTCACATCAGGTAACGTTGCGTTAACTAGTAAGCTAATATAATTAACAGAATCTAATGTCAGCTAACAATTAGAAAAAACGCTAGCTAAGGCTACCGACCGGTACCCACCTCGCAAAGCGTCTCTCGAATGCAACACTACCTTGTTGCCTTGCAATGTAGCTAACTAAAGGCCAGTTCAGATCAATGATTCGCAACAAGACTGGATGCAACTTGCAACATTCCAAGACGTCTGATTGTAAACGTTCTAAAACTGCACTTGGCGATTTGACAAAGTGGGTCTTTTGAGACCCCAGGCAATGGCTTCAGATGCTCTGCAACTAACCAGTTCACACCGCTGCAGTTTTCTCTGCAACATTTTAAAACCGCTTTGTCTTGTTGCGAATCATTGATCTGAACTGGCCTTAGCGTTATTGTTATTTACATTGCCATCAAGTTCATCAATATATTATAATGATCGGAATAAAGCCGTCTGTACACAGAGAATTAACCCCGGGGTATTGGTGGAGCACAGCCGGGTCTAATTTCTGTGTAAAGATGTCAAGCCGGAGAAAACTGAATAAAAAAATACGGCAGTATGGAGTAGCGTTGTTATTTTCTTACGCTTCCTCATATGCTCCTCCAGCCTTGATTCCCTTTTTTGATGAAATCTAATCAAAACCTTTGTTTTTGTTTTATTCTTCTTGTTCTGATTGCTAATTTAACACCTAGCTCAGCTTTATTCTCGAACAGTTTAGCTAGCTAAACCAGAAACACCTGGGGTAACCTTTTGCAAGGCAGTTGTTTCAAAAATATCATGAACAACGTTTTTTATTCAGTAAATAGTAAGTGTTATAGTTGGCGTGGCCCAGGTGCCAACTGACTGACGTCACACAGGCGACACTGGTTGGATCTGGTTGGATCCCATTGAAGGTACAGAACTGTACCTTTACCAGAATGAAGGTACCTTTCAGTACCTAGAAAGGTAAAATCACTTGTCACTAATACCTTTAGAGGTACAGTTTTATACTTGTACAGAATTAGTACCCTTGTGTACCTTTATTTCTGAGAGTGTATTTTTATGTAATTAATTGCTATAATAAGCACAATGTGAACATGAGATGTTTATTCTACATGACAGGAAGAACTATGTCTCACAAAATATGTCTTAAGAGGGTAAATATTCAGTCTAAACTTGAAATACATCTAATTAAAGAAAATTTCCGGCTTGTTACAATTCTGGGATTGCAACTGCGATTGAGTGAAAACCAGCATGCAAGCAGGCACCCCAGCACCGAGGTTGGGAACCATTGGATTAGACCATGATAAAAAAGCTTCATATAGTGACATAAAAAGAAACAAGAACAGTCTTCATCATCCAGTAGCTCAGTAACCAAACATAAATACAAATAATTGAGCCATTCAAATAATTATGAGATACTGGCATGAAATCCAGAAACGTATATGGTTATTTATCCCGCCTTTGTAATATTTTATAATATTTTCCTACTGTAGCAAAATGAGCTATTGAGCTATTGTATGAGCTATTTATAGAAATGGTTATCTGTTCTTCCTGTATATAGAAAGAAAGATAGCAAAAAGAGAGAGACCGAGGCAGAGACAGACGGACAGAGAGAGGGAGAGGGAGCAGATATCTGCATGTTAAATGACAAAATATTAACCAAATATCTGAATTTCTGCATTCTCCTGCTAGTTCTGCATCTCTTCTTCTTCTTCTCTCTCAATGGTTAAAGTGTTTCATTAGCCGCAATGAGTGAGGTATTTTATTCATCTATGAAGTTCAAGAAGAACTTTAGGCAGGGGACTGCAGGTGAGTTACTCTGTTTTCTGAATGTAAATTCTGGATTATTTAATGCTATTGTTAATGTTTTATGTTCTATCAATATGTTTCAATCTTTCTCTCCTTCATTCTCTTTCTCACTCTTTTGTTTAATATAAATTATTTGGACAGTGACACAATTCTTTTTGTTTTGGCTTAGCACTCCAGCACATTAGATTTGCGATAACATAATTAATATTGTTGGGTTTTATGTATTTGCATAAACAAAAAAGAACAATGAATACAATATTAAACAAAATGATGTGTGGTAGAGAGGTCTGAATCCCAACTGGGCTTATAAAATGACCTCACAGAGAAAGTCAAATTATACGATATACAATAAAAAAACAAAACAAAAACAAAAAAACAATCATGCGTATGTGAGTGAGTGTGAGTGAATTTGGGAATTAATCTCAAAGAATCCATTGAATGATTTGGGCAGCAAATTTGAAAGCTAAATGTATTTGTAGATGAATGTGCATGGTTGAAGTATGTTAATGTTTTAAATCAAAAAGATGTTGAGTTTCTTAAACAGAGGGGCAGATGGTGGCGAGTAATCAGAAAAGGTGGCTAGCCGTGCAAATTTCTTTTGAGTGAAGTGAATTTATGTAGATTGGCAGCATACGTACTTGCCCAGATAATGTTGCCGTAAATGAGAAATGGGTAAATTAAGTTGTAGTACATATTGTGGAGGCAAGTCTGATTAACTAAGCCACTCAGTTTTCTGATGATACCACTGGATTACATTACTTTATTACTGATAAATTGGATGTGATCTTTCCAGAACAAGTTTTCATAAACCATAAACTGCAAGCAATTTAGTGGATGAAACCTGGATTGTGTAATCCCCACCAATTTAAATCATAGCACTTGATCTGCAGTATGTTTTATTCTTACGCATTAATATAATAAAGTTTGATTTTTATATTTAAACATAACTTATTTGTCTGGACCATTCAGAAAATTTTACCACGCCACAATTGGCCTCATAATTAGTGAATCAAAGTGTTTGTGAGATAAAATCAAATGGGTATGTAAAACACAGCAGTAAAATCATTAATATAAATAAGGAATAACAAGGGTCCAATTATAGATCCTTGAGGGACTCAATAACTTGGCCCTGTTTGAGTGTGGAAGAATATAATAGACTTCGTTTTTGTGGAAGATCACAAAGATGACTTATTTAGAGTGTATTTCTTTATGTTTAGTGCCTTGTGTTTTCTGGCTGATCGACATATAGAGCAGGCATGCTGCCAAATATGAACATCCCATATTTAATTAATTCCCATGGAGAAAGAACTATTCTGCCCTACAAAGCCTAACTGCAGTAACTACGCAAGGGTAAAACTGAGAAAAATGGCTTTAAAGTATTTTAACTGGCCAGCCAAATGGGTTATAGGTATATCAGTGATATTGCACTAATTGTACATGTATTCATGAGGTAATTTTTATGCCCAAAAAACCATGATGGCTGATTTGACCTTTGACCCCAAAAATGTAGTTACTGCACTCTGCCTTTGCATTGCCTTAAATGGTTCTAAGAGCAATGCAAAAGCAAAGTGCAGTAACTACAATGTTCTCAGCTTTTATATTGTGTTTTCAGTGAACAGAAACTATTTTGACACTGATTTTGTTATAATTGTATTTAACAGTATTTAACAACTCTACTTATGGATTTGTGCATGTTTCATTAAGTCTGGACAAACTGAGAATTTTAGACGTCATATTTTAGTCTTAATATCATTTCATTTCACTTTTTTACTTATTCACCTATCTAGATAATTATTTTCCTATCAATTAAACTTTGCATCATCATCTTCAATTTCACCATCGTTGTCACCACCACCACTGTTGTTGCCTTGATGACAATCACATTAATAATTTTCATTATCCTTGTCTTTACTATTTCACACAATGAATAAATATAAGGCTACACTGAATCACAGTAAAAATTATTATATTACATGTTTTAAACAGCGGCGACTGGTGAGCTGAAAATTGGTGGGGTGCAAAACTTTCCTTTAAACTAATCATTGATCTCAAACTGTTTTAATTAATTTTCAGTGATTAGCCAGCATGATTAGCAAACGATCTGACTAATCAATTGGAAAGTGACACACAGCTTCTTTGCATTGTGTTAGGGAGATTAAATGATAAATGCGATTTAGAAAAATCCGTTTTAATCACTAAGCAGTGGCAGAAACTTCCCTGATTTTCCTTGAGTATCAATACAATTAATCCACAAAATAGGCTACTCAATACTATCATATATAGCCAGCTCTCCCCAAATAGGCAGTTTTAGCGAGTAGCCTAGGCCTTACAGCCTACATTTATTTTAATTTGCAGTACGAAATTGTGCACATTTTTAATCAACATTATTTGCGGATACATGCTCTTCTTTCTCCGCACTCTTCATGGCAAATATCCATAATGCGTAGGTTAGATTGTAAACAATCTTGAAGTGCATGACATGGCATCGCTGATGATGTGAAGTTACAGATGATAATGTTACAGCTTTCAGGGAGCCGGTAAGCTAACGCTAGCTAACTAAACATCGCCTGTCAGTCAGCATATATAGCGAGGCTGACAGGTGTTTTATAATGTGATTGCTAGTTTCTTAATGCTTAATGTCATCGTTACTTAGCCTACCTGAGTATTTTATTTTCGACACCAGTTCCACTATCCTCTTTCCCCTGGATAGTGCCATCTTAAACAGCTTTGTTGTGTGAGGTTAGATGGGTGAAATCGGCTGGTGGTGGTAGAATCGCAAAGCAGTCGCGTGAGGTAACTTAGATGGGTAGAGCGTGAAATCGGCCGGTAGGACCCCAAAGCAGACCGCAGTAACTTCACTTACTGCGGTCTGCCATGGTTTTGAGTCGGGTTTTGTAGTTACTGCAATTTTTATACAGTTTATTCTCTAAAACAAAGCAAAATTGAACTCTGAAACTTTGTCACAAGATAAAACAGATAACAAGTTCATTTTTAGTTATAACTCAATTTCGACCAAAAATGTAGTTACTGCGGTTAACCTTTGGACAGCAGTATTATTGTTCCTTATCTCTTTGCAGCTAAGGTTCATTGTTTTCGGTTTTTATTAAATAAAAATAAATATCCAAGAATTTATCTGTGTTTATTTTGAATATTAAAAAACATGTGAAAATTGGTTGCAAACATAGCCCAATGAATAAATCGTGGTAAAAATGGGATCATAAAAACAACAATGCAAAGATCAGGTTGAAAATTAGATTGTAATTCCAAACATTTAAAGCTTTTTGCTTTCCATTGCATAATCAGCAGCTCGTTTGTATTTTTCCCTGTTTTCTCTCCACTTTTTTTGTGGTCCACTATTTCTGATTGTCGCAGGATGGCTCAGAACAAGCTAACTGAATTACCAATTGGAGCACCCCTGTGCATAGCGATTACTGCTACCCACTACGGAGTCCGTCAAGCTTTTGTTTGAAATCATTACCCTCTATGAGGGTACGTTAGTGAAAGGTACATTTCATACAGACTTTAGGAAGAATTTATCTCATAGAGAGTAGTGAATTTGTGATAGAGCCTGCCAGGTCATGTAGTAGAGGCAGAAACTTCGGAGCTTCCTAATAAGTTAAAATCCATCTGCAAATTTTTAGCTATTACTTCAAGGCATTTTCACATCACACTGGTGTGTAATGGCTTTTAGGCGCTGAAAATATCAAAACAGTATGACCAGACCAGAACTGTACCTTGTTTGAGAGGTGTAGCATTAAAGGGGGACAAAATGAGGACTGGCACGGAAACGTTGAATGCATTTCCATCTTATCAAGCTGGGGCACAGTACCGAGTTGCAGAGAAAACACCCGAGAGGTTTGCAAGCTAAAATTACAGGGCTTTTATATAAAAAAATATTAAATAACAAATGAGCAAATACATAAGCAGGAGAACGAGGACTAGAAACACAGGGCTAGGGGAGCACTGGAACACAAGAAGGCAATCTCAAAGACTGAGGCCGTATCCAAATTTGTATGACTGGTATACTCAATAGTAGACAAGTACGTTGATTTTGACATGACCCAATTGACTAGAGTCAAGAATCCAGGAACTTAAACCCTAACACTAACAGATGCAACAAACTGTGATAATGAAACAACACATGCTCAAACCAAAAAACCACTGGTACAACAGTAGGTACTAATTAACACAAAATAAAATGAATCTAGGGCTGAGGAGCTGCCGCCCTTTGTCAAGGCCCAGCAGGAACTGTGACAGCTTCCCAGCGTTTGCATGTACATTTTGACATTTAGCAGACACTCTTATCCAATGCAGCTTGCAGGTTGCATTTTTTTTAACCTACAATCCATTTATGCAGCTGGCTAGTTTGATTAAAGCAATTTAATTTGAAGTCTTTTCCTCAAACGCCAGCACCGCAATCAGGAATCAAATCCTCTGCATGTGGGTTAATAGTCCAGCTCCCAGACCATTATATAACACTACAGCCCTCCAATCAGGGGCCATACCTACACTACAGCCCTCCAATCAGGGGCCATACCTACACTACAGCCCTCCAATCAGGAGCTATACCTACACTGCAGCCCTCCAATCAGGAGCTATACCTACACTACAGCCCTCCAATAATGGGATCCACCTATACAGCAGGTATTATCCAACCGGGAGCCAGAAATGTACCATTGTGATTGGTCCTTTTTAAGCATTCATCACAATTTAATTTCATATTACCCTTATGAACAGTTTGTGGGTGAAACTATAGCAATAGAAAATACTAGGTACCAGCACGGTGCACTTCAGGAAGGTCACTGCTTTGTGGCATTTGTAGTGAATCATAAAATGCTCTGAAAAATGGCTTTACTGAAACCAAAATAAAAAAATGTAAAAATTTAAACATTCTTGGGTTTATTGAAGACAAACCACCTTTGAAATATTATTTTAATTTCAATATTTAAATGTGTGTCCTGATCATGTATCTGTACACAAAGGAGGAAGAGACGCTGTCCACCAACAAGTTTGAATCTCTCAGGCATTATGAGTGCAGTGATGGGCCCCACAATCTGGGTGATGTTCTGACTGTGCTTGTGTGTTCCATGTGGAATGAGTAATCGGCCATCCCCGGATTGAGGGAGGGTTTCTGTGGACAGGTGTCCCCTGCTCATTGCTCAATAGTGACACCCCTGGTCACTTAGGAACTTGCAATCTGTTTGTGCCAGCTTCATAGTCTTCCAGTGCAGAAAATGCATGGCATAGAAATGCTCTTGGGCTACAATGAAAATAAGGGGTAGCTGACTGCATGTGCTTGTCTGCTCCCTCCCAAATGGACAGAGGACATTGTGCCTGCAATATTTCCCCTTCCATACACACTATTATCTGCCTTTCTTTCTGCAGATCAGCATAAACACCCCATAAATGTTGAAGGATTTTGAGCGTGTTCAGCTTGATCACTTTTTTTATCTTTCTCCCCACATATTTGTGCCTGTATGCATATAAAAATGAACCAAATGAATTGAAGTTACAAATGTACCCCCATCCTCTCTCAGCAACTCAGGATGAAGACGTAACCTATTCTGAGGTCAAATTCATCAACCCTACCGCCTCCAACACAGTGTGCCACGGTGGTTCAGCAGGTCTGTCGCAAACGCCTTAAAAGACGTTCTCTAGGAAAAATTGGAAAATTGGATCTAATCCTGCACACTTGCTTTTTTTCTGAAGAGTTGATAATTTATCTAATGACATTACGTCAAAAAACTAAGATAGAAATAGAGTAGGCCGACACTCTTATATTCATTTAGGAGAGCGGGCCTCCTGTATTTTTATTTAGTGAATACTTGCTTGTCACATTGGTGAATATCAGAGATTGCAGTAGTGGATTTTTATTTGCTGTTGTAAAACTTTAGTTTACTGCAGTATGTTTGGTTTGAAATAAAAAAGACTAGCGACAAGAACTACTATATAAAACATCAAAGAAATGAGACATTCTGCTTAACTTGTCTGTTTTCTTGACCGCAGGGCACAGTGGGCAAAGCTCACATCCCTACAGATGGGCTAAAGTGTGTCTGGGGCTGCTGTGTGCTCTCTTATTGGCTGCCACAGTAGTCCTGTGTGTCCTCTGTGAGTAACTGTCTGTGTCTCTTTACTGTGATCCTGGTAAAATGTCATTTTAAAGTAAAAAAACAGATCTGTTCTGTCATTTTACAAATGAATATCATATAGTGGGATTAACTTTTGGGCTTTTGGGCAATCCCCTCTGTTTTCACCTAGCTATTGATGTAGATTCTATTTTTTAAAAAATAAATGTTTTTAAGTAATGAATTAGTTACTACATAAGAGCAAATATGTGATGTTGATGCCTTGATCATTGTTGGTCATTATTTTTTTCCAAAATCCATTCAAATGTAGTTTTTACTGTGAAATTTGCCTAAAAAAAATTTATTTGTAAAAAAATCTAACATAATTTATATAATTTGTCACCCATCTATATATATATATATATATATATATTTTATTCACATTGTTAAATGTATACTGAAATATTCTTATGAAGCCCAAATAAACAAAAAGATTGTTCATAATTATCTAAAACTGTGGAAATGAATACATTGACTTAACAACACAAATTAAAAATTCTTTAAAAACTTTTTTCCTAGTTTGCCAAAATTTATTCATTCACAGTTCACAAACTTAACAAATGATGTGGTCAACCTATGGGCTTAAGCTTCTGTTTCCACAGGTTAGCACAGTAGTCTGTATCATACTGAGGTGGAATTCTGTAAAACTCCTTAATTGATACTTATTTTTCCTAAGGAATGCATTTCCCCTTGTGTATTAGATACAAGTATGCTCAGAAGCAACTACAGCACCATGAATACAGAGAAAGTCCAGCTACAGAGTAAGTACAATGAAGTAATTAAGAAAATCCTCTTTTTGTAGCAGTACTGTCCCTCCAGTTCACAGTGAGTGGTGCTACTCTGTTGTCCATCTGCAGAAAAGCATTTACTTTCACACTGTTACAATGAAAAGATCATTCTTAGAGTCTGCTGCTTGTTCTTTCTGTACAGGCAATGTTTCTAACCGCTGTCCACAGGGCTGGGCACAGTTCTCTTCAAAGTGTTACTACTTCTCTAATGAGACAAAGAACTGGACAGACGGTCGCAGTGACTGCAAGCAATGGGGAGCTGACCTGGTGATTATAGAGAGTGAAGAGGAACAGGTAAGGCTCTGTAAAATAATTGTGAATGAGTGGGTGGATATAAAACTGACAACATGCATTCATAAGAAGCCACTGTAAATGTAATTATGTAATTATATCTCATCTTGTGTTGGTTCTTACAATCTAACGTGTTCAATATTACCACTATGGGTGAATCGCATTTATCAGTGGGGTGTGGCTCATGCTGTGGCTCAGTATCTCACAGATCCAGAAAGTGTCAGTGTGGACTGTTTGTCTCTCAGTGTCTACATCTACAGAGTGAGCAGTGAGGGTCATTCTGTGTTTGTTTTCAGCGGTTCATCAATAACAAAATAGGACACTTTACCTGGATTGGACTACGTTACTCAGCAGATAAGGGTAACTGGCTCTGGGTGAATGGAACCCCTCTGCAGCAAGGGTAAGAATTCTTACAGAAACAGCACAGGACATAAAAATATAGACAGACACAATCATGTATAATTTTAAACAACACCTTGGCAGATCAGAAATATGAATGTTCCTCTGATGGTAGCCAGTCTAAGGTTTGTGTTACTGCAGTGAAATATGTCACTGGGTATGTTTCTGGTTATGATAGTGCATATGTGTACTTGACCCTTTTTATCTTTAATATTGTTCTGTTTGTACAATGAGGTTGATTTAATGAGTACAGCTAATCCAGAATTATCTTCCAACAAGATATATTTCCGCTGTCTGAACTCTCTAATAGATGGCAATAGACCGAGAATGAGAAGGAGTCACTGTATCTCCGTAGGAAACAGCAGAGACGTAGAGCTTCTGTGTCTCAGTCTTTGCTTCCTTTACAGATTCTGGGAGAGTGGAGAGCCAGATGTTAAGAATCAATTTCATTGTGCCCTGATTGGCCATAAATTGAATGCACGGGATGCTTTTTACTGTTCTAATAAGCAAAATTTCATCTGTGAGACTAAAACCTAATAAACCATTTTTTATCATTGTATGTTTTTGGTTCTCTCATCTTGTGAGAGGCCGTTGACCATGCCAGCTTTGACAGTCAAACACAGGACCAATAAGCAGACCACAGTGTTACCGTTTCTGTTGGGAATATATGGAATATACATACTGCTGTCTTTACTAGAAATGTATCTGTGAGACTAAGCTTTATTAAATGCATTGAAATGACTGTACATGCAGAGTAGATTTAAGCTATTACATTATTGGTTTTATGGACATATTGTAAGTATAAAAAATCCAAAACCATACATTTGAAATGGTCCTCATCTTGCTGTTGTGATACTGTAAATTTAAATTGAAATCGAGAACAGCAGTCACTGCTAAAAAATCAAATGTGTTCATTGGGCCTCATTTATCAATAATTTTGTAAATATGCACATAAGTTTCCCCGTAAAATTATACAAACTAACAACTGCCGCCGCATTTATCAAACGTTCGGAGGCACTTAGTTTCAATCGTATCCCCGTGCGTATGTTGATAAATCCCAATCAGTCGTAAATTGGAAGCGCGTTCACGGTCGCCTCATTGTAGCGCACCTCACGCGGTGACAGGGGGTCGGCCAGTAGGGTCATCAACCACTGCTTCAGCGGGTAACCCATGTGTTGGAATGGCATAAGATCTTCTTGTTTGCCTCGTTAAGTCTGGCTCTAAGATGTTGCACAGCCTCAATTTAGAAAGGTTCTAGGGAATTGGAACCGACTCATGAGCCACTCGTCATCCTTCGCAAAAAAAGTCATACCGGTCCCTGAAAATGCGATCTCGCCAAAGTGCTCTCGCCAAATCCTCTAATACTGCAAGGTCCGCCATTGCAAGCTTGGACTTAACAGCATTTTGGCCACTTAAATAGTATTTCTCATCAATTATTTAAATGACAAAACTGCAATTATGAAATCATAGCAACATTTTTGTTTTACTTAATTAAAATAGTATTCACAAACAATTTACGTTAGTTTCTTTATAATTTATCTTTCTTTATGATATTTCAATATTTCATGACAAAATATGTTGACAAAGAAGCCCATTTAATGACCAATTTCATCAATAAAAGTTAAAAATTCAAGTTAAAAGACGAACTGCGGAGTTTACACACCCTGCGTGTGGTCTCAGGTTTTCGTAAATTTCCTTTGCACGTCCGAACAAGTTGGACTCCCCAAAACTTTGATAATTCCCAGTTTTCATGTGTAAATGTTGGTACAAAGGAATTATGAGAAATTTTGTTCGTATGTTGCTTGATAAATGAGGCCCATTGTGTGAAAGTATGAGCTAATAGGAAGAGCTCTCAGTACCTACTTACTCACTCTCTCATAAAGGCTCTCCAAACAGAGGCTGTGTCCTAAAGACATGTACCCACAAGTAAACAAGTGGTATGTGACTCTATGACTTAAATTCAATAAACATTTATCCTCAACTCTGACTTACAAGTAATATCCTTGCTTTATAATCTTTGCTGCAATTGATAATCAAATTAAAGGACTAATGTGTATTGAATTTAGGCTTATGTGGTTCCTGTATTACCTTAATCTCAATCTGGCTGTATCACAGAAGCAAGTCCACAAGCTAAGAGTGTGTGTAAATGCTACATTAATACTCATAAATACCAAACTGATAAAGTACTAAAAATTATATTCCATGCATTTTTGAAGATGTTTCAAAATGTATTAAACTGTGTCATTAAAGTTTTCGTTATTCTGAATGTTAGTTTGCTGCTGAAATATTCTGCTTCAATTCCATCTTTTTTTCTTTGTAATCATTTGTTTCAATCATTTCCTCATCACTTCAACATGAGCAGATCTTACAGGATAATCTGAGAAGTGGTGCAGTTCAGCTACAGTTTCCTAATTTTATTGGCAACCAGCACAACTTTCCTTAGAAGTGGTGACTTTCACACTTTAAAGGAAGTTAAAATAAAAGCTTTACGTAGTATATATAATGCTTTCATAAACTTGACATAATGGCTTCATGCACACGCAAATGTAGTGCTTCATAAAGGGTGGCAAAACATCTTCTTATACAACATCATGCCAAATGTGACATAACCAACAATATCACCTGGCTAATGGCTAAACATTATAAAGGGTGCATAAAACCTGCTTATGTAGGATCCTAGCCTAACTGTGATATAACTCATGATGTCACTTGATGTCGTGAAACAGTCCAAATCAACCCGAGAGAAGTGAGTCCCCTTGAATGCTGTTACAATTTTACTATATATGCAGTAAATTATACATTTAACAAATTAAACATGGTGTGTACACACGGACACACACACACACACGCACACACACATTCACACACATACACACACTCTCTCTCTCAACACACAAAAAGGGAAATTTTTATTCAGTATACATTGATAAAAATTCTGAATGCTCTGGTAAGTTATGAGTTCATTGATGGTTTGTATTGTTTCACTTAACCAGCATTACTTTGCCACTCTGACATATTAACTTTGTACTCATAGTTATGTCAGGTGCACACTTATGTGTAATGTTGTTACAGTTTTTTTACAATCGCTAACATCCTTTTGTCCAATCTGTAGTCACATTTTCAAAACTCTAAACACAATTAGCACAACATCCGTCTGTTGTGGACCATACCATTAACACAATTCATGTTGCTTTCAAGAATATGCAGTCAATTAACACATTTCTAAAATGCTTAACAGTTCTTTACATACAAGCTTACCCAATACCAAAATTATGGACCTTTCTTGTCTTATTTACAAATGCTTGCACACAGCATGCCAGAAATGAAAACCTAATGTTCAAAACCTTAAATATAGCATAAAGCCTCTACTTCTGTAACAACAGCAGCTCAAAAGCTATATTGAAACAGCTGATAAGCATTTTGAAACATTGAGAAATAGCTGATTTACTGTAATTGTGTATTTTATTTTTACACATTTGGAACCAAAGGCCATGTATGTTGGATTTTTTGTTGTTCACTGGCAGCAATTTCATGTTGCTAATAAAGCTTTTACTGCAGCATTTCTGTCTCTTACAATTTGTTTCTACTACATTCTATAAAGTAAAGATGACTCATTCACTTTTATAGATAGTGTGTTGCCAAAAATGCACACGTTTGACACTCAAACCAAACCAAAAAATGTAGAGTGGTTCACAGTAAAAGGAAACTGAATTATAAAAAACAATGGATTTCATTTCATACCATCAACTGTTACTATTTTGAAAGTCATTGTGCTATGATTGACTAGATGTTCCTCTTGGATAGAAAACGTGTTAGTGTTTTGACAGAATGATTTGATATTGAGTCGGGTTTGCCGTGTTTTGATAGAGTTAGTGTATGTAGAGAAAGTTGTTTTGCATTTTGACATGTATAGTTGGTATTTAATGAACAAAATGTGCTTTTGAGCAGAAAATGAACTATTTGGCTAATTGTGTGATGTAGGTGTGTTGCTGTATTAAGAGTTTAGAAAAAGTATCTTAAGTATAGGTAAACGCTTGTTAGCAATTGTAAAAAACTGTAATTGGAGTTAAAATATTGTGAATATTATATGTGAAAGTATATTATTTATGCATCTAGTGTTCACGTTTAGAAAGGAAGAAATGCCATTATGTTGATCATTTTTACCATTTCTGTCATTTTTTCTTTTGTACTCATAAACTGAAAAGTAACACTGCTACCTTGTGGCTGAGTGTAAAATAGATGGTAAAAAACGCACGATAGGATGAGTGTGATTAAAATATTAACATGAAACGTGAAACAATAGAAGACAGATATTCAAAAAGAGTGCAAACCATGAAAAAATGCAAATGCAAACCAACTGAAAGAAGCTCCTCGTTATTATCAGATCACATCTTTCTTATTTTCAGAAATACTCTGTTTTCTAAGAAATATGCAGATGTTTACATGATGCTGTTTTATTTGTTGCTTATTGGTGATCACAAAGCTGGTACTTCGGCTTCTTGTACATGCTAAGCTGCTACTCAATCCTGGCCCTGGATCTGTAGCATAGCTTTCTATGCTATATCATGTGTAACATCTGGAGCAGGAGAAAGGCATTTTGATTGTGTTATCGCAGGATCAACAAGATGGAAAACAATCTCAGAAAAGATTGTTCAAATTGATGCGTGATTTCATCATGTCTCATGAGTGTATTCGAAAATATGAAAAACTGTAAAGTTTTAATTAAAGCTCTCATATTGTGACTATAAACCTGTGTAAAACGAATAATCAGACCAGCTGCAATCATGATCTCTTTAGAACTATATTTTCTTTTTTCCATCTTTTGCATTTTTTTTATTTACATAAAGTTCATGCTCCTTTACTGAACCATTGTTGTTTTCTGTGTCTGATGCTGCAATTATTGTCAGCTCTCCGTTTCCCAATGAGAACTGGAGACCTTGAATCGCTCTCCACTGGTGTGGAGTGTCACTAAACAAACACTTTGAAGCTGCAATGAGTATAGCTATTGCCTACACACATTTGGATGTACAGTGCTGTGTTTGGCTGTTTGGTTTTGGTTGAGTTCACCTTCTCCCACTGAGGAAGCAAGAGAGGGGTGAAGTAGATGGCCAATGGGATGAGCACACAGAGTGCACCCATCACTCATGGGAGTTGTAGTATCATGTAGTATCACCACTAATTGATTTAACTATTTCAGATGGCTTTTGTAAAATACAATAATTTTTTAAATAGAAAATGCTACTGGAAGGTCACCTGCCAAAGCGCCGAGTATGTGAACAATTTACACACCATTGCTGAATTCTACCCACATTTGCGAAGGGGGGGGGGGGGGGGGGGTATTAATGTCAAGCCCTGATCAGCTTCCTGATCTCTCAATGCGATTTCTTCTTTCTGCTCAAGTACCACAGACCACAGTGACAGAAAATATATAAAAAGAAATACTGGACGGAGCACTAGCAGCAGTTGTCAGAAATGGCAGCATTAGTCTCCAAAGATTCAGAGGGTATATACACTGACCTGAACTCTCCATACCAAGATGTGTACAGCACACTGCACCAGACCTCACTCAACAGCCCAGGAGCTCAGCACAAAGGTAAGAACACCTGCACAGTGTATTAAAGAGCAGCACACAGGTAAGAACACCTGCACAGTGTATTAAAGAGCAGAATAATCAAGGGAAAACAAAATAGAATCCACAAATTATTTTAGTAAGAGTTCAATTCTCAAGTGTGAGCTGTGAGCTTGTAGCTCCAAGCTTTCTCCTAGAGCCGAGCTCCCAGCTCCCAGTTTCCTGATCTGAGCTCGCACCTCATAGCTCGCTCATCCCAGCTCCCAGCTCTCAGATCGTACCTATCAGCTCACTCTTGCCCGAAGACCTCTTGTGTTACCGTATATTACTTTAATTTGAAGAAATATTAGAACATATCAATTATTGCAATGTGCATCACTGTAAGACGCAAAGGGAGGTTAATGCTGGAGTTGGCAATTTTTATGGTAGAATATAATTTTACTACATAGAAATGTCAAGAGACCATTAGAAAACGCTTGTTTGTGTAAAGGGGTTAAACGGGTTGTTATTCTTGGTTAGTTTGTGTGGAGCTCTAAATGACGTGTGGCAGTCTACCCATTTTGCATTTATTTAGGCTTATTTGATATTTTAAAATAGAAGTAGGCCTATGGATTTTAATTGTAATTTAATTAATGGATTAAGATAACCAGCTCATATAAATAGCGACACGCATCCGGAAGCATGGACGTGGGGTGGGCATGTAAGTTGCAAAAAACTGGCTGTGGTATACCGAGGGGTTGATGGTGCTACCGCCAAGAGGTAAATATTTTTCTTGACCTGTAGTGGTACTGGGCCAGAGTACGCACAGTCATGAATGTTGAGCATTGACATTCATATTAGCCAACTGAAGACACAAATATACACAACTTTTTAAAAAAGTGTTTATATCTCATTCTTTCTGGTTGTCTGTGACTGTTGGCCCTAATTTTCCATTGTCTCATTTGTCATATCTATTTTAAACTGTTAAGCGAACAGTTTTCTTGACGTCAAGAAACCATTTTAGAAACTTGAATGTGGCAAACCACCTCGCGTTTCTTAATTTGAACGTGAATCTGCTGGTATCTGTTAGCATAGCTTGACTTTACCACTCTCCCCCCAAAAGTGTGGCTGTTTGCCCCAATATATACATAGCCTCACTCCTCTGCCTGAATCGGCTGGCTGCTAATTACCATTCTCTTATTTATTTAAGCTTTATTTATACAGGGCAGGTTGACTGAGCCTGTATGTTCTTTTACAGCAATGCCCTGTTTAACACACACTTAGATACCCAACCATACGAATAAATTACATAAAATCAGTAGTACAATATAAATAAAAACATAATAAGTTCAGAAACAGTCCTAGTGACCAATTGCATGAAGTTCTATGCTTTTTATAACTGATTTAAATTCTCAAAGAATAACCAGGTCTGTGAGCCGAACCTCCCTCTGTAAGCTATTCCAGGCAGATAGTGCAGAGAAGTTAAATGCCTTTTTACCTAGCTCAGTACGGACAGTAGGAACCTTCGTTATCAATGTGTCTGTTATCCTTACTGGTATGCACTCTAATTCTGGGTCAAATAACAAGAAAGGTAGCACGGAAGAATTCACAAAATTGTCTTGTAAATGAAAACACACCTGTGGCTAAGTCGATGCGTGGATAGGGCGAGCCAAGCAACCACTTTATACAGTGAGCAATGATGACTGAGGCTTCTACTTGTGATAAATCTCAGGGCTCCATGATACACTGTGTCTTATCATGTGAAGACGATAGTAACACAGGTTACCATAATCACAAACTGGCAATAAGGTAGCTTTGACAAACGTACATTTAAAGAGAAACTCGATTTATTTCTAAAGTAAAAACTCAACTTGCCTGTCTTAATCAGATGTTGGAAGTGATAGTTTAAAGACCGCTGATCATCAAGAAAGAAACCTAAGTATAGGCTGTTACAGGCTCTATAGATTGGCCTTGTAAAGTGGTAATACTTTGGTTTAATGATGTGTAGCCTACTTACAGTACTATTCGATAAAACCATAAGCTTGGCTTTTTCAGCATCCAGAACAAGTTTCAGGTGGAAAATCTGAGCCTGCACCAGATTAAAAACATGCTGCAGTTTCTAAAGAGCCTTATTCAGGGTAGAATCAAAACAGTATACAGCTGTCAGCATAAAATGAAAAGCAGAATCTGGAACATTTTCACTAAGGCAGTTTATATAGACAGTGAACAAGTCACAGAAGTTGATCTTCAGACTCTTTGAGAGAGCATTTGAATCTTCACCCTGCTGATCTACACATTTTGTCAAAGGTCCTCTGACATTCAGATATCACCATTCCCCCTGCCCTGTATGCCCACTCCTTCACTTCAGTAGTCAAACTGTATACACCAATATTGGTTTAATTGCCGTTTAGACCATAGTAAAATGTTTACTGAAATGTTTACTGTTTAGTGAACCTGTGTTTATACATTAACTGAAATGGCACAACCAAGTACTGAACTGCAGAACTGAGATTTTTATTTACTGTGCAACTTGTACATACAAGTCCCAAGAGCAGGATCAGTGATGCGTTATCTCTCTTACCATGTAAGTACACTGTTTATTTATTGCATAACACAGCAATATCAAAAGCACATCCTGTATTTTGTCTTTAAAATATTTTAAGTTTTGTGTGTCTCAGGCATTGTGAGTGCAGTGATGGGCCCCACTATTTGGATAATGCTTGTGTGTTCCATCTGCAAATGTGTAATCAGCCACCATTTCACTCGTGGATTGAGGGAGGGTTTCTGTGGACAGGGTGTCCCCTGCTCTTTGCTCAATAGTGACACCCCTGGTCAGTTAGGAACCTGCGATCTTTCAGTGCAGACAATGCAAGGCATAGACATGATTTTTGGGCTACAATCAGGGGTTAAATTGGGGGTGGACGCAGGTGGACGGCGTCCACCCACCTTTGGTAAATAAATAAATCATTTTGACCGGCAGTTTTACAAATAAGTATGACAATCCAGTCCATTTTTCGTATGCTCCAGTCCATGTGTTCCCTCTAGCCAGTTACTCGCTCAACTAATCAAAAATCCGAAGCAAAAAAACTTAGGACGAACAGTCGTATATATAGACAGGCACAGAAAGAAAAATATCGTTGACTGTCTTGATTGTTTGGATACGAACGCGGTAGGTAATTTCATTAACATGTAATTTCATCTAGGCTGTGCAACATTTTAAAGAGAGATGAATAAACTTTGATTGCTTGAGCAAAATCATCAGGTTGCTGGTCAGCAACTAAGCTAGGATTGAATAGCTATTTCCCCCATAACGTTTTATTCAGCGGCGACTGGTGACTCTTGAGCTGAAAATTGGTGGGGCGCAAAACTTTCCTTTAAACTAATCATTGATCTCAACCTGTTTTCATTAGTAATTTTCCTTTATTATCAAGCGTGCCAACGATCAGACTAATCAAATGGCAAGTAGTCCAACACACAGCATCTTCATACGGTGTAAGGGGGATTAAATTATAAATTCAATTTATCCATTAAAAATCCGTTTTAATCACCAAGTAGTCTACACTAGATACACCAGTCTGTTATCTACCGTGTTAGCTTTCAGAATAACCAGCAAAAACAAAACCAGCAATTCAATTTTGTTTACAATCTACGCATTGCAGATATTTGCCATGAATACGAGTGCGGAGAAAGAAGTGTGGAATGTATCCACAAATAATGTTGATTAAAAATGTGCACAATTTCGTACTGCAAATGAAATACATGTAGGCTATAAGGCCTAGGCTATTCAATAAAACTGCCTATTTGGGGAGAGCTGGCTATATATGATAGTATTGAGTAGCCCATTTTGTGGATTAATTGTATTGATGCTCATTGCTTAGTGATTAAAACGGATTTTTCTAAATCGCATTTATCATTTAATCTCCCTAACACAATGCCAAGAAGCTGTGTCCATTTCCAATTGATTAGTGAGATGTTTGCATGCTTGTTAATCACTGAAAATCAATTAAAACAGTTTGAGATCAATGATTAGTTTAAAGGAAAGTTCTGCACCCCACCAATTTTTGATGATGAAAGATGAAAGACAGGAGGAAGAAAGGGAGGACAAAAGAGGATGACGACAGATTATTTTCGGGGGTAAAAGAAATTCTCAGCATTAATGACACTCAATGAATGTGAAATATTTTATGTAAAAGCTTGCATCAATAGTATACATTCTTTTAAAACATTGTTTCCCTTCATTACAATTTTGTGCACGATATATTAAAGATACAACTATTTTGAGCTGAGACATTCATTGTACCTTTTTTCACCCACCTCCCACGGGATCTCAGGGTCCACCCACCTCCCAAATCCCAATTTAATGCCTGGCTACAATGAAAATAAGGGGTAGCTGACTGCATGTGCTTGTCTGCTGCCTCCTGAATGTACAGAGGCTCAAATCCTGCACACTTGCTTTTCTTCTGAAGAAATTTTTTGACCAAATGTAGTCACATAAAATTGAGATAGAAATGGAGTAGGCCCACACTCTTATATTTATTTAGGAGTGCAGGCCTCCTGTATTTTTATTTAGTGAATATTTGGTAGTTGCGTAGGTGAAAGTAGTGTTAGCATAGAAGTAGAGTTTGCAGTAGTGGATTTTTATTTGCTGTTGTAAAACTTTAGTTTATTGCAGTATGTTTGGTTTGAAATTAAACTAAAAACTAGCAACAAGAACAATATAAAACATCAAAGAAATGAGACATTCTGCTTAACTTGTCTGTTTTCTTGACCGCAGAGCACAGGGGGCAAAGCTCACATCCCTACAGACGGGTTGCAGTGTGTCTGGGGCTGCTGTGTGCTCTCTTATTGGCTGCCACAATAATCCTGTGTATCCTCTGTGAGTAACTGGCTGTGTCTCTTTACTGTGATCCTGGTAAAATGTCATTTTAAACTAAAAAATAGATCTGTTGTGTCATTTGACAAATGAATATCATATAGTGGGATTAACTTTTGGGCTTTTGGGCAATCCCCTCTGTTTTCACATAGCTATTGATGTGAGGGTGCATGGGGGGTAGGACCCAAGCGCGGAGTCAAAAATATTCAAAAAACCAACGGGGAAAACCTGAACTGAGAATGTTACTTTTAATAAGAAAAAAAAACAAAAGGAGAACAAAAACACAGCCACGCAGGGCAAGTCTCAAAACTGGGGTAGGCAAGAGTTCTTGAAATACAAAACAAGGAAGATCCAAAAAACATAAGAAAGCACAAACAGAACACGGGCAAGGAGAACAACACTCACAGCAAAAACACTTCGACATATGAAGGAGCATGAACCGGAACACAATCCAAGATACACGCAAGAACCAAACAACTGACAACCAACAACCAGCAAGGAACAAACCAACAGACTAACAAACCAACAAGGATCCAGCACCTGAGTCCAGGAGAAGGGAAACTTAAATAGACAGACACTGACGAGACACAGGAGGGCACCATGAACAATCAGGCCACGGAAGGGAAGGGGAAACGAGACAGCCAGAAAACAATGATTAGACAATTGAAAACAATCATACAATTAAACGGGGGAGCAGGACACAAAACAGAAGTGCCGCCACCTAGCGGCCCAACAAGGGAAACACAGACAGGAACACAGAACCGTGACAATTTTTGTAGATTCTATTTTAAGAAAAATAAATGTTTTTAAGTAGTAAATTAGTTACTACATAAGAGCTAATATGTGATGTTGATGCCTTGATCATTGTTGGTCATTATTTTTTTTCCAAAATCCATTCAAATGTAGTTTTTACTGTGAAATTTGCCTAAAAAAAATTGTATATGTAAAAAAATCTAACATAATTTATATAATTTGTCACCCATCTATATGTATATATATTCATTCACATTGTTAAATGTATACTGAAATATTCTTATAAAGCCCAAATAAACAAAAAGATTGTTCATAATTCTCTAAAACTGTGTAAATTAATACATTGACTTAACAACACAAATTAAAAATTCTTTAAAAACTTTTTTCCTAGTTTGCCTAAATTTATTCATTCACAGTTCACAAACTTAACAAATGATGTGGTCAACCTATGGGCTTAAGCTTCTGTTTCCACAGGTTAGCACAGAAGTCTGTATCATACTGAGGTGAAATTCTGTAAAACTCCTTGATCGATACTTATTTTTCCTAAGGAATGCATTTCCCCTTGTGTATTAGATACAAGTTTATCAGAGAACTATTCAATGTTGGAGAGAGATCTGAAGGAGCTCAGAAGCAACTGCAGCACCATGAATACAGAGAAAGTCCAGCTACAGGGTAAGTACAATGAAGTAATTAAGAAACTCCTCTTTTTGTAGCAGTACTGTTTCTCCAGTTCACAGTAAGTGGTGCTACTCTGTTGTCCATCTGCAGAAAAGCATTTACTTTTACACTGTTACAATGAAATGATCATTCTCAGAGTCTGCTGCTTGTTCTTTCTGTACAGGGAATGTGTCTAACCGCTGTCCACAGGGCTGGGCACAGTTCTCTTCAAAGTGTTACTACTTCTCTAATGAGACGAAGAGCTGGGCAGACAGTCGCAGTGACTGCAAGGAATGGGGAGCTGACCTGGTGATTATAGAGAGTGAAAAGGAACAGGTAAGGCTCTGTAAAATAATTGTGAATGAGTGGGTGGAGATAAAACTGACAACATGCATTCATAAGAAGCCACTGTAAATGTAATTATGTAATTATATCTCATCTTGTGTTGGTTCTTGCATTCTCACGTGTTCAATATTACCACTATGGGTGAATCGCAATCATCAGTGGGGTGTGGCTCATGCTGTAGCTCAGTATCTCACAGATCCAGAAAGTGTCAGTGTGGACTGTTTGTCTCTCAGTGTCTACATCTACAGAGTGAGCAGTGAGGGTCATTCTGTGTTTGTTTTCAGCGGTTCATCAAAAAACAAATAAAAAACTTCACCTGGATTGGACTGAGTTACTCAGCAGCTACGGGTAACTGGCTCTGGGTGAATGGAACCCCTCTGCAGAAAGGGTAAGATTTCTTACAGAAACAGCACAGGATGTAAAAATATAGACAGACACAATCATGTATAATTTTAAACAACATCTTGGCAGAACAGAAATATGAATGTTCCTCTGATGGTAGCCAGTCTAAGGTTTGTGTTACTGCAGTGAAATATGTCACTGGGTATGTTTCTGGTTATGATAGTGCATATGTATACTTTACACTTTTTATCTTTAATATTGTTCTGTTTGTACGATGAGGTGGATTTAATGAGTACAGTTAATCCAGAATTATCTTCCAACAAGATATATTTCTGCTGTCTGAACTCTCTCACAGATGGCAATAGACAGAGAATGAGAAGGAGTCACTGTATCTCCGTAGGAAACAGCAGAGAAATAGAGCTTCTGTGTCTCAGTCTTTGCTTCCTTTACAGACTCTGGAAAAGTGGAGAGTCAGGTGGTAAAAGTGGATTTGAATGTGCCCTGATTGGCCCTACGTTGAAAGCATGGGATGCTTTTTACTGTTCTAATAATCAAAATTTCATCTGTGAGACTAAAGACTAATAAACCATTTTTTATCATTGTATGTTTTTGGTTCTCTCATCTTGTGAGAGGCCGTTGGCCATGCCTGGTTTGACAGTCAAACACAGGACCAATAAGCAGACCACAGTGTTACCGTTTCTGTTGGGAATATATGGAATATACATACTGCTGTCTTTACTAGAAATGTATCTGTGAGACTAAGCTTCATTAAATGCATTGAAATGACTGTACATGCAGAGTAGATTTAAGCTATTACATTATTGGTTCTATGGACATATTGTAAGTATAAAAAATCAAAAACCATACATTTGAAATGGTCCTCATCTTGCTGTTGTGATACTGTAAATTTAAATTGAAATCGAGAACAGCAGTCACTGCTAAAAAATCAAATGTGTTCATTGGGCCTCATTTATCAATAATTTCGTAAATATGCACATAAGTTTCCCCGTAAAATTATACAAACTAATAACTGCCGCCGCATTTTTCAAACGTTCGGAGGCACTTAGTTTCAATCGTATCCCCGTGCGTATGTTGATAAATCCCAATCAGTCGTAAATTGGAAGCGTGTTCACTGTCGCCTCACTGTAGCGCACCTCACGCGGTGACAGGGGGTCGGCCAGTGGGGTCATCAACCCCTGCTTCAGCGGGTAATCCATGTGTTGGAATGGCATAAGATCTTCTTGTTTGCCTCGTTAAGTCTGGCTCTAAGATGCTGCACAGTCTCAATTTAGAAAGGTTCTAGGGAATTGGAACCGACTCATGAGCCACTCGTCATCCTTCGCAAAAAAAGTCATACCGGTCCCTGAAAATGCGATCTCGCCGAAGTGCTCTCGCCAAATCCTCTAATACTGCAAGGTCCGCCATTACAAGCTTGGACTTAACAGCATTTTGGCCATTTAAATAGTATTTCTCATCAATTATTTAAATGACAAAACTGCAATTATGAAATCATAGCAACATTTTTGTTTTACTTAATTAAAATTGTATTCACAAACAATTTACGTTAGTTTCTTTCTAATTTATCTTTCTTTATGATATTTCAATATTTCATGACAAAATATGTAGACAAAGAAGCCCATTTAATGACCAATTTCATCAATAAAAGTTAAAAATTCAAGTTAAAAGACGAACTGCGGAGTATACACACCCTGCGTGTAGTCTCAGGTTTTCGTAAATTTCCTTTGCACGTCCGAACAAGTTGGACTCCCAAAAACTTTGATAATTCCCAGTTTTCACGTGTAAATGTAGGTACAAAGTAATCACGAGAAATTTTGTTCATATGTTGCTTGATAAATAAGGCCCATTGTGTGATAGTATGAGCTAATAGAAAGTGCTCTCAGTACCTACTTACTATCTCATGAAGGCTCTCCAAACAGAGGCTGTGTCCTAAAGACATGTACCCACAAGTAAACAAGTGGTATGTGACTCTATGACTTAAATTCAATAAACATTTATCCTCAACTCTGACTTACAAGTAATATCCTTGCTTTATAATCCTTGCTGCAATTGATAATCAAATTAAAGGACTAATGTTTATTGAATGTAGGCTTATGTGGTTCCTGTATTACCTTAATCTCAATCTGGCTGTATCACAGAAGCAAGTCCACAAGCTAAGAGTGTGTGTAAATGCTACATTAATACTCATAAATACCAAACTGATGAAGTACTAAAAATTATATTCCATGCATTTTTGAAGACATTTCAAAATGTATTAAACTGTGTCATTAAAGTTTTCGTTAGTCTGAATGTTAATGCTGAAATATTCTGCTTCAATTTCAGCTTTTTTTTCTTTGTAATCATTTGTTTCAATCATTTCCTCATCACTTCAACATGACCAGATCTTACAGGATAATCTGAGAAGTGGTGCAGTTCAGCTACAGTTTCATAATTTTATTGGCATCCAGCACAACTTTCCTTAGAAGTGGTGACTTTCACACTTTAAAGGAAGTTAAAATAAAAGCTTTACGTAGTATATATAATGCTTTCATAAACTTGACATAATGGCTTCATGCACACGCAAATGTAGTGCTTCATAAAGGGTGGCAAAACATCTTCTTATACAACATCATGCCAAATGTGACATAACCAACAATATCACCTGGCTAATGGCTAAACATTATAAAGGGTGCATAAAACCTGCTTATGTAGGATCCTAGCCTAACTGTGATATAACTCATGATGTCACTTGATGTCGTGAAACAGTCCAAATCAACCCGAGAGAAGTGAGTCCCCTTGAATGCTGTTACAATTTTACTATATATGCAGTAAATTATACATATAACAAATTAAACATGGTGTGTACACGCGGACACACACACACACACGCACACACACATTCACACACATACACACACTCTCTCTCTCAACACACAAAAAGGGAAATTTTTATTCAGTATACATTGATAAAAATTCTGAATGCTCTGGTAAGTTATGAGTTCATTGATGGTTTGTATTGTTTCACTTAACCAGCATTACTTTGCCACTCTGACATATTAACTTTGTACTCATAGTTATGTCAGGTGCACACTTGTATGTAATGTTGTTACAGTTTTTTTACAATCGCTAACATCCTTTTGTCCAATCTGTAGTCACATTTTCAAAACTCTAAACACAATTAGCACAACATCCGTCTGTTGTGGACCATACCATAAACACAATTCATGTTCCTTTCAAGAATATGCAGTCAATTAACACATTTCTAAAATGCTTTAGAATTTCTTTCTTTACATACAAGCTTACCCAATACCAAAATTATGGACCTTTCTTGTCTTATTTACAAATGCTTGCACACAGCATGCCAGAAATGAAAACCTAATGTTCAAAACCTTAAATATAGCATAAAGCCTCTACTTCTGTAACAACAGCAGCTCAAAAGCTAGATTGAAACAGCTGATATGAATTTTGAAACATTGAGAAATAGCTGATTTACTGTAATTGTGTTTTTTATTTTTACACATTTGGAACCAAAGGCCATGTATGTTGGATTTTTTGTTGTTCACTGGCAGCAATTTCATGTTGCTAATAAAGCTTTTACTGCAGCATTTCTGTCTCTTACAATTTGTTTCTACTACATTCTATAAAGTAAAGATGACTCATTCACTTTTATAGATAGTGTGTTGCCAAAAATGCACACGTTTGACACTCAACCAAAAAATGTAGAGTGGTTCACAGTAAAAGGAAACTGAATTATAAAAAACAATGGATTTCATTTCATACCATCAACTGTTACTATTTTGAAAGTCATTGTGCTATGATTGACTAGATGTTCCTCTTGGATAGAAAACGTGTTAGTGTTTTGACAGAATGATTTGATATTGAGTCGGGTTTGCCGTGTTTTGATAGAGTTAGTGTATGTAGAGAAAGTTGTTTTGCATTTTGAAATGTATAGTTGGTATTTAATGAACAAAATGTGCTTTTGAGCAGAAAATTAACTATTTGGCTAATTGTGTGATGTAGGTGTGTTGCTGTGTTAAGAGTTTAGAAAAAGTATCTTAAGTATAGGTAAACGCTTGTTAGCAATTGTAAAAAACTGTAATTGGAGTTAAAATATTGTGAATATTATATGTGAAAGTATATTATTTATGCATCTAGTGTTCACATGTAGAAAGGAAGAAATGCCATTATGTTGATCATTTTTACCATTTCTGTCATTTTTTCTTTTGTACTCATAAACTGAAAAGTAACACTGCTACCTTGTGGCTGAGTGTAAAATAGATGGTAAAAAACGCACGATAGGATGAGTGTGATTAAAATATTAACATGAAACGTGAAACAATAGAAGACAGATATTCAAGAAGAGTGCAAACCATGAAAAAATGCAAACACAAACCAACAAAAAGAAGGTCCTCGTTATTATCAGATCACATCTTTTTTATTTTTAGAAATTCTCTGTTTTCTAAGAAATACGCAGATGTTTACATGATGCTGTTTTATTTGTTGTTTATTGGTGATCACAAAGCTGGTACTTTGGCTTCTTGTACATGCTAAGCTGCTACTCAATCCTGGCCCTGGATCTGTAGCATAGCTTTCTATGCTATATCATGTGTAACATCTGGAGCAGGAGAAAGGCATTTTAATTGTGTTATCGCAGGATCTACAAGATGGAAAACAATCTCAGAAAAGATCGTTCAGATTGATGCGTGATTTCATCATGTCTTATGAGTATATTCGAAAATATATAAAACTGGAAAGTTTTAATTAGTGCTCTCATATTGTGACTATAAACCTGTGTAAAACGAATAATCAGACCAGCTGTAATCACAATCTTTTTAGAACTATATTTTCTTTTTTCCATCTGTGACGACTGTCTCTAATATTGTTTTATTTTTATTGTAGTTACAGGAGTCGGCCAGTGTGTGCGGTGCACCCCTTTCTAATTGAGAGCACCTGGGGGTAAACCCTATAATAAGGAAGCCCCCAGTGCTTTCTGGGCCGCTTTTCTCTCTTTCTTTCTCACTCTGTTCCAGGTAATCCTGCACCAGATCGGGTGGTTTGACGGCCCGCGGGTTTTTCCCTTCACCCTCTTTTATTCACAGGTTTTGCGTTGTACATTCACATCCCATATTTGCACACGCGCATCCACACACATTTAATATAAATACCCTACATTTCACTCATTCACTCATACATGTATTATTGTTTTCTTCTTAATAAATAATTCCTTTGTTTAAAAGTATACCTTGTTGTGTTGTCTCCCTTTTTTTCACGACTATAGCTTAAGTCGTAACACATCTTTTGCAGTTTTTTCATTTGGATAAAGTTCATGCTCCTTTACTGAACCATTGCTGTTTTCTGTGTCTGATGCTGCAATTATTGTCAGCACTCCGTTTCCCAATGAGAACTGGAGAACTTGAATCTCTCTCCACTGGTGTGGAGTGTCACTAAACAAACACTTTGAAGCTGCAATGAGTATAGCTATCGCCTACACACATTTGGAGGTACAGTGCTGTGTTTGGCTGTTTGATTTTGGTTGAATTCACCTTCTCCCACTGAGGAAGCAAGAGAAGGGTGAAGTAGATGGCCAATGGGATGAGCGCACAGAGTGCACCCATCACTCATGGGAGTTGTAGTATCATGTAGTATCACCACAAATTGATTTAACTATTTCAGATGGCTTTTGTAAAATACAATAATTTTTTAAATAGAAAATGCTACTGGAAGGTCACCTGCCAAAGCGCCTAGTATGTGAACAATTTACACACCATTGCTGAATTCTACCCACATTTGCGAAGGGGGGGGGGGGGGGGTATTAATGTCAAGCCCTGATCAGCTTCCTGATCTCTCAATGCGATTTCCTCTTTCTGCTCAAGTACCACAGACCACAGTGACAGAAAATATATAAAAAGAAATACTGGACGGAGCACTAGCAGCAGTTGTCAGAAATGGCAGCATTAGTCTCCAAAGATTCAGAGGGTATATACACTGACCTGGCCTGTCCAGACCAAGATGTGTACAGCACACTGGGCCAGACCTCACTCAACACCCCAGGAGCTCAGCACAAAGGTAAGAACACCTGCACAGTGTATTAAAGGGCAGCACACAGGTAAGAACAGCTGCACAGTGTATTAAAGAACAGCATAATCAAGAGATTATTGTCGCTTTTAGATGAGTTTGTGGAATATATTTTTTATTACATCAGTAGCACGTAGGGAAAACAAAATACAATCCAAAAATTATTTTAGTAAGAGTTCAATTCTCAAGTGTGAGCTGTGAGCTCATAGCTCCAAGCTTGCTCCTAGAGCCGAGCTCCCAGCTCCCAGTTTCCTGATCTGAGCTCGCACCTCATAGTTCGCTCATCCCAGCTCCCAGCTCTCAGATCGGACCTATCAGCTCACTCTTGCCCGAAGACCTCTTGTGTTACCGTATATTACTTTAATTGAGAGAAATATTAGAACATATCAATTATTGCAATGTGCATCATTGTAAGACGCAAAGGGAAGTTAATGCTGGAGTTAGCAATTTTTATGTTAGAATATAATTTTATTACATATAAATGTCAAGAGACCATTAGAAAACGCTTGTTTGTGTAAAGGGGTTAAACGAGGTGTTATTCTTGGTTAGTTTGTGTGGAGCTCTAAATGACCTGTGGCAGTCTACCCATTTTGCATTTAGGCTTATTTGATATTTTAAAATAGAAGTAGGCGTATGGATTTTAATTGTAATTTAATTAATGGATTAAGATAAACAGCTCATATAAATGGCGACACTCATCCGGAAGCATGGACGTGGGGTGGGCATGTAATTTGCAAAAAACTGGCTGTGGTATACCCAGGTGTTGACGGTGCTACCGCCAAGAGGTAAATATTTTTCTCGACTTGTAGTGGTACTGGGCCAGAGTATGCACAGTCATAAATGTTGAGCATTGCCATTCATATTAGCCAATTGAAGTCACAAATATACACAAATTAAAAAAAAAGTGTTTATATCTCATTCTTTCTGGTTGTCTGTGACTGATGGCCCTAATTTTCCATTGACTCAGTTGTCATATCTATTTTAAACTGTTAAGCGAACAGTTTTCGTGACGTCAAGAAACCTGAATGTGGCAAACCACCAAGCGTTTCTTAAATTGAACATGAATCTGCTGGTGTCTGTTAGCATAGCTTGACTTTACCACTCTCCCCCAAAAACTGTTTGCCCCAATATATACATAGCCTCACTCCTCAGCCTGACTTGGCTGGCTTTTAATAATTATTATTTTATTTATTTAAGCTTTATTTATACGGGGTAGGTTGACTGAGCATGTATGTTCTTTTACAGCAATGCCCTGTTTCACACACACTTAGATACCCAACCACAAAAATAAATTACATAAAATCAATAGTACAATATAGATAAAAACATAATAAGTTCAGAAGCAGTCATAGTGACCAATTGCGTGAAGTTCTCTGCTTTTTATAACTGATGTAAATTCTCAAAGAGTAACCAGGTCTGTGAGCCGAACCTCCCTCTGTAAGCTATTCCAGGCAGATAGTGCAGAGAAGTTAAAAGCCTTTTTACCTAGCTCAGTACGGACAGTAGGAACCTCCGTTATCAAAGTATGCGTTATCCATACTGGTATGCACTCTAATTCTGGGTCAAATAACAAGAAAGGTAGCTCAGAAGAATTCCCAATGATGAGTGAGGCTTCTACTTGTGATAAATCTCAGGGCTCCATGATACACTGTGTCTTATCATGTGAAGACGATAGTAACATAGGTTACCATAATCACGAACTGGCAATAAGGTAGCTTTGACAAATGTACATTTAAAGAGAAACTCGATTTATTTCTAAAGTAAAAACTCAACTTGCGTTTCTTAATCAGATGTTGGAAGTGATAGTTAAAAGCTGAGCATCAAGAAAGAAACCTTTCTTGTATAGACTCTCACAGGTTCAATAGATTGGCCTTGTAAAGTGATCATAGTTTGGTTTCATGATGTGTAACCTACTTACAGTACTATTCGATAATACCATAAGCTTGGCTTTTTCAGCATCCAGAACAAGTTTCAGGTGGAAAAACTGAGCCTGCGCTAGATTAAATACATGTTGCAGTTTCTAAAGAGCCTTATTCAGGGTAGAATCAAAACAGTATACAAAATGAAAAGCAGCATCTGGAACATTTTCACTAAGGCAGTTTATATAGACAGTGAACACGTCACAGGAGTAGATCTTCAGACTCTTTGAGAGAACATTTGAATCTTCACCCTGCTGGCCTACACGTTTTGTCATAGGTCCTCTGACATTCAGATATCGCCATTCCCCCTGCCCTGTATGCCCACTCCTTCACTTCAGTAGTCAAACTGTATACACCAATATTGGTTTAATTGCAGTTTAGACCATAGTAAAATGTTTACTGAAATGTTTACTGTTTAGTGAACCTGTGTTTATACATTAACTGAAATGGCACAACCAAGTACTGAACTGCAGAACTCAGATTTTTATTTACTGTGCACCTTGTACATACAAGTCCCAAGAGCAGGATCAGTGATGCGTTATCTCTCTTAACATGTAGGTACACTGTTTATTTATTGCATACCACAGCAATATCAAAAGCACATCCTGTATTTTGTCTTTAAAATATTTTAAGTTTTGTGTTTCTCAGGTATTGTGAGTGCAGTGATGGGCCCCACTATCTGGATAATGCTTGTGTGTTCCATCTGGAAATGTGTAATCGGTCACCATTTCACCCGTGGATTGAGGGAGGGTTTCTGTGGACAAGGTGTCCCCTGCTCTTTGCTCAATAGTGACACCCCTGGTCAGTTAGGAACCTGCGATCTCTCTGTGCTGGTTGCATAGTTTTTCAGGGCAGAAAATGCATGGCATAGACATGCTTTTTGGGATACAATCAGGGGTTAAATTGGGGGTGGACGCGGGTGGACGGCGTCCACCCACCTTTGGTAAATAAATAAATCATTTTGACCTGCAGTTTTACAAATAACTATGACAATCCAGTTTTTCGTATGCTACAGTCCAAGTGTTCCCTCTAGCCAGTTACTCGCTCAACCAATCAAAAATCCGAAGGCAAAAAACTCAGGACGAACAGTCGTCTATATAGACAGGCACAGAAAGAAAAATATCATTGATTGTCTTGATTGTTTGGAAGCGGACGCGGTAGGTAATTTCATTAACATGTAATTTCATCTAGGCTATGCAACATTATAAAGAAAGATGAATAAACTTTGATTGCTTGAGCAAAATCATCAGGTTGCTGGTCAGCAACTAAGCTAGGATTGAATAGCTATTTCCCACATAACGTTTTAGTCAGCGGCGACTGGTGACTGGTGAGCTGAAAATTGTTGGGCGCAAAACGTTCCTTTAAACTAATCATTAATCTCAACCTGTTTTCATTAGTAATTTTCCTTTATTATCAAGCGTGCCAACGATCAGACTAATCAAATGGCAAGTAGTCTAACACACAGCGTCTTCATACCGTGTAAGGGGGATTAAATTATAAATTCAATTTATCCGTTAAAAATCTGTTTTAATCACTAAGTAGTCTACACTTAACAAACAAGATACACCAGTCTGTTATCTACCGTGTTAGCTTTCAGAATAACCAGCAAAAACAAAACCTGCAATTCAATTTTGTTTACAATCTATGCATTGCAGATATTTGCCATGAATACGAGTGTGGAGAAAGAAGTGCAGAATGTATCCGCAAATAATGTTGATTGAAAATAATTGTACAATTCCGTACTGCAAATGAAAATACATGTAGGCTATAAGGCCTAGGCTACTCGATAAAACTGCCTATTTGGGGAGGGCTGGCTATATATGATAGTATTGAGTAGCCTATTTTGTGGATTAATTGTATTGATACTCATTGCTTAGTGATTAAAACTGATTTGTCTAAATCGCATTTATCATTTAATCTCCCTAACACAATGCGAAGAAGCTATGTGTCCCTTTCCAATTGATTAGTGAGATGTTTGCCTGCTTGTTAATCACTGAAAATTAATTTAAACAGTTTGAGATCAACGATTAGTTTAAAGGAAAGTTCTGCGCCCCACCAATTTTTAGCTCACCAGTCACAGCTGGTTTTATTTTATTTCAATTCGACAGTTTAAGAAAGATGAAAGACAGGAAGAAAGAAAGACAAGAGAAAGAAAGGGAGGACAAAAGATGATGACGACAGAGGGGGGGTAAAAAATTCTCAGCATTAATGACATTCAGCGAACTTGAAATATTTTATGTAAAAGCTTGCATCAATAGTATACATTCTTTTTAAAACATTGTTTCCCTTCATTACAATTTTGTGCACAATATATTAAAGATACAACTATTTTGAGCTGAGACATTCATTGTCCCTTTTTTCACCCACCTCCCACGGGATCTCAGGGTCCACCCACCTCCCAAATCCCAATTTAGTCCCTGGCTACAATGAAAATAAGGGGTAGCTGACTGCATGCGCTTGTCTGCTCTCTCCCGAATGGACAGAGGCTCAAATCCTGCACACTTGCTTTTCTTCTGAAAATTTTGTGACCGAATGTAGTCACATAAAATTGAAATAGAAATGGAGTAGGCCCACACTCTTATATTTATTTAGTGAATATTTAGTAGTTGCGTAGGTGAAAGAGTTTGCAGTAGTGGATTTTTATTTTCCTGTTGTAAAACTTTAATTTACTACAGTATGTTTCGTTTGAAATAAAACAAGACTAGCAACAAGAACAACAATATAAAACATCAAAGAAATGAGACATTCTGCTTAACTTGTCTGTTATCTTGACCACAGAGCACAATGGGCAAAGCTCATATACCTACAGACGGGTTGCAGTGTGTCTGGGTCTGCTGTGTGCTCTCTTATTGGCTGCCACAGTAGTCCTGTGTGTCCTCTGTGAGTAACTGTCTGTGTCTCTTTACTGTGATCCTGGTAAAATGTCATTTTAAATTAAAAAACAGATCTGTTCTGTCATTTTACAAATGAATATCATATAGTGGGATTAACTTTTGGGCATTCCCCTCTGTTTTCACCTAGCTATTGATGTAGATTCTATTTTAAGAAAAATAAATGTTTTTAAGTAATAAATTAGTTACTACATAAGAGCTAATATGTGATGTTGATGCCTTGATCATTGTTGGTCATTATTTTTTTCCAAAATCCATTCAACATTGTAGTTTTTACTTTGAAATTTCCTAAGAAAATTTATATGTAAAAAGTCTTACATAATTTATATAATTTGTCACCCATCCATATATATATATTTTCATTCACATTGTTAAATGTATACTGAAATATTCTTATGAAGCCCAAATAAACAAAAAGATTGTTCATAATTCTCTAAAACTGTGTAAATTAATACATTGACTTAACAACACAAATTAAAAATTCTTTGAAAACTTTTTTCCTAGTTTGCCTAAATATATTCATTCACAGTTCACAAACTTAACAAATGAACCTATTGGCTTGAGCTTCTGTTTCCACAGGTTAGCACAGTAGTCTGTATCATACTGAGGTGAAATTCTGTAAAACTCCTTAATCAATTCATATTTTTCCTAAGGAATGCATTTCCCCTTGTGTATTAGATACAAGTCTGCTCAGAAGTGATTGCAGCACCATGAATACAGAGAAAGTCCAGCTACAGGGTAAGTACAATGAAGTCATTAAGAAACTCCTCTTTTTGTAGCAGTACTGTCCCTCCAGTTCACAGTGAGTGGTGCTACTCTGTTGTCCATGTGCAGAAAAGCATTTACTTTTACACTGTTACAATGAAAAGATCATTCTCAGAGTTTGCTGCTTCTTCTTTCTGTACAGGCAATGTGTCTAACCGCTGTCCACAGGGCTGGGCACAGTTCTCTTCGAAGTGTTACTACTTCTCTAATGAGATGAAGAACTGGACAGACAGTCGCAGTGACTGCGAGGAATGGGGAGCTGACCTGGTGATTATAGAGAGTGAAGAGGAACAGGTAAGGCTCTGTAAAATAATTGTGAATGAGTGGATGGAGATAAAACTGACAACATGCATTCATAAGAAGCCACTGTAAATGTAATTATGTAATTATATCTCATCTTGTGTTGGTTCTTACAATCTAACGTGTTCAATATTACCACTATGGGTGAATCGCATGTATCAGTGGGGTGTGGCTCATGCTGTAGCTCAGTATCTCACAGATCCAGAAAGTGTCAGTGTGGACTGTTTGTCTCTTAGTGTCTACATCTACAGAGTGAGCAGTGAGGGTCATTCTGTGTTTGTTTTCAGTGGTTCATCAAAAACAAATTAAGACACTTTACCTGGATTGGACTACGTTACTCAGCAGCTAAGGGTAACTGGCTCTGGGTGAATGGAACCCCTCTGCAGCAAGGGTAAGAATTCTTACAGAAACAGCACAGGACATAAAAATATAGACAGACACAGTCATGTATAATTTTAAACTACATCTTGGCAGATCAGAAATATGAATGTTCCTCTGATGGTAGCCAGTCTAAGGTTTGTGTTACTGCAGTGAAATATGTCACTGGGTATGTTTCTGGTTATGATAGTGCATATGTGTACTTTACACTTTTTTATCTTTAATATTGTTCTGTTTGTACGATGAGGTTGATTTAATGAGTACAGTTAATCCAGAATTATCTTCCAACAAGATATATTTCCGCTGTCTGAACTCTCTCATAGATGGCAATAGACAGAGAATGAGACGGAGTCACTGTATCTCCGTAGGACACAGCAGAGAAGTAGAGCTTCTGTGTCTCAGTCTTTGCTTCCTTTACAGATTCTGGTGGCATGGAGAGCCAAATGTTATGAATGGATTTGATTGTGCCCTGATTGTCCATCGTATGAATGTATGGGATGATTATCCCTGTTCTGCTGACAAAAATTTCATCTGTGAGACTAATGCTCTGCTCCCCTAAACCATTTTTTATCATTGTATGTTTTTGGTTCTCTCATCTTGTGAGAGGCCGTTGACCATGCCAGCTTTGACAGTTAAACACAGGACCAATAAGCAGACCACAATGTTTCTGTTTCTGTTGGGAATACATGGAATATACATACTGCTGTCTTTACTAGAAATGTATCTGTGAGACTAAGATTTGTTAAATGCACTAAAATGACTGTACATGCAGAGTAGATTCTATGGACATATTGTAAGTATAAAAAATCAAAAACAATACATTTGAAATGGTCCTCATCTTGCTGTTGTGATACTGTAAATTTAAATTGAAATCGAGAACACCAGTCACTGCTAAAAAAGGAAATGTGTTCATTGGGCCTCATTTGTCAATAATTTCGTAAATATGCACATAAGTTTCCCCGTAAAATTATACAGACTAACAACTGCCGCTGCATTTATCAAACGTTCGGAGGCACTTAGTTTCAATCGTATCCCCGTGCGTATGTTGATAAATCCCAATCAGTCGTAAATTGGAAGCGCGTTCACGGTCACCTCATTGTAGCGCACCTCACGCGGTGACAGGGGGTCGGCCAGTGGGGTCATCAACCACTGCTTCAGCGGGTAACCCATGTGTTGGAATGGCATAAGATCTTCTTGTTTGCCTCGTTAAGTCTGGCTCTAAGATGTTGCACAGCCTCAATTTAGAAGGGTTCTAGGGAATTGGAACCGACTCATGAGCCACTCGTCATCCTCGGCAAAAAAGTCATACCGGTCCCTGAAAATGCAATCTCGCCGAAGTGCTCTCGCCAAATCCTCTAATAGTGCAAGGTCCGCCATTGCAAGCTTGGACTTAACAGCATTTTGGCCATTTAAATAGTATTTCTCATCAATTATTTAAAAAACAAAACTGCTATTATGAAATCATAGCAACTCTTTGTAATGCTATTACTCATTTCAAACATTTTTGTTTTACTTAATTAAAATAGTATTCACAACCAATTTATGTTAATTTCTTTATAATTTATCTTTCTTCATGATATTTCAATATTTCATGACAAAATACGTAAACAAAGAAGCCCATTTAATGACCAATTTCATCAATAAATAAACGTGCAAAGGAAATTTTCGTAAATTTCCTTTGACCGTCCGAACAAGTTGGACTCCCAAAAACTTTGATAAATCCCAGTTTTCATGTGTAAATGTTGGTACAAAGGAATTACGAGAAGTTTTGTTCATATGTTGCTTGATAAATGAGGCTCATTGTGTGAAAGTATGAGCTAATAGAAAGAGCTCTCAGTACCTACTTACTCAGTATCTCATAAAGGCTCTCCAAACAGAGGCTGTGTCCTAAAGACATAAGCCACATGTACCCACAAGTAAACAAGTGGTATGTGACTCTATGACTTAAATTCAATAAACATTTATCCTCAACTCTGACTTACAAGTAATATCCTTGCTTTATAATCCTTGCTGCAATTGATTGTCAAATTTAAGGACTAATGTTTATTGAATTTAGGCTTATGTGGTTCCTGTGTTACCTTAATCTCAATCTGGCTGTATCACAGAAGCACGTCCACAAGCTAAGAGTGTGTGTAAATGTTACATTAATGCTCATAAATACCAAACTGATAAAGTACTAAAAATTATATTCCATGCATTTTTGAAGACTTTTCAAAGTGTATTGAACTGTGTCATTAAAGTTTTCGTTATTCTGAATGTTAGTTTGCTGCTGAAATATTGTGCTTCAATTTCATTTTTTTTTCTTTGTAATCATTTGTTTCAATCATTTCCTCATCACTTCAACATGAGCAGATCTTACAGGATAATCTGAGAAGTGGTGCAGTTCAGCTGCAGTTTCCTAATTTTATTGGCAATCAGCACAGCTTTCCTTAGAAGTGGTGACTTTCACACAAATAAAAGCTTAACGTAGTATATATAATGCTTTCATAAACTTGACATAATGGCTTCATGCATACGCAAATGTTGTGCTTCATAAAGGGTGGCAAAACATCTTCTTTTACAACATTATGCCAAATGTGACATATCCAACAATATCACCTGGCTAATGGCTAAACATTATAAAGGGTGCATAAAACCTGCTTATGTAGGATCCTAGGCTAACTGTGATATAACTCATGATGTCACTTGATGTCATGAAACAGTCCAAATCAACCCGAGAGAAGTGAGTCCCCTTGAATGCTGTTACAATTTTACTAAATATGCAGTAAATTACACATTTAATAAATTAAACACAGTGTGTATATGCGCACACACACACGCAGAAACACACACACACACACACACATTCACACACATACACACACTCTCTCTCTCGCAACTTAAATCAGTCAAGCAGGCACACAATTCCTTCCAGAGTCTATGAGAGGAATCAGAGACAGCTACTTTCAGGAGCATCAAAGAGGTACAATCAGGGCAGTCAAACACAGGTACTGCCAAAGTTCATTCATTCATGGAGATCAAGCTGACACTTTTGCAAGTATGATACTGTAACTTTTGGCTTGCTTGTACCACCAACAACTTGAACCGCAATATTAATAAGGAAACAATGCCAAATTCAAAAGCACTTTATACTTACCACTATGCATATAACGGTTATAAATTCTAATATAATAAATTTACTTTTGATTTTGGCATTTAGTTTGTTGGTGAATGCTAAGAGGAAGGTACGAAGGGCCAGTAAGGAACCAAATGGGCCTACTTCCAATTAATTCCAATTAATTCCAATTGAAAACTACACATAAAGTGTTTACACATTTGTCATAAAATTAAACATATTTTCTCAATAATAAATAAAAAATGATGAAATCACACATAAGCAATACTGAAATGTCGCACACATTACACATTACATTTCTATTACTGATACTATACTATATAAAATTCAGACATTTTTATTATAAACTACATTTACATGTAAACATTATAAAGATGTCATAATACTTACCATTTACATTTAATACAACTTTAATTTGAAATGAAAACAGAACTCAACACTATGAAAATTAACATGCATGGAAGATAACAGCGCATGACAGGTATATATATACATCTAGGTTTTTTAAGTTGAGGCAGGAAAAGGCATATCTCCTGCAGAAGACCAGAGGATTCTTTTCCAATTTGGTTGTTCCGTCTGCAGAGGCAGTGTATGTCCACCTCAATAGCGTGGATTGCCTTGGCTGTGGGGCACCTTACAGTACTGGGGAAGGGTATCAGAATTCCAGCCTGAAAAGAGGCAAAGATGTGAGTCTGCATAGCTGGCAGATGGTTCTGGAGCATGGAGGGATCCTCACCTCTGCAGAGAGTGAGACTGTTGCAATAGCAAACAGTCCACAGTCTGAGCCGCCCGCCTGCTGTTGGACATCAGGCCACTGCAGCCAGACACTCTTCCCTGGAAAGGCAAGAAGGCATGTAACCTGTGCAATGAAATCCTGCCTTATGCTGCCCTAGAGAATCAAAAACATTAACTGTACCTACCTTACAGCCGACGTTACTTACCGTAATCCAGCGATTTGCAGAGACATTAAGAATCTTCACAAACCCCTGAGCTGGTGTAGGTACGGTGGACAGCAGGGCGAGGGAGGTGGTTGCATGGAGCCCTCCTATACATGGATGCAGCATCTTCATAAGAGCCTGGGCGTGGTCGATGACCTTGTCATCCAACCGTGTGTGCTGGCCGAGAAATATGGCCCCAAAGTCCTCCACCCGTCTGTTCAGCAAAGCTGCACAGGCCTGCCCCCGTTGGACACCAGAGATGACAACATCACTGTCCTGAATGTTATTTACTGAGATAGAATATATTAACCTCATAAAGCTGAGACAGTGTGTTAGTGATTATGGATTTTCAGTTATTGAAAAGTTACCTCCAGTGCACCCTCCTCCAACCCAGAGCACAGTATTTTGGGGTCATCTGAATGTCCTGACTCAGCTGGAGAGGATGCACAACTTTCCTGGAGTACAGTGCATGTCATCTGCTGGATGGATAGACAGATATGCAATCAATAGATTGATCAATAATAAATCAATCAATTGTAACATCAACGCAAATCACAAGTATATACAAGTAATAAGGGGAAATACATGATGATTGACTTTTCCATTCACCTGGGATTGATGAAAATAAGTGAATGTGTAGATAAAAAGAAGAGGTCTGAACACCAAAAACTGAAGCAGGCTTAAAACCAGCAGACTGCGGCCCTCCAGGATTCGAGTGCGAGATCCCTGAACTTGGCAGCGAACCGCCCACAAAATCACATGCCTTCCTAGCGAGCGTTTTTGCGTTCGGCTGTTTGCTCGTGTGGATTTGCACACCTGCACGCCTCTTCCCGTTTGCGCGTGTGAGCGAGCGCACCTGTGTGTTTGAGTGACAGACAGACAGCGGTCCGGGGGTGCGGTGGTCGGGGGGACAGGGCCGCGCCCGGCCGGCCTACTCCTCCCCTGAGCCGCGATGGCGGCTGTGCTCCCACAGCAGGGCCTCCACCTCACCGCGCCAGGCCATGCGGTTGGCCTTCCCCTGGAAACGCCCCCTTTTCCCGGCCCCTTTCCCCTCCAACAGCTCCGCCACCCTGCAGCCGGGGCACGTGGGAAACAGGCAGACTTCATTACCGACGCAGCAAAAGGGCAGATGGCTTCAAGTGAAGGAACCAGACGTAAAACTGACGCTACACTGGTAGATCACTGCAGCATCGCACAAGCTTGTGAGCTCCGTTTACAGTACGGCTTTGCATGAAGATACACAACCTGCAAATGCCCATTACCTCTGCTAGAATGTTATCACTCCAGTGGTACTGTAAAATACACTGGAATAATAGACATTACATGTATATGCTATTATACATATTATATATTTAACTTATGCTGCAACTCAATGTGTTTGTACATGCTTCCAGTCGTCCATAATGAAACTGACCCTAGAAGAATGAATAAAGTAATATATATTGTACAGTATATAGGCTGCCAGCCAATTAAAATAATTAGTTGCTTAATTTTTTCCCATAGTTGAATTAATGGGTAGATGAAATTTGGATAACTTCAAATGTGTTTATTAAATATGAATATGAACATTCTTGGGAATCCAATACTGGCTGTAGGACTGCTTCCAACCCCCTGTCCTTAACCTTATAATTGGGAAGCCATTTGATGAAAGTTGAGTTGATAGGTGCTTTTTTCTATGCACTCAGTGCTGCTGAATTTAAACCCAGAGTCTTTGCTTGATGCCACCTTCTGCCAGTCAATCAGTCAAAATGGTCGTTTGGTCAATTAGCTGGCTAACGGTAACTATGAAATTCTTTGGTAGGAGGTGATGCTGTAAACTAGTCACACTATATAAGAAAAACAGCCTTATAAGAAAAGCTTATTAGAAAATTGCAAGAAATTAACTATTCAGACAGTGCACTTTTTCTTTTTATGGTCATGTTTGCCTCAAAATGAGCAAAATTATCCATTTAAAATGTTCAAATTTCACAATAAAAAGACCATTATAATCTAAAATTAGTTGCCAAACAAAGCATTAATTGGACAAGCATGTGTTCATTGGGACAGCTTTAACCGTATGGTAATTGTAGTGATGTTTCACTTGCAAATAAATCTGCCCTATTCCTCTGCAAGGGTATGTAATGTAGGCACCTTCTTAACTTGACTGCATTCACCACTAACCACAGTCTCACATGTCAATTAAATCACACGCACCTGGGTCCCAGCTCATCCACAATACCCACTGGCCCTGCCAGCAGGAACAGACCCGCCCCCTTCTCATCTCCAACAGTCAGGAATAGCACTGTGTCCTGAGGGAGGAACCAGGAACCAGACCAAGGTCTCAGTGACTTCTCACCATTCATCAAACAATTAAATACATTCCAGTAAAGCATATTATCAAATACAGGCAACTGCCAAAACAAAAGAGAAAAGGGATACAGAAATACTGAAAACAAAGGTGTGGTTCCCGAGTTAATTAAGGAACTGGCATCCCAGCATAAACTTCTGAATTAAAAAAAAACTAATTTCACAGACATGTATAAAAGCAGATACTTTAAATATGTACTTGAATCAGGTCAGATGCTAAATCATGAAAAAAGCAAAAAGATGAGAAAAGTAGCAGCCTCACCTCAGTGCCTATCTCATTGGCTATAATGTTCATGAACTCATTGTCACCGTCCTTCCTTCAAGATTAAGCAAAAGAAGAAAAATAATTTCACACAAAGCGAGAGTAAAAATACTTTTTTGATTTTTTTATCAGCTGAAATGTGTCCTGTGCCTTTTAGCTAACAATATCCACAAGCAAGCAAGTGTATGTACCTAAAAGTGTAAATAATAACCATTTTGAAACGTTGTGACTGTCAATAATATTACTGATCTGTAGAAGCAGCAGTGTGTATTATTGAATAAGCTGGACTTGTAATCAGACAGCCTGAACAGTAGGTGGGGATGTTGCAGCACTGAGCAAAGTACTTAACCTTCAGTAACTGAAACAGTACAAATGCAGAGCATGTAAGCCAAATAAACTCCAAAGGAAAAGCAAAAGCAAAGGAAAAAGCAAAAAAACCCCCAAATATATCAAAGGATGTAATTATCTTTAATCAAGATCTCCAAAAAATGTGTTTATATGGGACATCTCATTTTCCTCCGAACAGCACTCCTTTCCGAAATGAATAAAGATGTCAGGCGCTCACCTGTGTAAACAGAACAAGTCGCCCCGATTGGGGTTGTTCTTGAAATTCTCCGCAATTAGCACAGCCATGTCTCGTAAAAGGTTGAGATTGTTCTTGAAACGGAAGATAAGGACAGCTTTATCATCAAATTACCAGCAGGAATTCTCTCAAAAAAATTCCCAGCAATTTACATTAACATTATCATTTCAGATCTAAAGTTTCCAAGCGATTAACATTTTTTGTGAAACGATATTTAAAAAGCATTTCACAACAGGGAAAGTTCAGTGGAAATGTACAAAGCCTCAGGGAAATATTAGTATGCGTACACAGTGCAAAAATTAACAGAATCAACGCTCGTGGTAGGGCTGATTTACAAACTCAGTGTGCCCAAACGTTACCTCTGATTTATTTTCTCACAGAACCACCCAACGTGCATTCCACATGGCTTTAGAACTGCAGTGTGCGTACAGAAACAGAAATGAATGCTTGAGATCCACTTAAGAACGGCTCAGCCCCTGACAGACTTCTGCAGCTTGTCTACGGCTTCCACGTGATCATCTGCTCCAGTTCTGTTAGATGCAGGATTCAACAAGGTGAGAAACAAGTCAAGTAGTTGATTTTGAATCCCAGCCATGCCAGTGCAGTGCACATTTGGCATATTTGGTCACCCACAGAGGGAGGGTTTTGATCTACAGGATGATGTCATTTTGCATCTCCTCTGATTGGTCAGGCACCTGCCTATAAAAACTTTAAGAAGTGCACTCCACTGACACAGCGGTTGCGAAGCTCAGCTTGTGGGCCGCAGACTGAAAAGAAGCGGCAACTGGCAGCAAACACACTCCAGATGGAAGAGGCTTCTGCAGTGATGAGAGGGGCTTTTGGATATTTCTGGGTGTTCAAATTTGAAAATAAAATGAAAAGGGGATACAAATTTGTGAATAAATCGGATTTAGGTTTTACCAGTGTGGGAACAATAAGGCTATTTAACTGAATGTGCTCTTCTTAAAACAGAAATTCAGCATCTGCTGGTGGCTTGAAAATAATACATTTGTCAGACACTTGGGAGGTTCTCAAATACAGATTTTTGACTATTTGATAGGATATTAAATTGAAGGTATTCAATGGCCAAACAGCTGTATGTGGTACAGTATGCTTGGCCTAGGCCTTACTTGAGTAAGGATGTCAGCGATCGTTCCGTGCTGTAGCTTTTCTCCGCATACTTCAGAACCCGGTTGCCCGCAAGGAAAATCAGGTTGGTTTTGTTTTTCTTTCCTTTTTCAGTCCCAAGGATCTTTATAACCTGAAATTAACACAGTACATCTGCTTTAGTGTTCGAGGATCATAAAACCAGTGGCCATCAATCAGAACAGCATGAGACTTGAGTCAAGAGTATATGTTGTTATCTTGCCATGAAAAGTACCTCATTTGGGCCAACGCAAGCAATGTTTGCAAGGTTATAAAAAAAAGTATTTCTTGACTAGATCACAAAGTGCCACAACATGCCAGTTGTACCATGCAAAGTCCAAGGTAAGCGTGAAAACAATACCGACAGCTATAACAGGTATTGTCTTTTCGAAAGTATACATTTTGTGAGCATATACTGGCTGACAGATAAGAGTGGTGAACAGAGGAAAGCCAAGGTTTGTACTCAGGGCTACATTCTGGGGCAAGAACAGCAAGAAATTAGAAAACTATACAAGGAGACACAGGAACCAAACAACTGCCTAAATATTAAACATTAAATTTTAAATAATCCATTATTTTCCACAGGGGTTACAATGTTTACGCTATTAATCTAAACACTAAAAGACTATTTTGGATAAAATGCGAAATCCACCAAAATTCAAGCACCGCAACTCTACATATCCCTAAAACTCAAAAGCCATGCGTAGCTTAGCCTTCAACTGTAATCTGAAACAGCAGATAGGCTTAAAGAAAAACAGAACCATTTTGTTTCGAGCAGGACTCTACCTGTAGGTTGGACACATGGGTCCCGCAGCACATGTTGGCGTCGACACCCTCGATGTCGATGATCCGGACGGGTCCTGCATGGTCGTCGGGCAGGCTGCGGCTCCTCACCTGAGGGGGGGGACATCGGCACCGAGGGCCAGGAGATGAGTGTGGCGTGTTTGGTATGCTCAAGGTGAGTGAAGTGGAGGGCAGCCTCAGTCCTAAACCACTGCAGTGGTGTCCGAGACAGGGGCGGGCAATTTCTTTCCAGGAGAGCTGGTGTGTTTTTGCTTCCACCAATTACCCAGGCTCAATTAGCCATATACATCAATGCTAGTTCATTTGTATATTAAACCACAGAACAACAGTTCATATTGGGACACAAGAACAGGCTTCAGTTCTTTTCTGAGCTTGTCAAGAAATGTAGCTAAACTGTCAGATGAAGAAAAGGATTGGGCAAATTAAATAATTGAGATCATGAGATCCAGACGCCCGCCCCTGGTCTACGAAGAGCCTCCTGCCCACGCAACCTGCACCTTTTCCACAGCGGGATCGTCCAGGGAGAGCAGCTGCACGGTGACAGGGACGTGTTCGCGGATCTTCTGGTTCACCGCGTCCTCCAGGGCCTCCATCTCGCCGGGCTTCACCGCAGCCGTGTCCAGTTCGATGACGCTGCGCTGGCGGCCCAAATCCCTGCCCGCGGCACACACGCGCACACACAGAAACACCCTGTCGTAAACGCTGGCGGAAACAGGTGCAGTTTTGGAGCTACCGCTGTACTAAAGCCAGGAGTTTCTGTTCTGTATATGAACTGATTGAGATGAGAGATATTAAGCTAGCATGGAAACCCTGCCAAAAAAAAAAACATAACATAAGAGCAATAATTTGTGATTTCTTAAATCCACACACTTACCAGGAGGTGGTCTTGTATCCAAACATACTGTCTGCCAAGGCAGTAACTAAGTGTTGCCCTAAAAGATCAAAGTGAACACAAACGGTTACCATTATCAGCATAATTTCTGCAACCCCTTCAAAAATTTCATTGAGCTTCACCATCCACACTACCACCACCAATCATGAGCACCAAACATGGGAACGTGGCAATCATTTTGCACCAGAACTGTCACCACAAATCAGATGAGGTTAAGACTGTTGGAGCAGGGAACTACTTGGATTAGCCTATTTCACGCCAACATGCCGACTATCGGATGTAGGGCCGCAGCACTCTGTTCCTCAGTCAGTTAGAAGTGAACTGGCCCCACACCCACGGGAGCGTATCCAGAAGTGTGAACTGGGCTAATTAAACAGGGGGACAGGAAAATGGTTCGAGCGAAGAGCACAGATTGAGAATGTAGCCAAACCCCTACTCTTTATGACTCAAGACTTCCCCCTACTGGCCTAAAACAACAGCAAAAAATGTCCAGATGGTCTCTGGTTCAAGCGGGTTCCAAATAATAAGCCAATCAGATTTATAGACAGTGCACATATTTATGCCATATTGTGCAATTTGGTAGGATTGTAATGAGTAATGAGATAACACCAGTAATGAAAGTAACCCACAAATGGCTTTCAGCACTGTGAGTACATCTCCCACATATAATAAAAACAGAAATAATGACATGCAGTCACACGGTCCGCCCAGCCTCACCAGAGTGCTGCTGCATGTGGTCAAATCTGCGCTCCCAGTCCACTTTCAGCCGTGCTTCTGATCCCACCTCCAGCGCAGACTCCACAAAGTGCACCGCCTCTGAACCTTGCCTGGTCACCCGCAGGACAGGCACGGGCCCGATCGTCCCGCGGTCATCTGGCTGCAAAAGCCAAAAAGTGGTCACATGCGTGCGTCCCTTGTCTTTCAATCTCTCTCCCGTTCAAGAAATGTTATTGGCACAACAAATTTGAATACATGTATATTGCTTTACATAGCAAACACATTATACGGTATCACTTTACAATAAGGTTCTGGCAATCAAACTTCATGACGAACTCCTTACATTCGCGAGGGCTGAGACAAGGAAGATTTTGGTAATTTCAAATTAATCTCTGGGTCTACAATGTGTAGACGTTCGTGAAGCTAACAATTAGCATTAACACTCGTCTTTTAACCCTAGGGACAGCACTTCTTTTTTGAAAAATTCCCAGCTTCACGAAGCAAACAGGGTAAGACAATTGAATGTTTCGACACCAAACACCAACACCAGCACCAGCACCAAACCAGCTTACCTGGCCTCCACCCTCAGGAAAGAGAATAGTGTCTTTGAGGATGACGTTGAAGCCTTTCATTTTCTCCTTCTTCCCGCCGTTCTCACGTTTTAATTCAGCGGGAGAACATGATACCACTGTCGTGATAAACTGAGATCATAAATATAAGTGAGCCGTCGATATGGAGATGGGACTGAGAATGTATCAGAATAAAAATAGCAGCAATCAAGTTAGCCAGTTCCCTATGACTATACATATGTGCAACTATCTAGCCAGCTTTATTTTACTAAAATATGGTTGTAGTAAATCAAAAGATAACGCTATTATTGGCAGATGACCACCTGAGCTGTGAAGTTACATCCTAGCTAACGTTGTGCACTTGTCAAAATCGATCAACAAGAGGCAACGCGATAAACCAGACCTGCTGGAACAGCTGGGAAAAGAACCAACGTTTGCAAAGGATACTGGCTGATTTCTTAAATAACGTTATCAATGCAAAATGTTAACACAGTTAGATACCCAACCGGAAAGATCTCAATTAACTTATGTAATCTTTCCCTTGACAACGAATGGACTTAGCTACTGCAATGTTAGCTCTTCTGTAAGTGGAGCTCGCTAACATTTGAGGTGGAGAAGCCTCATTTCATATTTTAGAAATGTCATTGTAAATTTACTAACTTAATGCAAACTGAAATTTCGTCTTACCTCTTGCATGTAGCAGTCCCTCTGACACTGAAAAGCCATATTTCATAGAAAGCTTAAAGTTATGCAAAAACACACACGACTGAAAAGAACGACAGCGTGAAGGGAAAAGCCGTGTACGGATCCTGTACTGGGACAAACTAGTTGTGCGCAATTCTCGAACGATTCTTAGACATGATAATCTATGGCATTGTGCGAAAGTATTTAAATGACGCGATATTGCAGGACATAACACTGCAAACCAAAAGCGAAAAAACGTAAAACCAAAAAATGGTGTAATTTCCGGTTTAAACTTGGGATGTAAGGATTTTGATGAGATACCCTTCACCACCATATTAAAATCTTTACGTGGAAAATAAACGCCAGTTGTTTGGAGAAAATCATAAACAAGGTTTCCATTACAGTCAAAACTCTGAAACATAACAAACGTCATAGTCAATACAATTCTTCGAAGAAATCGACTTGTTTCTACAGTATTTAACACATATTGATCATTCCATACAATATTTGAACAGGGTGAGAAATTTGTTTGTAGGGAATGTTCCATGAGTCAAGGGCTTGTTTGTGGAGATCTGCAAGTTTCAAGGGCAATTTACAACATTTAAAATCACAGGCTAATAAGAACTTAAGACCACCCACCACAACTGAAAGGAACCTGTCATAATATAGGTAGGAAGCCTCATTGAAATCACTTCCCACGATAACAAAAGCAGAGAGAAATGTAGTTTTTAATATGAAAATCTGGCACTAGACATGTTAAATCCTTAAATATTTGCGAAAATAAAAAAATTGTTTTCAATTTTTATAACAATCAAAACCCACCTGCCTTCAGAGGAAAATTGTGACTCCAGAACAGACCACACCCCCAGAATGATTGAAACCATGGCAGAACAATAGTAGCCCACCCCACTTATTATATAAGAATGACTTATCGGCCTGATTGGAATAAGTTTCTTGTAAAAAAATTTTTTTAAATCCCTCTTAGATAATTGGCAAAATAGATATGAAGCTTTTCTTTCATTAATTTCACATTTCTCCCTTACATTTAGAGAAAAAAACAAGCATGAAACCGTCCAGACCCCCGGCACACCTGTACAAAGTGTCCTGAGTAAAACTTAGCTAACTATATAGCTAGCTAGCTATGGCATGTCCTCACCTCTGTAATGTTATTTGTTGTCCTCCGTGTGTCCATACATCTGTATCAGTGGTACGCGCTAACTAGGTTAACCAAAGTAGGCAAAACGCTAACATGTTACAGTTAGCTAAAGTAACTTTAGGCGATAAAGCTTCGCTTAAAAGTGTTGTGCCGTTCGAAATGGTGATTTTGGGAGATGCAGCCGCGCATGCATCCTACTAAACGAAGCACCACCTGCGCATGTGTCCTACCAAACGTCCCTCTTAGGTCGTCCATGAGTGAGTGAGTGACCACAATTTGCCATGCCTAGCCCACGGTGGCAGGCAGTCCTGCGCGCCATGGGAAAAAGACAGACAACTGAGACATCAAATTATCTTCCTGCGTGGTAGTATCAAAAAAAATTAAGTTAACAAGCCGAACAATGAAATACGTGCTAAACTTTGGTAATATGCATATATCAATCTACTTACTCTAACAGTGTGCTTTTCTAAACTCTTAACCATTTCTGCAAATGACCCTCAAAGACCCAGTTGACCTCTCCTGTTAAAGAAGTAAAGGAATTTTTAACTTTAAGTAGTAGAGAGGAATAAGTCAAAAATATGTCATTAAAAAGAAAAAATTAATTCAGTATATAGTACCAACTAATGAAAAAAACAGCACATGTATAGAATAATTAAACATCAAATTACAAGATCCAATAGATATTTTCTTTACTCAAAGGCCTTTTCTTTCATTTAAGTCTATAAAATATCAAATGAAAGGATAATAGTATGCTGTCACATTGAGGAACAACAGTGTAATCTTACTGGAATATTCCAACTGAAAAGTTTAAACTACAAAGTCCAATATCCATCTAGTTCAGTCAAAAGATTCTTCCCTGATATATATTTAAAGTTTTTAAAGAATGAATCTCCAAAACACCAAAAGCGTACTGAGTAATCACTCATTCCTTTCCACAAACCAGAGCCAGAGGAGAAGTGGGTCAAAAAAAAAAATTATCTGAAGAGGAAGTTCATCGCGATCGCTGCAGCAATCCATGTGCGAAAATACCGCCGTTGTCGCCGTGTTTGGGTTCACCCCATTCTGCAGGCACGGAAGAAGCATGGGGAGTTTCATCGATTGGTGCAGGAGCTGCGTCTGAATGTGGTGCTGTTCCAGCAGTATTTTCAATTGGGCACAACCCAGTTTGACAAGCCGCATTCTCGAGTGGGGCTCCGAATTGCAAGGAAAAACACTACCTTCAGAGAGGCAATTGGCCTAATTGAACGTCTTGCCATTTGTCTACGGTATGTATTCAGTTATAATCAAACATAGAATGTTGTCTTGCCGAAATGAGGTATGCCTATAAAGTACTATCTAATCATTTTTGAGTGCTTGGTGGAGAAGTTCATGCCCCAACCCACCATGGAGGAATGGAGGACCGTTGCAGAAGGCGTTTATCAACATTGGAATTTCCCCAACTTCCTAGGATCCATTGATGGGAAGCATGTTGTCATCCAGGCTCCACCCAACTCCAGCTCTTGGTTCCACAACTACCACGGGACATTTTCCATTGTCCTATTGACTGTTGTGGATTCAGCTTACCTGTTTAGGGTTGCGGATGTCGGAGGGTATGGGAGGAACAGTGATGGTGGCACCTTAGCAAATTACAACTTTGGCAAGCGCCTCCTGGAGGGAACACTGGACTTTCCTGAAGACTCCATCATTCCAGGAGCAGTGTTCAGCCTCCCCTATGTCCTGGTAGGAGATGGAGCTTTCCCCCTCCTCAGGTACCACATGCGCACATTCCCAGGCTCCAACATCTGCAGTGAGCAGAGGGTCTTCAATTACTGGCTGAGCCGTGCCAAGTTGACAGTAGAGTGTAGTTTTGGGACCCTGTCTTCTCAGTGGCGGATGTATCGCTGCGTCATTACGCTAGACCCTGTGAAGGTGGAGCTCTGTGTGAAGGCCACCTGCATCTTCCACAACGTACTGTGGGTGAAAACCATGAGAGACCAAAGGAGAGGCCCAGCATCAGCACTCACCCCCGACACCAGCGCTGATGCTCTGACCTGTTGGGAGGATGGGGAGCAACAATGCACCCAGGGAAGCTATCCAAACAAGGGAAGCTTTCTGCTCATATTTCAGTGAGGAGGGTGCTGTTGCTTGGCAGCACCAAGTGGTGTCGCCTCCGGTCTACACCAGTCAACAAACCAATGGCTCTTTTAAGCGCCACTCATTTCTCTTGAACAATCAAATAAACAAAAAAATAAAAAAAAGTATTTCCCCATTTATAGCACAGTTACCCTATGTCCAATTGCACCACAGCACTTATTTTAATGCGCTCGTATGCAAATTCTGCAAAATAAATCCACATCAGAATGTATTCCAGTCTCCTTCAAAATGCAACACAACGCAGAGTTAAGTGTAACTAAGTTACACCTGCACTGACCTGGTTATCATATACCCAAAAGAGGTTAAGTATTACCCCCACACCGTTATTTTAAGTAATTAATTAAAAGTCTTGCTTCAATAATTTTATGAAATGTACACTCAAACAGATGACAAAGATTTGAACAAAGAATTAAATGTTTATTAAAGAACAGCTACCAAAAACACAAACATAAAAAAATGTACACATTTTAATAATTACTTGGCTCCCTCTCCTGCCTCAAATATGAGTTTATGGATTAAGAATTTAAGCTGAGGCTTCTTGGAGGGAGGGAGCCTCCGGAATTCAGGTAGGATGCCCTTAAAAAAGAGCTCATCCTCATCCAGACGCCTTGGGCTGGGGGTGGGCTCTTCTAGAGCACAAACTATCCTCTGCTCGAATGAGGACATTTCAAGCTGCTGCTGGGCCCTGTTTCTCTTGCCTATTGGTGGTTGGCCGAGCGGGGATGGCTGCAGCACTGTGGAAGGGCCTAGTGGGAGGTTCTCGCTGCATCCTGGCTGCTCCCCTACTGCTGCTTGGCTGGCTGGCTGGCTGCTGAGGTGTGCAGCTGGCTGGCTGTTGAGAGGGGTATGGCTGGCTGGCAGTGGAAGCACTGGGGTCTCAGGTGTGTAGGACAGAGTGTAGCACAGTGGGTAAGAAACTGGGCTTTTAACCGAAAGGTCGCAGGTTTAATTCCCGGGTAAGGACACTGCCGTTGTACCCTTGAGCAAGGTACTTAACGGAAATTGCTTCAGTATATATCCAGCTGTATAAATGGATACAATGTAAAAAAAAAAATGCCATGTGAAAGTTGTGTAAGTCGCTCTGGATAAGAGCGTCTGCTAAATGCCTATAATGTAATGTAATGTAAAGGTGTGACTGTGTGGCAATGGCAAATGATTTACATGGCTCACGGGTCAGGTAGGAGGGCCCCTCAGCAGAATTTTGCTTAGGGCTCCAGGGAGGTCAGGACCGGCTCTGCACCCAGAAGAGGCATAACCTCGGATTGTAACATTGACAGAGCTGTAAGTATACTTCCTGATAATGTTTATGTAATATTTTCTGAATTTTTTTTTGTGTTATACAAAATATAGCATCCTATAACTGCTAGCTAACAGCAATATAAGGAGATGGTTTGATTTTGAAATTTATTTTCAATTGTTTTATTAGTTATATGTTTACTACCTCATTCAATGCCCACAGGCTAATTTTCATTATTTACAGGAAAAAGTACAATATTGGCAAAGAAAACCTTAATGCTGTTACTATCCTGAACTGTGGTATCTAAGCGTTACTAGTTTGAAATGATCCCAATAAAGGTACCACATCACTTAGAAACTGTTCTGATTATCGTCCTAACATTTGCATCCTTCGAAAATCGGGTAGTAGTAGCCTACAATTAAAAGCAAAACGTGACAGCATTGTCACTATCTGCAATTAAAAAACTAGCACGAAAACAACTTTAATGCCATAGCAATGTTCTATATAAATTCCTATAGCCACTGTCATGATTGTTGGCCTATCACAACACACAGGCAAATTTCAGCACTTACAATGTTAACAGACCTCATCTTTGTAATTGACATATTTAAGAGCAAATTAAATGTAGGCTTTATTTATCTATGTAGGCCTATTTGTTCATATGTGAGTAGTCGTCATACTCATTTTCATCAGGCAAAGACAGAAATACAACAACAAATAACATTTTAAAAACAGTATTAGCAATATCAATATAACAGTGTAGTCAAAATAATAAAATGGTGGAACCATGGACAATCTCTCTGCATTCCTGTGTGTTAGGTCGTAATGATGACCATTTAACTGTTTTATCCCTGACCACAGAGAAGAGTGGATAAAGCTCACATCCCTACAGATGGGCTGCAGTGTGTCTGGGGCTGCTGTGTGCTCTCTTATTGGCTGCCACATTAACCCTATGTGGCCTTTGTGAGTATCACACACTGTCTGTGTGTATGTCTTTATTGGAAATATAGCTAAACTGTGATTTTAAAGTAAACATTTTTTTTACTTTTTATTTGCTATGTAAACTGTCAAGTCTCAGCAGGTCATAGATGTTGTTTCACTGTAGCCAGGGGAACTGGTTTCTCTTTAGCTGGACTAAGTTCTTCCTGTAGTTGTGGTGCCATTTTACAACAATTTCTCTTGCTCGACACCACAAGATATTTAGATACTGTCTCTTGATTTTCCTGGTCTTCCCCTGTTAGCATTAATACCCATCAGCTGGACCGTTCTGAGTGTATACTGAACACTGTACCTGGAAATCTTACGTTTTTTTTCCCATGGGAAATAACCTTGCCACAATATCTTTACTTTGCCTTGCACATCGAAGCCTAACACCTTTTCTGGAAGTGCATCCTGTCTGTCATGGTCTTTTTGTTTCTAGTTGTCCTTTTTGGGCCGCCAAGTGGCGGCACTTCTCAGTTTTTGTATTTCTGTTCATTCCCTCATTGGTTTCCCGTGTTAATTGTATTATTGTTTTCCATTATTTGTCTCGTTATTTAATCATCGTCCCCACCTGCCTCTCATTATCCCTTCGCTCTCGTCTGATTATGTATTGAGTTCACCTGTGTCTTGTCTATTTAAGTTCTTTGTCCCCTTGACTCAGGTGCTGGTTCCTTGTGTTCATTTCTGACTATACATCTGCCTGCTTTGGTCCTGCTTGTGCGTTTCATGCGAGTGTTTGTGCTTGTGTTTCCGTTTGTATTTCTGCATGTGTGTTTCTGATTCTGACTGTGTTTTGACCTGCTTGTGTTTCTGACTGTGTTTCTGTGTGCTTTCCTACCTGTGATCTGCCCTGCCCATGTTTGTTCTGTGTGTTTCTTGTATTTTTGAGAAGTTCGCCTGTTTTTATTTTTCTTAGGAATATTTTGAGTTTCATGGCTTTGCCCCTCATGGCCCCTTTGTTTGTTCCTGTTTGTTTTTTCTAGTAAAAGTCTTTGTTAAACTTTCCTTTTGAGTTTCTGGTTTTTTCTTCTCTGCGCTTGGGTCCATTTCTTTGAAAACCCTGACATAAGCATCGGTTTGCATTGTAATGACACCGAAGGGAAGTTTGTAATAGATTTCTCCTGTATGAAAATGGGTTTTAAAAAAGAATAATCAGCATATACAGAGAACCGGTCATTCCAACCAACATGAAAACTGTTACATGACTGAGTAGCGAACTAAAATGTCAACTTGTCCACATTGTTCAATTTATAATGGTAAAAATGAAATGTTTGTTCTGATTGTCAGCAAATAATGCAGTAGACTAGTAATATAATGTGTTTTCCTTCACACACAAGACCTGAAGGTCCTAAACTGTGTGGCTACAGAGTGGTCAGGGATGGAGCGAGAACTGGAGAAGCTCAGAGCCAATTACAGCAGACTGATTCAAGTAGAGAGGAAGAAAAACAACACCGCTTAATTTGCAATGTTAGAGAAAAAGCGCACATCTGGATCAATACCGCCCCTCCATTGCAAAAGGTGAGGTTTATTATCTTGAATATCATTTTTAAAAGAGGAAGAAATGTGTGGGTGGTTTCCCCCTTTTAATATCATCTATTGTACATTTGTGTGAGCAATGTGAGATTATGATCTTGCTTATTTGCAAAGGATCTTGTTTGTTGTACAATCTAATTGACAGAGTCTGATGCCTGTTCTCTGTGCAGAGAGAAAGTGTAATCCCTGTCCACAGGGCTGGGACCAGTTCTACTCCAAGTGTTACTACTTCTCTATTGAAGTGAAGACATGGTGTGACTGTCGCAGTGACTGCGTTAAACAGGATGCTGACCTGGTGATTATAGAGAGTGAAAAGGAGCAGTTAAGGCACTGTATGAGCAAATGAGTGAGTGCCTGACTGACTGAGTGAGACAAAACCAAAACTAAAGTCGCTTAATATTACAGTATTTATCACACTGTATACATGGCATTGTAAAAAACAATAACAAAAAACATGTAAAGTTGTGTAGCCTTAAATCAAAAATACACCCTGGTTCCAAACAACCAAGACAAATTCAGCAATTCCAAAAATGAAGGTTTTACAGACTAAATAACTAAATACAATCTATAAATCTATCAAGGAACCTCATCACTTGACACTTGGCTACTCAATGTTGTCATAGACAATGACCTCATTTTTGGAACTTACAGGCCACCGTAACTTCTGCTACGTCGTTGGAAAGGGAGGGGTGAGGGGAGGGGGGATATTCAGTTAGTTGCAATCTGCAACCTCACCGTTACATGCCAGTTCTACACACTGCACTTTTAAGCACAATTAACCCCAATATTTGGTCCTAAAAGACAAAATAATTTGAAAACCTCTTTAGAGAAATTTCGTTAAAATTCTTTAATTCTTCAAAGTTCTGTTAAAGGCATGATTAAATAAGCATACAGAGGCATATTTATGATCCACCTGCTATCTCTATCTGTACGCACTTTAACCAAATTAGTGTAGCTTTACCTGTATTTGTTATTCTAAAATAAGTTTGGGATGTTTCTGTGCATGGTGTTTGTAGCAAGAGAGTGCCACCCCTCCTCCCTCCAACAGACTCAATGGAGACACTTTCTGGGTTTTGATAGCACTTCGTGCTTTTTATTTATTCCGCCAACGGCTTCGCTGGCTACACACAGGACCACAGTAAACAGATCTTTCTGTATGCCGTAATTCGGTCTCGTGCTGTCTTTTCGCCGTCCGTTTTTCTCTCTCGCGAAGACTCCCGGTCTCCGCTTTTAAACCCCAGGCTCACTGTTGAAAACAATCAGAGGCAATCAGCGCAATTAAACAATTGATAATTATCGGCGCTGATTACCTCCACCTGACAGTTGTGACGAAGGATCCGAGAGCCGCTCCTCTCACTCTCTCTCTCTCTGCAGCCGACGCTCAAACCACGCCCACCCCACCACAGTGTTCTTTTTGTGAGGGGAGGGGCGTGTGGCTACAGGGCCTGTGGTTTGGGATCAGACTTCAGTGGAGTGTTTGTTGCTAGCTAGCAGCTGCCTCAATGGTGGAGGTGAAGACCAGGTACAGTGAAGTAAAAAAGCTGACAGGGCTTGTTCAAGAACTAAAGCTAGCCTTGGTATTGCTTTTCCTCGGTGGCGTCAGCTGAAGTTTGCCAAGAGAATGAAAAGAGAGGGTGGAGTTGGCTTGTCTTCTGTTGGACCTGTAAGTAACGTTACCTCTAGCTATCCAGCTAGCTACATTAGGTAGCTAGATGACCAAAGTTGGGTACTCGGGGTAAGTGTGTGTAGTTGAAAATGGAGACTTCTTTGATTGTAAACACAGAACCACAGCAAGGCTAAAAAATCATGCATAGTATGCCTGTAAAGAACAAATCAGAATACTATTATCACTCACTAAAAATGAGAAAAATTAACCTGACAGTAAAAAGCCATCTTTACACAGAGTTATTAACCCCGGGGTATAGGTGGAGCAGAGCCGGGTCTGATTTCTGTGTAAAGATGTCAAACCGGAGAAAAGGTAGATTAAACTAAGCCGGGTCTGACCCACTTCACCACCTTGGAGAAAAGCCAGAGCTGACCCGGTGTTTGTTCTGTGTAAAGTAGAGCTGGAGAATAGCTGGAGCAAGTGGCATGGTAACCATCTCGCACCACCACAAGCATTCCATAACAGCGCGTAGAAGTTGGGCTGTCAGTGGGAAACTAGCAAAACAGTCAGTTGGCATTAATTCAAGTGACTGAGAACCGGAATAAATTGGAGCTAGCTTGCTAATAATATTGTTAATTTATTAGGCTTCTCTGACCAGCAGCAAGAGGGGCAACAGCTGTGGGGACAGCGAGGTGAGGGAGCTGTTGATAATTAGAAACGAGAAGTAAAATTTAAAAAATACGGTAGTATGCATTAGCGTTGTTGTTTTATTACGCTTCCTCATATGTTCCTTCAGCCTTGATGCCCTTTTTTTGATAATCTCCTTTGTTTTTGTTTTATTCTTCTTCTGATTGCTAATATAAGAGACAAGTGGCATTAGGGTGAGTTCTTGCTTGAAGTCCTGGTCATGTCTTCTCACAAAATCTTTACACAAAAAATAACTGTTAACCAACAAAATAAGTTAGAAGGTTTAAGGGATTTCCTTAAAAAACTAAATATGATTGAGGGTTTTGTGCTGGCTGAGACATTTTTTACAGTGTACTGGCTGGTTGATTCAATACTCAAGACTCCTCACTAATCTGTACATGTGCAGACTGTTAAAGAGCTTTAAATGGAATAAAGTGTGCGCATGCTTTTAATTTTCTGATTATTGGCATGTGCAACATATTACCTTCAGATTTCACATATTCGCAATAAGGGCTTAACCAGGTTAGAAATGCAATGACCAAACAGCATCATGGAGAAGTGGAAACAGCTGCCTTGTGGGGATTTTCTCAGTCGTGACACTCACTTCAGCATGGAGAGCTTCTCGTGTTCTCAGCATGAAAGCGAAAATCACAGATCTCAGACTTGCATGATTCTCTTTTCTTTACGCACTGTGTATTGATTCTGAAAAGCAGTAAAATGTAACTCCACAAGTGTTTATGCGTTTTACCTTACTCACCCTTTAGAGTCTGCGGTGAGACACGTTGACATGTTTACTGCAGTCTTTAAATGAAACTCAACCTGGTGAGAAGAACTGCAGGCTGAGAACTGCAAACCCTAACTGAACAGGAAATGCTGTGGTTGTAGATAAGGGCATGTTGCTTTTCTCATGCCGTTTGACCCTTATGAAGGATCTTGTTCACTTGCCTGAAGCCCATTCATCAGTGGGGTATGGCTTATGATCCAGAGTGTGTTGGTGTGGACTGTATTTCTCTCAGCTCTCAGCAAGGGACACATTGGAGTGATCTGGGTAACTCAGAACCAGAGGAGACCCGACTCTGGGTTAATGTACTGTGGCTCCCCGCCAGAGGGGTGGGAAATCTAACGGACACATTACAGTGGACAAATACACATTCACAGGAGAATATGGAGAGGATGAAGCAAACAGAACACTTGGCAAGAAACCACATCAACCACCATTGTATATGAATCTCCACAACATGTATCCGTCTCTGCACTTAGTTGTTCCCTCTTTCCTGTACATCTATTAATTACACATGTTAACCTTTGACTGTCCAGCAGTCAGTATGGTGGGAAGGGTCTAAACGCCATGCAATCCAGTATAATTACTGACTAGACGCATGATTCCTTAATTACAATCTGCAGTCATGCAGTGCTGTAACAGGGACACAGAATGGAGACAACACTCACTTGTAGGCAGAAAGCGAGAAGTAGAGCTGTTTCTGTGTCTCTTTCAGCCTCTGTGCTTATCTTACAGGTTCTGGTGGAGGGGAGAGCCAGGTGACCACTGCATAAATCATATAGCACCTATATGCAGACTGTGTAATTACTGTGTCTGAGAATGCATAGACCAATACATATAGCTTTTTTTAACTAGATGCCTGCTTCAGATTGGCATTCTGCTTCCATAAACATTTTTGTGATGATTAATTTAAATAAAAAAAATCAATACATGGAAACATTTTATTGTGAAGCTTAAAATGCACTGTTACTCTCAGTTACCATGACAGAGGTTGACTAGTATGATGCACTGTGGTTAAATATGTTTAAAAGCAGTGGAGCCACTTTCTAATCTCATCATTTATTTGATAATGCATATAATCATGGGAAAAATGGATACGTCTTGTCCTGCTATAGTAGCCTAATGAGTTATGAAAAATATGCATTTTTGTATGCTGTAGTATGTAGTAAGGCTATTACAAGTAGTAAGCACTACATATCTTAATCCATTTCCTCTTTCAGTTTAAGTAAATTAATCAAATAAACCTGTTCAATAAATTGTAGATTTGCCTGATTTCCACTTTCTTTGTCTTTTGAAAACTCCAATTTCCTCACATGGCCATGTTCCAGTGATCAGTACTTTCAACAGTTGAGGCCACAGTGATTTTACCCATCTATTGTGCCAGTTAAAATCAAATATTCGTATGAGACCTCCAGGTGTTGGAGCACTTCAAGAAAAGCTAAAAGTTAGATTATTATAGCTTGTAACGCACACTCAGTGTCATCACAATTTGGAGACAGACAACATATATCAAAGTACAATTAAAGTATCAAAATACAGTTCAATTGCTTGTAGTAACCTATATTTCATTATTAAGATTGACGCTCTATTAACATGCAAGTTCTAAGTTTAAATAATGGTGTTAAAAGGCCGCCAGGTGGCAGCATGAGAATTATACTCACTGAGCACATACCATCTAGATTAATTACACTTTCAACATTCATTCATGCCAAATAAATACAAATAAAATCACTGCACAACACTAACTATTGTGCACATGGGGGTGACTATTTGAATATTTTGACTGATCCCTATGAGCTAAATATTCGCTCACAGTTTTGCCATAGAAAGACACTATTTGTACCAGGTGTACAATGGTCTAAATACTGTAGATGAATTATATCCTCTATCAAACTATTTTAAAAATGTTTTGAATGCTGTTGACAGCCTTGGCTTTTCCCCTGGAACTATGAGAATAATAATCTGAATAATAATGCTGGGATGGACGATGTTATCTGCCAGTTGAATTGTTGGTGGGGTGTACACCGCATGTATACTACACTGTTAGGTGCTTTTCAGGGCTTCCCACAGAAATAACAACAAACCGTCTTTACAAACTTTAACCTTTATACCATTGGACCTCATGTAAACACATTGCTCAACTCAAAGCTGTAGGTGAACTATCTCAAAACGTCAGCATCTTGACCACCAAGGGGCTTCCGCGAAGGGATCGAAGTTAAGACACCAAATGTTGAACATGGCTAAACTTCCTTATATGGAATGTCCAATTAACAGCTATATTCATACGCAATCCCTTCTGCTGATTAAGCAGAGTGTAGACACGCAATTCTCCTCTGAGACATGTGGCATCACCAGCCTGCTTCTCACACTGTAGACCACAGTGCTACTTAGCTTACGTAGTGCAACTGGAGGAAGACCTTTTATATGTTGCTTGGGCATGCAGTCCACATGCATTCAGTGAATCAGAGTGGGCTGCTAAAAAGCAATGAAACACAGACCCCTATGTAATTGAACCCTCCCAGATTGGTAGCTCCATAGGGCTTTGCAGAGTTGCCCATTGTGTCACCCTTTGGAGCTGAAGGGCCACAGTTGGCACTGGCATGATCTGGATTTGGTCCGAGTCTCTCTGCTCCTCTTACAGATTCTGGAGAAGTGGACAGCCAGATGATCATTTCTGGTTTGACAGTCGGACACAGTACCAAGATGCAGACTGTGCAGTTACTGTGCCTGGTGAGAATGCATGGATGGACACACACTGCTATTCGTACCACTGGTTTATTTGTGAGACTAATACTCTGCTACACATCAGTAGTTGTTTTAAGTCTTAATAAGAACATCTGCTTATGTTGCAATGTAAAAATAGACCGTGTGCTCAGTAACAGCTATGCTAATGGAGGATGAGAGACTTATAAACTCATTGCTATCAGAGCAATAGATTAAACACAGCTACTGAACAATGCTAGGAAATAAGCCAGGAATTTCATGTGAGCATAACGCACACTGTGAAAATAAATATTGTGCTTGACTGCTGAAAAGGTTCACTTTTACTGCATGTATAGCTTTAAGTGTCACCTAGAAACTGTGTGATTGCTCCATATGTCTGCCATATTAGTTCAGTATACCAACTGACCAGAAGAAAGTGTGAACAAAACAGAGTTCACACTTTTTATTTTTTTACAACTTGTGGGCAACAAAGCAACACTTAAAATAAAACACAGAGCTTATATCTGCTCACAATCTAACTTAAGGCACACATTTTCCATTGACTGGTTTGTCACATCTGTTTCAAATGCTTGAGCATGCCATTTCCGTGACATCAAATGACCCTTCTGAAACTTGTGCTAAAACACCCAGGCTTTCTGCATTTGACCAATGAACATGCGGGTATCTGAATTAGAATAGCCTAATTCATGAGAATGACTCCGCCCCAAAAGCGTGGCTGTTTACCACAATATAAAAATAGAATTGCTCATCTGCCTGACTTGGCTGGCTAAGCCCCAGGAGCACAGCTTCAGCAATCATCTCTGAGCTACTTGAAGCCATTCACGCTGAATCTTCATCATGACTAATAATCTCCTATGAGCAGACCCTCTCAAGATGGGTTTTGTCATCAGTGCTTTTGACATAGATTGGGTGATTGTCTGCTCTTTCATTACATTTCTTAAGCTTGTGTTAACCCTGCTGCCCTGCCCAGTGCTGTGTGCACTTCGTCCAAAATAAGCATAGTGAAAGGCAATGTTCCACAAAAAGAAGCCTTCCGTCATAGGTCAAGGAAGTGCCACGTCTCTTGAATTTAGCTTTTCTCTTTTTTTTGTGGCTCTTTCTACTCAATTGTGTCTGGAATTATGCTAGGTCCTCTTATGTGCAGATATCACCAATCCCCTTGTCTTGACAACCCACTCCTTCACCTTACTACTCAAACACAAATTATGAAAATGATTTCATAATTGAATGATACCGATTCTCTGCAAACAGAATCATGTATCTGTGCAGACTTCTCAACCTGTATGTGGCCCATGCCAAGAGATGTCACCCTTACAGTGCCACAAAACTCTGTGCTTCTTCACCACTGGCTCATATGGCTCACACATGTATGCTGTTGGTGATGCAAAAAAAATAAATAATATAAAATCAGCAAACAAATAGACTGCCATGCCATTTGGCCTTAGAGAACTACTTCATGCATTTGTGGTGTTCCCTGGCACACTGCATCACTTCTTATTAACCTCCACTTGAGAACATATTTGAGTGTTCTGCATAAAGTAAATTCATTATATGGCCAGAAAACAATGGTGTGTTGAGAGTACATAACCATCTCCTTGAACAGTTCCTCTTTCTGCAGATGTCATGGTATTTGAGCTAGGCTTTAAAACACTACTTTATTCCCTTGAATTGAAAATGAGGGAGGACTAACTTTAGCATGTACCAGTCCAGTGTCCAAGGTGGTGAGCATCACCTCAGTCACACCCTGTTTGGAGCTGCCAGAACCAGGGTCGGAGCACACCCCCTCTTGGATCCCCTCCATTAAGGGCTGAGCTTTGTGGTTGGAGAGGGCCAGCTCCTCTGCAGAGGTGTAGTCTGAGGGAGGCTGCCCGCCCAGTTCCCCTCCACTCTGCTTTCTTCCTGTTGGCTGCAAAACAATACCAACTTTGACATTCAGATTGTGCATGACAGTGAGACATGTACGGCATTATAAAAGATATTGTTAACCAAAAAAGAAAAGCATTTGTGTAGGACCATGGCTAGATACCTAAACAGTCGTCTTTGGATCATAGATAAAAAGACATCTAGTCATCTACAGTACAACATCTTTGAATTTACAGCCTTTAGGCCGCAGGTTTAAAGTCCCACTGACAAGGAGAGCCTGATTTATATGATTAGACCAGTGGTTCTCAACCTTGGTCCCAGGGCCCAATCACAATCCCAATCACAGAATTTTAGTAAGTAGTTAATTATTTTTTTAATTAGGTGCTTTTCATGTTTAGAGGGATTATTAGCCCTCTTAAGCTGCATTATGTCAGAAATAGCTATGCATATGTGTAGAATAAATGTCCCATGATTACATTGTGCATTTTGTACTGTATTGCAAACAATTTAAACAAGGAAACAAAGTAATTTAACTGATCAAAATAAGGACTGAGGTGAATAAATAGGGCCCTTATATGAAAGTGCGGACACGTGGCCACTAAAAATCACTATTTGGTAAATAATTATGAATTCAAAGTCAAAGCACATAGCAAGTCAAACCAGCATTGTGTTAATAAATTTAAAGAAAAATTATAAAAGATTTTCATTAAAATAAATGTCTGTTAAGTCACTATCTATCACCGAATTAGGTAACACAATGGTGATTGAGCCTATTATTATATTAACTTATATTATTATTATAATTTATGATTAAATAACTGGGTGTCTGTGGCTACATTCCGGGGAATCACAAGCGGCGCACAGTTAGTGACGCGTTTTCCATCATCCATCAGTGGTTGGTCCGCTAGAGAGGGTGGGCGAAGCTAACGCAACAGGCTCGCTCTTCAACCCACTTGTGTTTGAGCGGCGTACTTGTTTTTCCGGTGTCTGAGAAGGGGGGGGGGGGCGGCGGCGGTTATGGAATGTTTTTCTGTAACATGAGAGGTCGTATTACATTTGATGACACTGTAACGTTACTAAATTACATAGCTATTTGCACAGCCAACGCTAGCTGCAGGACCATATCAAGAAAGGCAACATTAGTTTAGACAACGTTGCGCACAGTACCCATCTCTCACATAAGGTAACGTTGTGTTAATTAGCTAGCTAATGTAATTAACAGAATTTAATGTCAGCTAACAATTAGAAAAAACACTAGCTAAGGCTACCGGCCGGTACCCACCTCGCAAAGCGTCTCTCGAATGCAACACCTTGTTGCCTTGCAATGTAGATAACTAAAGGCCAGTTCAGATCAGTGATTCGCAACAAGACTGGATGCAACTTGCAAAATTCCAAGACGTCTGATTGTAAACGTTCTAAAACTGCACTTGGCGATTTGACAAGGTGGGTCTTTTGATACCCCAGGCAGCGGCTTCAGACGCACTGCAACTAACCAGTTCACACCGCTGCAGTTTTCTCTGCAACATTCTAAAACCGCTTTGTCTTGTTGCGAATCATTGATCTGAACTGGCCTTAGCGTTATCGTTATTTACATTGCCATCAAGTTCGTCAGTATATTATAATGATCGGAATAAAGCCGTCTATACACAGAGAATTAACCCCGGGGTATAGGTGGTGCACAGCCGGGTCTGATTTCTGTGTAAAGATGTCAAGCCGGAGAAAACTAAATAAAAAAATACGGCAGTATGGATTAGCGTTGTTATTATTTTATTACGCGTCCTCATATGTTCCTCCAGCCTTTATTCCCTTTTTGGTGGAATCTCCTTTGTTTTTGTTTTATTCTTCTTGTTCTGATTGCTAATTTAACACCCAGCTCACCTTTATTCTCGAACAGTTTAGCCAGCAAAACTAGAAACAATAGGGGTAACCTTTTGCAAGGCAGTTGTTTCAAATATCACGAACAATCATTCACGAGAAAGACAGTGTTTATTGTGCAATGCACGAGATACATAATTGCACGAGCCACAGCGAACCCCGCGGATTCTTCTCTGCAGTGTAAAGATGTTCATACCGGGCAAAAGGTAGATAAAGAACGTTTGTGGAAATTGATCATCACTAATTCTACCCCAGGTCTGCTACAGCATTTTAACCCGGCTCGGCAGTGTAAAGACAGCTTAAGTTAGCCTGATGTTAGACAATGAATGAGTATGTACATAACGTTACTTTTATAACAACCATTTTTTATTCAGTAAATAGTAAGTGTTTTTGTTGGCGTGGCCCAGGTGCCAACTGACTGACGTCACACAGGCGACGCTGGTTGGATCTGGTTGGATCCAATTGAAGGTACAGTACTGTACCTTTACCAGAATAAAGGTACTATTCAGTACCTAGAAAGGTAAAATCACTTGTCACTAGCATCTTTAGAGGTACAGTTTTGTACTTGTACAGAATTTGTACCCTTGTGTACCTTTATTTCTGAGAGTGTATTCTTATGTAATTAATTGCTATAATAAGCACAATGTGAACATGAGATGTTTATTCTACATGACAGGAAGAACTATGTCTGACAAAATATGTCTTAAGAGGGTAAATATTCAGTCTAAACATGAAATACATCTAATTAAAGAAAATTTACGGCTTGTTACAATTCTTGGATTGCAACTGCGATTGAGTGAAAACCAGCATGCAAACAGGCACCCCAGCACCGAGGTTGGGAACCATTGGATTAGATCATGATAAAAAAGCTTCATATAGTGATATAAAAAGACACAAGAACAGTCCTCATCATCCAGTAGCTCAGTAACCAAACATAAATACAAATAATTGAGCCATTCAAATAATTATGAGATGCTGGCATGAAATCCAGAAACGTATATGGTTATTTATCCCGCCTTTGTAATATTTTATTATATTTTCCTACTGTAGCAAAATGAGCTATTGAGCTATTGTATGAGTTATTTATAGAAATGGCTATCTGTTCTTCCTGTATATAGAAAGAAAGATAGCAAAAAGAGAGAGACCGAGGCGGAGACAGACGGACAGAGAGAGGTAGAGGGAGCAGATATCTGCATGTTAAATGACAAAATATTAACCAAATATCTGAATTTCTGCATTCTCCTGCTAGTTCTGCGTCTCTTCTCCTTCTTCTCTCTCAATGGTTAAGGTGTTTCATTAGCCGCAATGAGTGAGGTATTTTATTCATCTATGATGTTCAAGAAGAACTTTAGGCAGGGGACTGCAGGTGAGTTACTCTGTTTACTGAATGTAAATTCTGGATGATTTAATGCTATTGTTAATGTTTTATGTTCTATCAGTACGTTTCAATCTTTCTCTCCTTCATTCTCTTTCTCACTCTTTTGTTTAATATAAATTATTTGGACAGTGACACAATTTTTGTTGTTTTGGCTTAGCACTCCAGCACATTAGATTTGAGATAACACAATTAATATTGTTGGGTTTTATGTATTTGCATAAACAAAAAAGAACAATGAATACAATATTAAACAAAATGATGTGCGGTAGAGAGGTCTGAATCCCAGCTGGGCTTATAAAATAACCTCACTGAGAAAGTCAAATTATATGATATACAATTAAAGAAACCTTTAAAAAAAAAAAAAAAACAATCGTGTATGTGAGTGAGTGTGAGTGAATTTGGGAATTAATTTGCAAATCATTCAATGGATTCAAAGAACCCATTGAATGATTTGGGCAGCAAATTTGAAAGCTAAGTGTATTTGTAGATGAATGTGCATGGTTGAAGTATGTTAATGTTTTAAATCAAAAAGATGTTGAATTTCTTAAACAGAGGGGCAGATGGTGGCGAGTAATCAGAAAAGGTGGCTAGCCGTGCAAATTTCTTTTGAGTGAAGTGAATTTATGTAGATTGGCAGCATACGTACTTGCCCAGATAATGTTGCAGTAAATGAGAAATGGGTAAATTAAGCTGTAGTACATATTGTGGAGGCAAGTCTGATTAACTAAGCCACTCAGTTTTCTGATGATACCACTGGATTACATTACTTTATTACTGATAAATTGGATGTGATATTTCCAGAACAAGTTTTCATAAACCATAAACTGCAAGCAATTTAGTGGATGAAACCTGGATTGTGTAATCCCCACCAATTTAAATCATAGCACTTGATCTGCAATACGTTTTATTCTTACCCATTAATATAATAAAGATTGATTTTTAAAAATATTTAAACATAACTTATTTGTCCGGACCATCCAGAAGATTTTACCACGCCGCAATTGGCCTCATAATTAGTGAATCAAAGTTTTTGTGAGATAAAATCAAATGGGTATGTAAGACACTGCAGTAAGATCATTAATATAAATAAGGAATAACAAGAGTCCAATTATAGATCCTAGAGGGACACAATAACTTGGCCCTGTTTGAGTGTGGAAGAATATGATAGACTCCGTTTTTGTGGAAGATCACAAAGATGACTTATTTAGAGTGTATTTCTTTATGTTTAGTGCCTTATCTTGTTTTTCTGGCTGCTCGACATATAGAACAGGCATGCTGCCAAATATTAACATCCCATATTTAATTAATTCCCATGGAGAAAGAACTATTATTGTTCCTTATCTCTTTGCAGCTAAGGTTCATTGTTTTTGGTTTTTATTAAATAAAAATAAATATCCAAGAATTTATCTGTGTTGATTTTGAATATTAAAAAACATGTGAAAATTGGTTGCAAACATAGCCTAATGCATAAATTGTAGTGAAAATGGGATCTAAAAAACAACAATGCAAAGATCAGGTTGAAAATTAGATTTTAATTCCAAACATTTAAAGCTTACTGCTTTTCATTGCATAATCAGCAGCTCATTTGTATTTTCCCCAATTTTCTCTCCACTTTCTATTTCTGATAGCTTGTTCTGAGCCATCCTGCGGCTAACTGAATTACCAATTGGAGCACCCCTATGCATAGCGATTACTGCTACCCACTACGGAGTCCGGCAAGCTTTTGTTTGAAATCATTACCCTCTAAGAGGGGACGTTAGTAAAAGGTACATTTCATACAGACTTTAGGAAGAATTTATCACATAGAGAGTAGTGAATGTGTGATATAGCCTGCCAGGTCATGTAGTAGAGGCAGAAACTTCGGAGCTTCCTAGTAAGTTAAAATCCTTCTGCAAATTTTTAGCTATTACTTCAAGGCATTTTCACATCACACTGGTGTGCAATGGCTTTTAGGCGCTGAAAATATCAAAACAGTATGACCAGACCAGAACTGTACCTTGTTTGAGAGGTGTAGCATTAAAGGGGGACAAAATGAGGACTGGCACAGAAACGTTGAATGCATTTCCATCTTATCAAGCTGGGGCACAGTACCGAGTTGTAGAGAAAACACTTGAGAGGTTCTCAAGCTAAAATCACAGGGCTTTTATATAAAAAAATATTAAATAACAAATGAGCAAATACATAAGCAGGAGAACGAGGACTAGAAACACAGGGCTAGGGGAGCACTGGAACACAAGAAGGCAATCTCAAAGACTGAGCCGTATCCAAATTTGTATATGCCTGGTATACTCAATAGTAGACAAGTACGTTGATTTTGACATGACCCAATTGACTAGAGTCAAGAATCCAGGAACTTAAACCCTAACATTAACAGATGAAACAAACTGTGATAATGAAACAACACATGCTCAAACCAAGAAACCACTGGTACAACAATATGCACTAATTAACACAAAATAAAATGAATCTAGGGCTGAGGAGCTGCCGCCCTTTGTCAAGGCCCAGCAGGAACTGTGACAGCTTCCCAGCGTTTGCACGTACATTTGGGCATTCAGCAGATACTCTTATCCAATGCAGCTTGCAGGTTGCATTTTGTTTTACATACATTCCATTTATGCAGCTGGCTAGTTTGATTAAAGCAATTTAATTTGAAGTCTTTTCCTCAAATGCCAGCACCGCAATCAGGAGTCAAATCCTCTGCATGTGGGTTAATAGTCCAGCTCTCAGACCATTATATAACACTATAGCCCTCCAATCAGGGGCCATACCTACACTACAGCCCTCCAATTAGGGGCTGTACCTACACTACAGCCCTCCAATCAGCAGCTATACCTACACTACAGCCCTCCAATCAGGAGCTATACCTACACTACAGCCCGCCAATAATGGGATCCACCTATACAGCAGGCATTATCCAACCGGGAGCCAGAAATGTACCATTGTGATTGGTCCTTTTTAAGCATTCATCACAATTTAATTTCACATTACCCTTATGAACAGTTTGTGGGTGAAACTAGAGCAATAGAAAATACCAGGTACAAGCACTGTGCACTTCAGGAAGGTCACTGCTTAGTGGCATTTGTAGTGAATCATAAAATGCCCTGAAAAATGGCTTTACTGAAACCAAAATAAAAAAATGTAAAAATTTTAAAAACATTCTTGGGTTTATTGAAGACAAACCACCTTTGAAATATTATTTTAATTTCATTATTTAAATGTGTGTCCTGATCATGTATCTGTACACAAAGGACGAAGAGACGCTGTCCATCAACAAGTTTGAATCTCTCAGGCATTATGAGTGCAGTGATGGGCCCCACAATCTGGATAATGTTCTGACTGTGCTTGTGTGTTCCATGGGGAATGAGTATTCGGCCATCCCTGGATTGAGGGAGGGTTTCTGTGGACAGGTGTCCCCTGCTCATTGCTCAATAGTGACACCCCTGGTCACTTAGGAACTTGCAATCTGTTTGTGCCAGCTTCATAGTCTTCCAGTGCAGAAAATGCATGGCATAGAAATGCTCTTGGGCTACAATGAAAATAAGGGGTAGCTGACTGCATGTGCTTGTCTGCTCCCTCCCGAATGGACAGAGGACATTGTGCCTGCAATATTTCCCCTTCCATACACACTATTATCTGCCTTTCTTTCTGCAGATCAGCATAAACACCCCATAAATGTTGAAGGATTTTGAGTGTATTCATCTTGAGCACTTTTTTTTATCTTTCTCCCTACATATTTGTGCCTGTATGCATATAAAAATGAACCAAATTAATTGAAGTTACAAATGTACCCCCCATCCTCTCTCAGCAACTCAGGATGAAGACGTAACCTATTCTGAGGTCAAAGTCATCAACCCTACCGCCTCCAACACAGTGTGCCACGGTGGTTCAGCAGGTCTGTCGCAAATGCCTTAAAAGACGTTCTCTCTGAAAAATTGGAAAATTGGATCTAATCCTGCACACTTGCTTTTCTTCTGAAGAGTTGATAGTTTTTTGACCTAATGTCATTACATAAATTAAGATAGAAATAGAGTAGGCCGACACTCTTATATTCATTTAGGAGAGAGGGCCTCCTGTATTTTTATTTAGTGAATATTTGCTAGTCACATTGGCGAATATCAGAGATTGCAGTAGTGGATTTTTATTTGCTGTTGTAAAACTCTAGTTTATTGCAGTATGTTTGGTTTGAAATTAAAATAAAAACTAGCAACAAGAACAACTGTATAAAACATCAAAGAAATGAGACATTCTACTTAACTAGTCTGTTTTCTTGACCGCAGAGCACAGGGGGCAAAGCTCACATCCCTACAGATGGGCTAATGTGTGTCTGGCGCTGCTGTGTGCTCTCTTATTGGCTTCCGCAGTATTCCTGTGTGTCCTCTGTGAGTAACTGTCTGTGTCTCTTTACTGTGATCCTGGTAAAATGTCATTTTAAAGTAAAAAACAGATCTGTTCTGTCATTTTACAAATGAATATCATATAGTGGGATTAACTTTTGGGCTTTTGGGCAATCCCCTCTGTTTTCACCGAGCTATTGATGTAGATTCAATTTTAAGAAAAATAAATGTTTTTAAGTAATAAATTAGTTACTACATAAGAGCTAATATGTGATGTTGATGCCTTGGTCATTGTTGGTCATTATTTTTTTCCAAAATCCATTCAACATTGTAGTCTTTACTTTGAAATAAGCCTAGAAAAAATGTATATATAAACAAATCTTACATAATTTATATAATTTGTCACCCATCTATATATATATTTTCATTCACATTGTTAAATGAATACTGCAATATTCTTATAAAGCCCAAATAAACAAAAAGATTGTTCATAATTCACAAAAACTGCGTAAATTAATACATTGACTTAACTACACAAATAAAAATTCTTAAAAAACCTTTTTCCTAGTTTGCCTAAATTTATTCATTCACAGTTCACAATCTTAACAAATGATGTGGTCAACCTATGGGCTTAAGATTCTGTTTCCACAGATTAGCACAGTAGTCTGTATCACACTGAGGTGATATTCTGTAAAACTCCTTAATCGATACTTGTTTTTCCTAAGGAATGCATTTTCCCCTTGTGTTTTAGTTCTATGTATCTATCTATCAGAACGCCATTCAATGGTGAAGAGAGATCTGGAGAAAGTCCAGCTACAGAGTAAGTACAATGAAGTAATTAAGAAACTCCTCTTTTAGTGCAGGACTGTCCCTCCTGTTCACAATGAGTGGTGCTACTCTGTTGTCCATCTGCAGAAAAGCATTTACTTTTACACTGTTACATATGAAAAGATCATTCCTAGAGTCTGCTGCTTGTTCTTTCTGTACAGGCAGTGTGTCTAACCGCTGTCCACAGGGCTGGGCTCAGTTCTCTTCGAAGTGTTACTACTTCTCTAATGAGATGAAGAGCTGGGCAGACAGTCGCAGTGACTGCGAGGAATGGGGAGCTGACCTGGTGATTATAGAGAGTGAAGAGGAACAGGTAAGGCTCTGTAGAATAATTGTGAATGAGTGGGTGGAGATAAAACTGACAACATGCATTCATAAGAAGCCACTGTAAATGTTATTATGTAATTATATCTCATCTTGTGTTGGTTCTTACAATCTAACAAGTTCAATATTACCACTATGAGTGAATCACATTTATCAGTGGGGTGTGGCTCATGCTGTAGCTCAGTATCTCACAGATCCAGAAAGTGTCAGTGTGGGCTGTTTGTCTCTCAGTGTCTACAGAGTGAGCAGTAAGGGTCATTCTGTGTTTGTTTTCAGCGGTTCATCGACAACAAAACACAATACTATACCTGGATTGGACTGAGTTACTCAGTGGATAAGGGTAACTGGCTCTGGGTGAATGGAACCCCTCTGCAGAAAGGGTAAAAATTCTTACAGAAACAGCACAGGACGTAAAAATATAGACAGACACAATCATGTATAATTTTAAACAACATCTTGGCAGATCAGAAATATGAGTGTTCCTCTGATGGTAGCCAGTCTAAGGTTTGTGTTACTGCAGTGAAATATGTCACTGGATATGTTTCTGGTTATGATAGTGCATATGTGCACTTTACACTTTTTATCTTTAATATTGTTCTGTTTGTACAATGAGGTGGATTTAATGAGTACAGTTAATCCAGAATTATCTTCCAACAAGATATATTTCCGCTGTCTGAACTCTCTCACAAATGGCAATAGACAGAGAATGAGAAGGAGTCACTGTATCTTCGTAGGAAACAGCAGAGAAATAGAGCTTCTGTGTCTCAGTCTTTGCTTCTTTTACAGATTCTGGAGGTATGGAGAGCCAGATGTTAAGAATCAATTTCATTGTGCCCTGATTGGCCCTATGTTGAATGGATGGGATGCTTTTTACTGTTCTAATAAGCAAAATTTCATCTGTGAGACTAATGCTCTGCTCCCCTAAACCATTTTATTATCATTGTATGTATTTGGTTCTCTCATCTTGTGAGAGGCCATTGACCATGCCAGGTTTGACAGTCAAACACAGGACCAATAAGCAGACCACAACGTTACTGTTTCTGTTGGGAATATATGGAATATACATACTGCTGTCTAGAAATGTATCTGTGAGACTAAGCTTTATTAAAATGCATTTAAATGACTGTACATGCAGAGTAGATTTAAGCTATTACATTATTGGTTCTATTGACATATTGTAAGTATAAAAAATCAAAAACCATACATTTGAAATGGTCCTTATCTTGCTGTTGTGATACTGTAAATTTAAATTGAAACCGAGAACAGCAGTCACTGCTAAAAAAAGCAAATGTGTTCATTGGGCCTCATTTATCAATAATTTTGTAAATATGCACATAAGTTTCCCCGTAAAATTATACAAACTAACAACTGCCGCCGCATTTATCAAACGTTTGGAGGCACTTAGTTTCAATCGTATCCCCGTGCGTATGTTGATAAATCCCAATCAGTCGTAAATTGGAAGCGCGTTCACGGTCGCCTCATTGTAGCGCACCTCACGCGGTGACAGGGGGTCGGCCAGTGGGGTCATCAACCACTGCTTCAGCGGGTAACCCATGTGTTGGAATGGCATGAGATCTTCTTGTTTGCCTCGTTAAGTCTGGCTCTAACATGTTGCACAGTCTCAATTTAGAAGAGTTCTAGGGTATTGGAACCGACTCATGAGCCACTCGTCATCCTCGGCAAAAAAGTCATACCGGTCCCTGAAAATGCGATCTCGCCAAAGTGCTCTCGCCAAATCCTCTAATAGTGCAAGGTCCGCCATTGCAAGCTTAGACTTAACAGCATTTTGGCCATTTAAATAGTATTTCTCATCAATTATTTAAAAAACAAAACTGCAATTATGAAATCATAGCAACTCTTTGTAATGCTATTACTCATTTCAAACTTTTTTGTTTTACTTAATTAAAATAGTATTCGCAACCAATTTATGCTAGTTTTTTAGAATTTATCTTTCTTCATGATATTTCAATATTTCATGACAAAATACGTAGACAAAGAAGCCCATTTAATGACCAATTTCATCAATAAAAGTTAAAAATTCAAGTTAAAAGACGAACTGCGGAGTTTACACACTCTGCGTGTGGTCTCAAGTTTTCGTAAATTTCCTTTGCATGTCCGAACAAGTTGGACTCCCGAAAACTTTGATAATTCCCAGTTTTCATGTGTAAATGTTGGTACAAAGGAATTACGAGAAATTTCGTTCGTATGTTGCTTGATAAATGAGGCCCATTGTGTGAAAGTATGAGCTAACAGAAAGTGCTCTCAGTACCTACTTACTCAGTATCTCATAAAGGCTCTCCAAACAGAGGCTGTGTCCTAAAGACATAAGCCACATGTACCCACAAGTAAACAAGTGGTATGTGACTATGACTCAAAATCAATAAACATTTATCCTCAACTCTGACTTACAAGTAATATCCTTGCTTTATAATCCTTGCTGCAATTGCTAGTCAAATTTAAAGACTAATTGTGGCAAACACGCCTGCCACAGGCCACCGAAGTGGCTTTCCAAGGGCCCCTCCAGCACTCCAGCCGAGGGTTTGGCAAGATGTTACAGCCAAGTGAGCAGATCTAAAACACTGTCATGACAGAGAGGCTCCTCCTGGTGTGGGTGGGGATGGCAGATTTAACCTGTGCGCAGTGATTACCTCACTACGCACAGGTGCAGCCACTCCTGTTCCTGGGCCCAATTAGCCTGGCCAATTATCTAATTCTTAACCAATTATCCAATTGGCCAGGTCTAATTAGCTTGCTCCAGGGCAGGTGTGGCTGCTTAAACCAGCCATCCCCACACCACACTAATGTTTATTGAATTTAGGCTTATGTGGTTCCTGTGTTACCTTAATCTCAATCTGGCTGTATCACAGAAGCAAGTCCACAAGCTAAGAGTGTAAATGTTACATTAATACTCATAAATACCAAACTGATAAAGTACTAAAAATTATATTCCATGCATTATTGAAGACGTTTCAAAATGTATTAAACTGTGTCATTGAAGTTTTCGTTATTCTGAATGTTAGTTTGCTGCTGAAATATTCTGCTTCAATTTCATCTTTTTTTCCTTTGTAATCATTTGTTTCAATCATTTCCTCATCACTTCAACATGACCAGATCTTACAGGATAATCTGAGAAGTGGTGCAGTTCAGCTGCAGTTTCCTAATTTTATTGGCAACCAGCACAACTTTCCTTAGAAGTGTTCACTTTCACACTTTAAAAGAAGTTAAAATGAAAGCTTTACGCAGTATATATAATGTCTTCATAAACTTGACATAATGGCTTCATGCATACGCAAATGTTGTGCTTCATAAAGGGTGGTGTGACAAACACGCCTGCCACAGGCCACCGAAGTGGCTTTCCTTGGGGCCCTCCAGCACAGAGACACAGGGAGAAGATGTTCAAAAAGTCCACATTTATTTACGAGGGTTTGGCAAGATGTTATAGCCAAAGGAGCAGATGTTACAAACTGTCATGACAGAGCTCACTGGTGTGGGTGGGGATGGCAGATTTAACCTGTGCGCAGTGATTACCTCACTACGCACAGGTGCAGCCACTCCTGTTCCTGGGCCCAATCAGCCTGGCCAATTATCTAATTCTCAACCAATTATCCAATTGGCCAGGTCTAACTTGACCCAGGGCAGGTGTGGCTGCTTAAACCAGCCATCCCCACACCACATACCCCCAACGCCAAACTGAGGCCAGGGAGAATCCCTGGCCGAACCCTACCCCCCCTCCACCCCCCCTACCACCCCCGCAACCACCCCCGCACTCCCAACAAAGCAAAAAAAACAAAAATAAAAACACTCCAGAGTCAGGGTGGGTGGCCACGGAACAGTCCAGTACATGCTGTGACCCTCCCCCGGACGACAAGGCAGCCCCTCTTCCTCCTCCCTCCCGGAGCGCAGGAAGTCCTGGGCTGCTCTGCTGGCTGGTGGGGGCGTCACCGGGCTTGGGCTGTTCCAGGGGCTGTGGTGGGGTGGCTGGGCTGGTGGGCTTGCTTCCTGGCGGCGCGGGAGACCAGGAACCTTCGTAGCTGTGGAGGCCGCCAGTCTGCTCTGCTGGCAGGCAGCTGCCGGCTTACCCCCTCCTGGGCTCCGGGCAAACCAACCAGGCCAAAACAACAAGCTAAAACAACCAAACGGACAAAGGAAGCAAAACGGCGCGGCCACCGCTCGTGCGCCGCCCGTAGCTGACCCGCCTTCCCGGCCAAGTCCAGCTCACGGCGCGACCACCGCTCGTGCACCGCCCGTAGCCGACCTGCCTTCCCGGCCAGGTCCAGCTCCTCAGCGTCCCAGCTGAGGATCGCTTCCTTCCCCTCCGTGGTCATCTCCCGCTCCCTGTCTTTGGCCTGGAGGATCCGCCCGAAGCCCTGTCGGGAATACCTCAGCTGCCCCTCCTCCAGTGTGCTTCCTGGCTGGCCCTCCTGTGCCTCTTCCTTGTACTGGAGAAGCCCCACGTTGGGCGCCACTGTGACAAACACGCCTGCCACAGGCCACCGAAGTGGCTTTCCTTGGGGCCCTCCAGCACAGAGACACAGGGAGAAGATGTTCAAAAAGTCCACATTTATTTACGAGGGTTTGGCAAGATGGTATAGCCAAGTGAGCAGATCTAAAACACTGTCATGACAGAGAGGCTCCCAGGTGTGGGTGGGGATGGCAGATTTAACCTGTGCGCAGTGATTACCTCACTACGCACAGGTGCAGCCACTCCTGTTCCTGGGTCCAATTAGCCTGGCCAATTCTCTAATTCTTAACCAATTACCCAATTGGCCAGGTCTAATTAACTTGACCCAGGGCAGGTGTGGCTGCTTAAACCAGCCATCCCCACACCACAGGTGGCAAAACATCTTCTTATACAACATTACGCCAAATGTGACATAACCAACAATATCACCTGGCTAATGGCTAAACATTATAAAGGGTGCATAAAACCTGCTTATGTAGGATCCTAGGCTAACTGTGATGTAACTCATGATGTCACTTGATGTCATGAAACAGTCCAAATCAACCCGAGAGAAGTGAGTCCCCTTGAATGCTGTTACAATTTTACTACATATACAGTAAATTACACATTTAATAAATTAAACACAGTGTGTATACGCGCGCGCGCACACACATGCAGAAACACACACACACACATTCACACATATACACACACACTCTCTCTCTCGCAACTTAAATCAATCAAGCAGGCACACAATTCCTTCCAGAGTCTACGAGGGAATCAGAGTCAGCTACTTTCAGGAGCATCAAAGAGGTACAATCAGGGCAGTCAAACACAAGTACTGCCAAAGTTCCTTCATTCATGGAGATCAAGCTGACACTTTTGCAAGTATGATACTGTAACTGTTGGCTTGCTCGTACCACCAACAACCTGAACCGCAATATTACATTACATTACATTACAGGCATTTGGCAGACGCTCTTATCCAGAGCGACGTACAACAAAGTGTATAACCATAACCAGGAACAAGTATGACGAAAAACCCTAGAGAGAAGTACCAGTCCAAGTGCAGGGAACAACCGCATAGTTCAACTTGGACCCTGAAGGTTAAACTGATTAACACCAACACAACAAGAACGGCAACAACATAGTCTATGGAAAAAATACAAGCAGTAGTTAAGAGTTAATGCTAAGTCACCTATGAAACAGCTACCTAGTTACAACCCTAAGCTTACAGTCGTTTAAGATATTACAGGGAGGTAGGGAGGGATGGGGAGAGGTGCAGCCTGAAGAGGTGAGTCTTCAGTCGTCGCTTGAAATGGGTCAGTGTCTCAGCTGTTCTGACCTCCACGGGGAGGTCATTCCACCATCGTGGGGCCAGAACAGACAGGAGACGTGTTCTGGAAGTGCAGGTGCGAAGAGGGGGAGGTGCCAGGCGTCCTGAGGTAGCAGAACAGAGGGATCTGGCTGGCATGTAGGGTTTGAATATCTTGTGGAGGTATGTTGGGGCTGACCGCTTGACTGCCTGGTATGCTAGGACCAATGTTTTAAATTTGATGCGAGCTATAACAGGCAGCCAGTGGAGGGTGGTGAGCAGGGGAGTGACGTGGGAGTGTCTGGGGAGGTTGAAGACCAGACGAGCCGCAGCGTTCTGAATGAGTTGCAGGGGTCTGGTGGCAGATGCCGGTAGTCCAGCCAGAAGACAGTTGCAGTAGTCCAGGCGGGATAGAACCATTGCTTGGACCAGGAGCTGGGTTGAGTAGGTGGTGAGGAAGGGGCGGATTCTCCGGATGTTATACAGGAAAAATCTGCGTGCCCGGCTTACTGCTGCGATGTTCTTGGAGAGGGACAGCCTGTTGTCCATCACCACTCCGAGATTCTTGGCAGAGGGTGATGATGTCACTAAGGTGTCCCCTATTGAAATGGAAAAGTCGAGGAGGGGAGAGGATAGGGCAGGAATAAAGATTAGTTCTGTCTTTCCCAGGTTGAGCTTCAGGTGGTGATTGTCCATCCAGCTCTGGATGTCCCTCAGGCAAGCGGAGATGCGGGCAGGGACCTGTGTGTCCGATGGGGAGAAGGAGAGAAAGAGTTGCGTGTCGTCGGCATAAGAGTGATAGGACAAGCCATGGGCAGATATTACAGGGCCAAGGGATCTGGTGTATAAGGTGAAGAGAAGGGGACCGAGGACTGAGCCCTGGGGAACTCCGGTGGCCAGGGGACGGGGTGGTGATACTTTACCCGCCCAGGCAACCTGGAAGAAACGGTCAGAGAGGTAAGACTCAATCCAGTCAAGGACTGTGCCACAGATCCCTGTTGCTGCCAGTGAGGACAGGAGGATAGAGTGCTCCACGGTGTCCAATGCAGCGGAGAGGTCTAGAAGAATCAGGACAGAGGAGAGGGAGGCTGCTCGTGCGGCATGGAGTGACTCACTGACTGAGAGGAGTGCAGTCTCGGTCGAGTGGCCAGGCCTGAAGCCAGACTGGTGGGGGTCAAGCAGGTTGTTTTGAGAGAAGAAAGCAGAGAGTTGGTTAGATGCAGCACGTTCAAGTGTTTTGGATAGGAAAGGGAGGAGAGATACCGGGCGGTAGTTCTGAATGGCTGAAGGATCCAGTGTGGGTTTCTTCAGCAGCGGGGTGATGTGGGCCCTCTTGAAGGATGAGGGGAAACATCCAGAAGATAGGGAGGAGTTCACAAGAGAGGTGACAAAAGGGAGGATGTCTGGTGTGATTGCCTGGAGGAGAGATGAGGGGATAGGGTCGAGGGCGCAGGTGGTAGGGCGGTGGGTGAGTAGAAGCTGGGAAACTTCAGAGCCTGCTATATTAATAAGGAAACAATGCCAAATTCAAAAGCACGTTATACTTACCACTATGCATATAACGATTATAAAGTCTAATACAACAAATTTACTTTGGATTTGGGCATTTAGTTTGTTGGTGAATGCTAAGAGGAAGGTACGAAGGGCCAGTAAGGAACCAAATAGGCCTATTTCCAATTCATTCCAATTAATTCCAATTGAAAACTACACAAAGTGTTTACACATTTGTCATAAAATTAAACATATTTTCTTAATAATAAATAATAAAATTATAAAATCACTCATATGCAATACTGAAATGTTGCACACATTACATTTCTATTACTGATACTATACTATATAAAATTCAGACATTTTTATTATAAACTACATTCACATGTAAACATTATAAAGATGTCATAATACTTACCATTTACATTTAATACAACTTTAATTTGAAATGAAAACATAACTCAACACTATGAAAATTAACATGCATGGAAGATGACAGTGCATGACGGACATATATACATCTGGGTTTTTTAAGTTGAGGCAGGAAAAGGCCTACCATATCTCCTGCAGAAGACCAGAGGATTCTTTTCCAATTTGGTTGTTCCGTCTGCAGAGGCAGTGTATGTCCACCTCAATAGCGTGGACTGCCTTGGCTGTGGGGCACCTTGCAGTACTGGGGAAGGGTATCAGAATTCCAGCCGGAAAAGAGGCAAAGATGTGAGTCTGCATAGCTGGCAGATGGTTCTGGAGCACGGAGGGATCCTCACCTCTGCAGAGAGTGAGACTGTTGCAATAGCAAACAGTCCACAGTCTGAGCCGCCCGCCTGCTGTTGGACATCAGGCCACTGCAGCCAGACACTCTTCCCTGGAAAGGCAAGAAGGCATGTAACCTGTGCAATGAAATCCTGCCTTATGCTGCCCTAGAGAATCAAAAACATTAACTGTACCTACCTTACAGCCGACGTTACTTACCGTAATCCAGCGATTTGCAGAGACATTAAGAATCTTCACAAACCCCTGAGCTGGTGTAGGTACAGTGGACAGCAGGGCAAGGGAGGTGGTTGCATGGAGCCCTCCTATATATGGGTGCAGCATCTTCATAAGAGCCTGGGCGTGGTCGATGACCTTGTCATCCAACCGTGTGCTGGCCGAGAAATACGGCCCCAAAGTCCTCCACCCGTCTGTTCAGCAAAGCTGCACAGGCCTGCCCCCGTTGGACACCAGTGATGACAACATCACTGTCCTGAAAGTTATTTATTGAGAATATATTAACGTCATAAAGCTGAGACAGTGTGTTAGTGATTATGGATTTTCAGTTATTGAAAAGTTACCTCCAGTGCACCCTCCTCCAACCCAGAGCACAGTATTTTGGGGTCATCTGAATGCTCTGACTCAGCTGGAGAGGATGCACAACTTTCCTGGAGTACAGTGCATGTGATCTGGTGGATGGATAGATAGATATGCAATCAATAGATTGATCAATAATAAATCAATCAATTGTAACATCAACGCAAATCACAAGCATATACAAGTAATAAGGGGAAATGTATGATGATTGTCTTTTCCATTCACCTGGGATTGATGAAAATAGGTGAATGTGTAGATAAAAAGAAGAGGTCTGAACACCAAAAACTGAAGCAGGCTTAAAACCAGCAGACTGCGGCCCTCCAGGATTCGAGTGCGAGATCCCTGAACCGCCCACAAAATCACAGGCCTTCCTTGCGTGTGTCATGGTTCTGTGTTCCTGTCTGTGTTTCCCTTGTTTGGCCGCCAGGTGGCGGCACTTCTGTTTTGTGTCCTGCTCCCCCCTGTTTAATTGTATGATTGTTTTCAATTGTCTAATCATTGTTTTCTGGCTGTCTCGTTTCCCCTTCCCTTCCGTGGCCTGATTGTTCATGGTGCCCTCCTGTATCTCGTCAGTGTCTGTCTATTTAAGTTTCCCTTCTGCTGGACGCAGGTGCTGGATCCTTGTTGGTTTGCTGCCTGTTCCTTGCCTGCCTGTTATCTGTTCCTTGCCTGCCTGTTTGCCTGTTCCTTGCCTGCTCTGTTCCCTACATTTTGGAATTTTTGTGTTTTTGTTTTCCTGTGTTTCTTCCTTGTGTTTAAGACCGCCCTGCGAGGCTTTTTGTTCCTGTTGTTCCCTTTTTGTAAGTAAAGTCTTTGTTTCTTTTGTACCTTTTGGAGTTTTTTTTCTTCTTTTTTCTTCCCCCTGCACTCTGCTTTTGGGTCCTAACCCCCCCCCCCCCCGTCGCCTGACAGCGTGCGTTTTTGCGTTCGGCTGTTTGTACATGCTTCCAGTCGTCCATAATGAAACTGACCCTAGAAGAATGAATAAAGTACTATATATTATACAGTATATAGGCTGCCAGCCAATTAAAATAATTAGTTGCTTAATTTTTTCCCCGTAGTTGAATTAATGGGTAGATGTACTTTTAAATTCAAATGTGTTTATTAAATATGAATATGAACATTCTTGGGAATCCAATACTGGCTGTAGGACTGCTTCAAACCCCCTGTCCTTAACTTTATAATTGGGCAGCCATTTGATGCAAGTTGAGTTGATAGGTGCTCTTTTCTATGCGCTGCTGAATTTAAACCCAGAGTCTTTGCTTGATGCCACGTTCTGCCAGTCAAGCAGTCAACTTGGTCGTTTGGTCAATTAGCTGGCTAACGGTAGCTACGAAATGCTTTTCTTGAAGCTGATGTAGTAAACTAGTCACACTATATAAGAAAAGTAGCCTTATAAGAAAAGCTTATGAGAAAATTGCAAGAAATTAACTATTGAGACAGTGCACTTTTGCTTTTTTATGGTCATGTTTGCCTCAAAATGAGCAAAATTACCTATTTAAAATGTTCAAATTTCACACTAAAAAGAATTATAATCTAAAGTTAGTTGGCAAACAAAGCATTAATTGGACAAGCATGTGTTCATTGGGACAGCCCTAACCGTATGGTAACTGTAGTGATATTTCACCTGCAAATAAATCTGCCCTATATTCCTCTGCAAGGGTATGTAATGTAGGCACCTTCTTAACTTGACTGCATTCACTACTAACCACAGTCTCACATGTCAATTAAATCACACGCACCTGGTCCCAGCTCATCCACAATACCCACTGGCCCTGCCAGCAGGAACAGACCCGCCCCCTTCTCATCTCCAACAGTCAGGAATAGCACTGTGTCCTGAGGGAGGAACCAGGAACCAGACCAAGGTCTCAGTGACTTCTCACCATTCATTAAACAAGTAAATACATTCCAGTAAAGCATGTTATCAAATACAGGCAACTGCCAAAACAAAAGAAAAAAGGGATACAAAAATACTGAAAACAGGTGTGTCCACAAAGGTTTGGTTCCAGAGTTAACTAAGGAACTGCCATCCCAACATACAATCCTGAATTTAAAAAAAACAAACTAATTTCACAGACATGTATAAAAGCAGATACTTCAAATATGTACTTGACTCAGGTCAGATGCTAAATCATGAAAAAAGCAAAAAGATGAGAAAAGTAGCAGCCTCACCTCAGTGCCTATCTCATTGGCTATAATGTTCATGAACTCATTGTCACCGTCCTTCCTTCAAGATCAAGCAAAAGAAAAAAAAGAATTTCACACAAAGAGAGAGTAAAAATACTTTTTTGATTTTTTTTTATCAGCTGAAATGTGTCGTTTGCCTTTTAGCTAACAATATCCACAAGCAAGCAAGTGTATGTACCTAAAAGTGTAAATAATAACCATTTTGAAACGTTGTGACTGTCAATAATATTACTGATCTGTAGAAGCAGCAGTGTGTATTATTGAATAAGCTGGACTTGTAATCAGATAGCCTGAACAGTAGGTGGGGATGTTGCAGCACTGAGCAAAGTACTTAACCTTCAGTAACTGAAACAGTACAAATGCAGAGCATGTAAGCCAAATAAACTCCAAAGGAAAAGCAAAAGCAAAGGAAAAAGCAAAAAAAAACTAATATATCAAAGGATGTAATTATCTTTAATCAAGATCTCCAAAAAATGTGTTTATATGGGACATCTCATTTTCCTCCAAACAGCACTCCTTTCCGAAATGAATAAAGATGTCAGGCGCTCACCTGTGTAAACAGAACAAGTCGCCCCGATTGGGGTTGTTCTTGAAATTCTCCGCAATTAGCACAGCCATGTCTCGTAAAAGGTTGAGATTGTTCTTGAAACGGAAGATAAGGACAGCTTTATCATCAAATTACCAGCAGGAATTCTCTCAAAAAAATTCCCAGCAATTTACATTAACATTATCATTTCAGATCTAAAGTTTCCAAGCGATTAACATTTTTTGTGAAACGATATTTAAAAAGCATTTCACAACAGGGAAAGTTCAGTGGAAATGTACAAAGCCTCAGGGAAATTTTAGTATGCGTACACAGTGCAAAAATAAACAGAATCAACGCTCGTGGTAGGGCCGATTTACAAACTCAGTGTGCCCAAACGTTACCTCTGATTTATTTTCTCACAGAACCACCCAACGTGCATTCCACATGGCTTTAGAACTGCAGTGTGCGTACAGAAACAGAAATGAATGCTTAACATCCACTTAAGAACGGCTCACCTTCTGCAGCACCTTGACAGACTTCTGCAGCTTGTCTACGGCTTCGACGTGATCATCTGCTCCAGTCCTGTTAGATGCAGGATTCAACAAGGTGAGAAACAAGTCAAGTAGTTGATTTTGAATCCCGACCATGCCAGTGCAGTGCACATTTGGCATATTTGGTCACCCACAGAGGGAGGGTTTTGATCTACAGGATGATGTCATTTTGCAGCTCCTCTGATTGTAAGAAGTGCACTCCACTGACACAGCGGTTGCGAAGCTCAGCTTGTGGGCCGCAGACTGAAAAGAAGCGGCAACTGGCAGCAAACACACTCCAGATGGAAGAGGCTTCTGCAGTGATGAGAGGGGCTTTTGGATATTTCTGGGTGTTCAAATTTGAAAATAAAATGAAAAGGGGATACAAATTTGTGAATAAATCTGATTTAGGTTTTACCAGTGCGGGAACAATAAGGCTATTTAACTGAATGTGCTCTTCATAAAACAGAAATTCAGCATCTGCTGGTGGCTTGAAAATAATACATTTGTCAGACACTAGGGAGGTTCTCAAATACAGATTTTTGACTATTTGATAGGATATTAAATTGAAGGTATTCAGTGGCCAAACAGCTGTATGTGGTACAGTGTGCTTGGCCCAGGCCTTACTTGAGTAAGGATGTCAGCGATCGTTCCGTGCCGTAGCTTTTCTCCACATACTTCAGAACCCGGTTTCCCGCAAGGAAAATCAGGTTGGTTTTGTTTTTCTTTCCTTTTTCAGTCCCAAGGATCTTTATAACCTGAAATTAACACAGTACATCTGCTTTAGTGTTCGAGGATCATAAAACCAGTGGCCATCAATCAGAACAGCATGAGACTTGAGTCAAGAGTATGTTGTTATCTTGCCATGTAAAGCACCTAATTTGGGCCAAGGCAAGCAATGTTTGCAAGATTATAAAAAAGTATTTTTTGACTAGATTACAAGTGCCACAACATGCCGGTTGTACCATGCGCAGTCCAAGGTAAGCGTGAAAACAATACTGACAGCCATAACAGGTATTGTCTTTTCGAAAATATACATTTTGTGAGCATATACTGGCTGACAGATATGAGTGGTGAACAGAGGAAAGCCAAGGTAACATGCTGGGGCAAGAACAGCGCGAAATTAGAAAACTATACAAGGAGACAGGATCCAAACAACTGCCTAAATATTAAACATTAAATCTGAAATAATACATTATTTTCCATATGGGTTATAATGTTTACACTTTTCATCTAAACACTAAAACAATATTTGGATAAAATGCGAAATCAACCAAAACTCAAGGTCCGCAACTCTGCATATCGCTAAAGCGCAAAGCCAAACATAGCTTTGCTTTAAACTGTAATCTGAAACAGCAGATAGGCTTAAAGAAAAACAGAACCATTTTGTTTCGAGCAGGACTCTACCTGTAGGTGGCTGAGGTTGGACACGTGGGTCCCGCAGCACATGTTGGCGTCGACGCCCTCGATGTCGATGATCCGGACGGGTCCTGCATGGTCGTCCGGCAGGCCGCGGCTCCTCACCTGAGGGGGAACGTTGGCACCGAGGGCCAGGAGATGAGTGCGGCGTGTTCTGTATGCTCAAGGTGAGTGAAGTGGAGGGCAGCCTCAGTACTAAACCACTGCAGTGGTGTCCGAGACAGGGGCGGGCAATTTCTTTCCAGGAGAGCTGGTGTGTTTTTGCTTCCACCAATTACCCAGGCTCAATTAGCCATATACATCAATGCTAGTTCACTTGTATGTTAAACCACAGAACAACGGTTCATATTGGGACACAAGAACAGCCTTCAGTTCTTTCCTGAGCTTGTCAAGAAATGTCGCTAAACTGTCAGATGAAGTAAAGGATTGGGCTAATTAAATAATTAAGAACCAGATGGCATGAGATCCAGACGGATATAAAACTCTCCTTGCCCGCCCCTGGTCTACGAAGAGCCTCCTGCCCACGCAACCTGCACCTTTTCCACGGCGGGATCGTCCAGGGAGAGCAGCTGCACGGTGACAGGGACGTGTTCGCGGATCTTCTGGTTCACCGCGTCCTCCAGGGCCTCCATCTCGCCGGGCTTCACCGCAGCCGTGTCCAGTTCGATGACGCTGCGCTGGCGGCCCAAATCCCTGCCCGCGGCACACAAGGGGCCACAAGGGCACACACGCGCACACACAGAAACACCCTGTCGTAAGCGCTGGCGGAAACAGGTGCAGTTTTGGAGCTACCGCTGTACTAAAGCCAGGAGTTTCTGTTCTGTATATAAACTGATTGAGATGAGAGATATTAAGCTAGCATGGAAACCCTACCAAAAAAAAAATATAACATAACAGCAATAATTTGTGATTTCTTAAATCCACACACTTACCAGGAGGTGGTCTTGTATCCAAACATACTGTCTGCCAAGGCAGTAACTAAGTGTTGCCCTAAAAGAGCAAAGTGAACACAAACGGTTACCATTATCAGCATAATTTCTGCAACCCCTTAAAAAATTTCATTGAGCTTCACCGTCCACACTGCCACCACCAATCATGAGCACCAAACATGGGAACGTGGCAATCATTCTGCACCAGAACTGTCACCACAAATCAGATGAGGTTAAGACTGCTGGAGCAGGGAACTACTTGGATTAGCCTATTTCACGCCGACATGCCGACTATCGGATGTGGGGCCGCAGCACTCCGTTCGTCAGTCAGTTAGAAGTGAACTGGCCCCACACCCACGGGAGCGTATCCAGAAGTGTGAACTGGGCTGATTAAACAGGGGGACAGGAAAATGGTTCAAGCAAAGAGCACAGATTGAGAATGTAGGCAAACCCCTACTCTTTATGACTCAAGACTTCCCCCTACTGGCCTAAAACCACAGCAAAACTTTTATAGATGGTCTCTGGTTCAAGCGCATTCCAAATAATAAGCCAATCAGATTTATAGGCAGGGCACATATTTATGCCATATTGTGCAATTGGGTAGGATTGTAATGAGTAATGAGATAACACCAGTGATGAAAGTAATACACAAATGCCTTTCAGCACTGTGAGTAAATCTCCCACATAAATAAAAACAGAAATAATGACATGCGGTCACACGGGCCTCCCAGCCTCACCAGAGTGCTGCTGCATGTGGTCAAATCTGCGCTCCCAGTCCACTTTCAGCCGTGCTTCCGATCCCACCTCCAGCGCAGACTCCACAAAGTGCACCGCCTCTGAACCTTTCCTGGTCACCCGCAGGACAGGCACGGGCCCGATCGTCCCGCGGTCATCAGGCTGCAAAAGCCAAAAAGTGGTCACATGCGTGCGTCCCTTGTCTTTCAATCTCTCTCCCGTTCAAGAAATGTTATTGGCACAACAAATTTGAATACATGTATATTGCTTTACATAGCAAACACATTATACGGTAACACTTTACAATAAGGTTCTGACAATCAAACTTCATGACGAACTCCTTACATTCAAAATCGCGAGGGCTGGGACAAGGAAGATTTTGGTAATTTCAAAGTAATCTCTGGGTCTACAATGTGTAGACGTTCGTGAAGCTAACAATTAGCATCAACACTCGTCTTTTAACCCGAGGGACAGCACTTTTGAAAAATTCCCAGCTTCATGAAGCAAGCAGGGTAAGACAATTGAATGTTTCGACACCAAACACCAACACCAAACCAGCTTACCTGGCCTCCACCCTCAGGAAAGAGAATAGTGTCTTTGAGGATGACGTCGAAGCCTTTCACTTTCTCCTTCTTCCCGCCGTTCTCACGTTTTAATTCAGCGGGAGAACATGATAGCACTGTCGTGATAAACTGAGATCATAAATATAAGTGAGCCGTCGATATGGAGATGGGACTGAGAATGTATCAGAATAAAAATAGCAGCAATCAAGTTAACCAGTTCCCTATGACTATACATATGTGCAACTATCTAGCCAGCTTTATTTTTACTAAAATATGGTTGTGGTAAATCAAAAGATAACGCTATTATTGGGAGATGATCGCCTGAGCTGTGAAGTTACATCCTAGCTAACGTTGTGCACTTGTCAAAATCGATCAACAAGAGGCGATAAACCAGACCTGCTGGAACAGCTGGGAAAAGAACCAACGCTTGCAAAGGATACTGGCTGATTTCTTAAATAACGTTATCAATGCAAAATGTTAACACAGTTAGATACCCAACCGGAAAGATCTCAATTAACTTATGTAATCTTTCCCTTGACAACGAATGGACTTAGCTACTGCAATGCTAGCTCTTCTGTAATAAGTGCGAAGCACCCGCTAACATTTGAGGTGGAGAAGCCTCATTTCATATTTTAGAAATGTCATTGAAAATTTACTAACTTAATGCAAACAGAAATTTCGTCTTACCTCTTGCATGTAGCAGTCCCTCTGACACTGAAAAGCCATATTTCATAGAAAGCTTAAAGTTATGCAAAAACATACACGACTGAAAAGAACAACAGCGTGAAGGGAAAAGCCGTGTACGGATCTTGTACTGGGACAAACTAGTAGTGCGCAATTCTCGAACGATTCGTTCGAATTAAACGACTTTTTTTACTGACTCGGTAGTAATGATTCGTTTCCTCAGTTGAGCCGTTCATTTCACTCATTGATTGGCCGAGCGGCTCTGCCTATATTGCACTCAGATTCCAACCAACATGCTTCTTCTTAGACATGATAATCCAATGCATTGTGCGAAAGTATTTAAATGACGCGATATTGCAGGACATAACATTGTAAACCAAAAGTGAAAAAACGTAAAACCAAAAAATTGTGTAATTTCCGGTTTAAACGTGGGATGTAGGGATTTTGATGAGATACCCTTCACCACCATATTAAAATCTTTACGTGGAAAATAAACGCCAGTTGTTTGGAGAAAATCATAAACAAGGTTTCCATTGCAGTCAATAAACTCTGAAACATAACGTCATAATCAATACAATTCTTCGAAGAAATTGACTACAGTATTTAACACATATTGATTATTCCATACAATATTTGAATAGGGTGAGAAATTTGTTTGTAGGGAATGTTCCATGAGTCAAGGGCTTGTTTTTGGAGATCTGCAAGTTTCAAGGGCAATTTACAACATTTAAAATCACAGGCTAATAAGAACTTAAGATCACCCACCACACTTTACAGAAACAAACTTAGGTTTGCTTTAAAAAGTGTGTTATTGTGTTTATTGTGAAGATCTAGTTGAGCATAAAAATCGAAAGCACTGAAACCTCCATCAGGGTAGTTTATAATAACAAGTTTCCTTTTAACATATTCTGTTTTATTTTTCCAAATTAACTTGAACAGTAGGGAGTTAACAGCATTGCATGTTTTACAGCTAACATAAAGGGATAAGGGTGGATGCACAATCCTTGAGAATCCCCCAGCTTTTGAAAGCAGCACACAACCTCGTAATGAGGTTGCTCTGCAACTAATAATTAAAATATTTTAACTTTCTTTAGTTTAGAAGAAAAATTAAGAGTCTGCCTATCAGATGTAGATTTGGTGATTATGATCCCAAAGTACGTAACAGACTGATTTGCCTTTATGCCATATTTTGTTTGAGTGATGGACAGTCATTATTTCCCTCTTCAACCAATTAATTGTAAGGCAGTTTTTAAAGCCTCCAAAATAGTAGAAACCTGGTTTTCATCTCCAAAAAAGAGACAACCTTTCTCTGAAGGGAACCTGTCATGGTCCTGTGTCCCAGCCTGTCTGTGTTTCCCTTGTTGGGCCGCCAGATGGCGGCACTTCTGTTTTGTGTCCTGCTCCCCCCTGTTTAATTGTATTATTGGTTTCCATTATTCCATTGGCTGTCTCGTTCTCCCTTCCCTCTCTGTGGCCTGATTGTTCATTGTGCCCTCCTGTGTCTCGTCAGTGTCTGTATTTAAGTTTCCCTTCCCCTGGACTCAGGTGCTGGATCCTTGTTGGTTTGTTGGCTGTGTCACGCTCATGTTCCTGCCCCGTGTGTTCCTGTCCCGTGTGTTCCTGCCCAGGTTCTGTTTCCCAGGTGTTTTTTGGACTTTTGGATTTTCCGCATTCCCTGTGAGTTTGTAGATTTACTTTATGTTTGAAGAGTTGCCCTGCGAGGCCCTTTGTTCCCTTTTGTCCCCTCCTTAAGTAAAGTCTTTGTTCGTACCTTTGGTGTTTTGAGTTTTTTTCCATGCACTCCGCATTTGGGTCCTAACCCTACACTATACACCCTGACAGGAACCTGTCATAATATAGGTAGGAAGCCTCATTGAAATCACTTCCCACGATAACAAAAGCAGAGAGAAATGTAGTTTTTAATATGAAAATCTGGCACTAGACATGTTAAATCCTTAAATATTTGCAAAAATAAAAAAATTGTTTTCAATTTTTATAACAATCAAAACCCACCTGCCTTCAGAGGAAAATTGTGACTCCAGAACAGACCACACCCCCAGAATGATTGAAACCATGGCAGAACAATAGTAGCCCACCCCACTTATTATATAACAATGACTTATTGGCCTGATTGGAATAAGTTTCTTGTTTTAAAAAAAAAAAAATTTTTTAAATCCCTCTTAGATATTTGGCAAAATAGATATGAAGCTTTCCTTTCACACATTTCTCCCTTACATTTAGAGAAAAAAACAAGCATAAAACCGTCCAGACCCCCAGCACACCTGTACAGTGTCCTTAGTAAAACTTAGCTAACTATATAGCTAGCTAGCTATGGCATGTCCTCACCTCTGTAATGTTATTTGTTGTCCTCTGTGTGTCCATACATCTGTATCAGTGGTACACGCTAACTAGGTTAACTAAAGTAGGCAAAATGCTAACATGTTACAGTCAGCTAAAGTAACTTTAGGCGATAAAGCTGCTCTTAAAAATGTTGTGCCGTTCGAAATGGTGATTTTGGGAGATGCAGCTGCGCATGCATCCTACTAAACGAAGCACCACCTGCGCATGTGTCCTACCAAACGTCCCTCTTAGGTCGTCCATGAGTGAGTGAGTGAGTGACCATAATTTGCCATGCCTAGCCCACGGCGGCAGGCAGTCCTGCGCGCCGTGGGAAGAAGACAGACAACTGAGACATCAAATTATCTTCCTGCGTGGTAGTATCAAAAAAAATTAAGTTAACAAGCCGAAGAATGAAATACGTGCTAAACTTTGGTAATATGCATATATCAATCTACTTACTCTAACAGTGTGCTTTTCTAAACTCTTAACCATTTCTGCAAATGACCCTCAAAGACCCAGTTGACCTCTCCTGTTAAAGAAGTAAAGGAATATTTAACTTTAAGTAGTAGAGAGGAATAAGTCAAAAATATGTAATTAAAAAGAAAAAATTAATTCAGTATATAGTACCAACTAATGAAAAAAACAGCACATGTATAGAATAATTAAACATCAAATTACAAGATCCAATAGATATTTTCTTTACTCAAAGGCCTTTTCTTTCATTTAAGTCTATAAAATATCAAATGAAAGGATAATAGTATGCTGTCACATTGAGGAACAACAGTGTAATCTTACTGGAATATTCCAACTGAAAAGTTTAATCTACAAAGTCCAATATCCATCTAGTTCAGTCAAAAGATTCTTCCCTGATATATATTTAAAGTTTTTAAAGAATGAATCTCCAAAACACCAAAAGCGTATTGAGTAATCACTCATTCCTTTCCACAAACCAGAGCCAGAGGAGAAATCATTATCTGAAGAGGAAGTTCATCGCGATCGCTGCAGCAATCCATGTGCGAAAATACTGCCATTGTCGCCGTGTTTGGGTTCACCCCATTCTGCAGGCACGGAAGAAGCACGGGGAGTTTCATCGATTGGTGCAGGAACTGCGTCTGAATGTGGTGCTGTTCCAGCAGTATTTTCAATTGGGCACAACCCAGTTTGACAAGCTGCATTCTCGAGTGGGGCTCCAAATTGCAAGGAAAAACACTACCTTCAGAGAGGCAATTGGCCCAACTGAACGTCTTGCCATTTGTTTACGGTATGTATTCAGTTATAACCAACTATAGAATGTTGTCTCGCCGAAATTAGGTATGCCTATAAAGTACTATCTAATCATTTTTGAGTGCTTGGTGGAGAAGTTCATGCCCCAACCCATGATGGAGGAATGGAGGACCGTTGCAGAAGGCCTTTATCAACATTGGAATTTCCCCAACTTCCTAGGATCCATTGATGGGAAGCATGTGGTCATCCAGGCTCCACCCAACTCCAGCTCTTGGTTCCACAACTACAATGGGACATTTTCCATTGTCCTATTGACTGTTGTGGATTCAGCTTACCTGTTTAGGGTTGTGGATGTTGGAGGGTATGGGAGGAACAGGGACGGTGGCATCTTAGCAAATTACAACTTTGGCAAGCGCCTCCTGGAGGGAACACTGGACTTCCCTGAAGACTCCATCATTCCAGGAGCAGAGCAGCGTGGCAGCCTCCCCTATGTCCTGGTAGGAGATGAAGCTTTCCCAGGCTCCAACATCTGCAGTGAGCAGAGGGTCTTCAATTACTGGCTGAGCCGTGCCAGGCTGACAGTAGAGTGTAGTTTTGGGACCCTGTCTTCTCAGTGGCGGATGTATCGCTGCGTCATTACGCTAGACCCTGTGAAGGTGGAGTGGACTGGAATGGACTCCCACAGCCCCACTCCTGATTTATCTTTTCCTTCATAAAGCTGAGTCGCAGGTTTTTCCACCTGCGTCTGGAAACCTCCTCAGATGAAAGTAAAACAATGAAAATAATTGAGGGATATGTTTTATATTGAGTAGCCTATACCTACCATTGGTGGCTGAATGTAACTGAACCTTTAGTCAGACTGTGCTACTGTTATTTCCCCACAATACTTGCATTATTTTGTCATGCAATTTTCTAATCAATAATCACACTGTGGTAGCATATTATGGCAGGCAACATCAGCCCAACAACTGACCAAAATAAGGTGGACCTGTGGTTCCCAACCTTGGTCCTGGGGGACCACCTGCAGGGTATATATACAGTCTGAAGGGTATATTCGGCTGATGCTTACTAAATTGAAACCGGCATCAACAAATTAGCAGTAGCCCACCAACCTCAGGGATCTCATTAGTTTATTAGTTTTTCCACTCATGATGATTGCAGGAAACCGCCGTCAGTGCCATTATAGTTTTGATTATATTGCTATTTTGACATTATTACCATTCACATTATTAATTGTAATACTATTGTAAGAGGGGAGTCAAACTGGGACCCAGAAAAGGCTGGCATTTGAATGAGCCTGCACGCTGGGACTTCCTGTACTTCAAAGGACCCGAGAGACTTGTAATAAAACAATAGGTTACTCGGACTTCCTCTGGATGAGCAGGCCATTTGGCTCTCTGGACTGTTACCCTCTGGACAAGACTGAGATTAGGGGAACTGGACTAGCTGTTTATGGTTGTGTGAGCAAGCCGTTGGCTCTCCGGAATGTTGCCATCTGGACACGACTAAGATAAGGGGAACTAGTCTCTTTGTCTAGGGTTGTGGGGGTGTGTGTGTTGGGGCCATTAAGGGTAAAAAGATCATCAGGCCTCTGGCCAAATGGTGGGGCAACTGCACGTGACAGTACCACAGTGTTCTTATGTGGGCCCCTCCGTCATTACACTTTTTATTTCTTTTCTGGATCTGGACTCTAAACCATCTGTTTGTCATATTTACAAACCCCGGAAAACCCTACAAACCATGCACATGTGTTCATTGTATTACTGTATTATACCTTATGTAATAATAACATGGATTACATGTAAAATGGTTCACCAAAAGGGTATTTTCATGACAACTGCACCATAATATTACATCCTCTGGACATGTTTGGTATGGGCATATTCAGGGAAATTCAAGAAATTGAATGGAATATGTTTCATACCAAATAAAATTTAATAAAACATAGTTTCAGAAACTCAGGGAAAAATTGTCACAATGGAATGTCCTCTCTGGTAATCCTCTCCTTTTCCCAATTTCCCCACTAATTGTTTTAACAACAGCCTCCGAATGGTGGGGGCCGGAATTCCAGATTTTATTCGGACAGGTTAATTTATGGCAATGCCGCCTAGACCAAACGCGGGATTTGGCTTAACCTCTTAGTGCACACCCCCTAGTGGTCGGCACGCCGGCGTGCCTACATTACTAAACTCAAACATTCGGTGCTACTGCAACCAAAGTGTGAGTTAAAAACAGAAACGCGTTGTTTTAGTTTCATTAGTAGACGATACACGACAACTATGCCGAAGACGGAGTTTCGCAGCCCCACCATTGTCGCTCTGGTCGTTCATTTAACACGCACCCCCTCCCTGCAGTCTCATCTAAAAAACACCCCCCACCCTTGACATAATGGACAATATTGTCTATCTTGGCATTCATAAAAATATTCTTTCACCACTAAAAAATCATATTCCGTCATAGCAACAAGATAAACCCGACAACAGCCCTAAGATATGCCTATACAGCAGTGAAAACGCTGCTCACTGAACAACGACATAAACGAGAAAAAGTTTTAAAAAATGATACCATGTCATTCTACAGTCAATATCTGGGACTAAATAGTAAATAAATATAAATCCTTACTGTTGGTTTTACGTGTAGAGATGTCCCTTTTGAGACTGCGTGGTCATATATTGTCTTGGACAATCAGTTTGGGAAATATAGGCGCATCTGTGACGCCTGGGTATCTTCCAAAATAGCTGTGCGTAATACCACACCTGTTGTTTACGGCGTCGTCGCCCTTTTTAGTACAGTCTGGCTTGATTGACAATTCATTTATTCAGTAGGTGAGAGTATGAGCTTTCTAACGATGTATAACATGTCTAATTCTGCTTTTGGAATAGCGTTTTATAGGTCAGCGTAACAGAAAATATTCTTAGCATCGCATTCACTTGCGCATTCACTCTATGTTAGCATAAAAATACGTTGCAGCTAACGAAAGGTGGTCAACGATATTTCGTGATTTCTTGGAAAATACTATTATTATTGAGGACTTCTGGACATAGCTAAGCCATATGTTTGCTGATAGACCTAGCTAACATCGTTTTCTGGAGCAAAACAGAAGCGAATAGGACAGTGTCATTGATACTGTCTCTGTCTCTATCTACTGAACATAGAGGAGATTTCATCATTGCTATGCTCGTATTACTGCTCAAAATATTTCGGTTATATACGTTATTTTTGAAATTAAGTATCTTTAAATAGGTTAGTGGTGTTATATAATGTGAATATTTCACACTGTAAATGATAGCGTTAGATGGTAGTGTAATAGTTTTTGTGAAGCATGCCACAGTGATGACGTCAGAGTTGGACCATTGCCAAAACGTGGTGGGCGGTCGAAAATTGTTTTCATGTTGTCCTACCCTCATACAAGAAAACATACGAGAGTACAGAGTATAGAAATACACACGAGTTAATTATTACACATTTAGGTACTGTACTGCATTGTGTGACAATATTTTTGCATTATTTTTTAAATCTGATAGCAATGTTTCATCTTAAACCTTCATAAGGGGCTCATTTATATGCTTTATAATGGACAAAAAGCATTTTATTCAATTTTGGAGAGATTTTGGATATGTTTCTGGACACCTAGCTATTTTAGACCACTGTACTGACTGAAAGCTTGTAATTCCCATTTGAAAATTATGCAACAGTGATTTTCTTGAGTCAAAACAATTGATTTGTATTGAAATATGTGAATATGTTGTGATTTACAACAATGCATAATTTAGACATTTTGGATAGATTTGGAGACGCTGGGTACACTGCTTAGTTTTTGCTTCATACATCTATAGTAGTTCTACATATCCACCCTTAGATTTTATGAACTTGTGGTCAAGAAGTTTTTGATCCAGCACAGGTGTAGTTTAACCTCCTGTATATCTCATATCTCTCAGTATTTCACTGCAAACTTAAAAAGTGCAAATTTATTTTTGATTTTTTGTCAAAACAATTGCATTTGTGGCAGTTTATTTCTTTCAAAATTATGAATATAAACTAATCTGCGTTAGTATTGTAAATTGTACAAATGTCTTGCTTCATTTAAGCCATTTTTCAAGTCTCTGTGGTGTTTACATCTGGAGTTATAAAGCTTTAAATAGGGTACCCCCTAAATGGGCAAGGATTGGCAAAATTTGGCTTGTGCCTTAAGAGGTTAAAAGGAAGGGAGACAAAGCAATCGAAGAAGATCGTAACCGACTTCCCACACGACACATATTCTATGTTCTGTGCGCTGCTGAACAAGGAAGATCGCAATCCACTTCCCACACTGCACAGACTCTGTGATTTTGTGTGTAGCTAAACAGGCTGGGCAAGAACTATTTACTCTGTATTTATGTTTTTAAAACTTTCCATATTTTAAATTGATTGTTAATTTGAAGCTAATGACCTACCTGCCTGTTCAATTAATTCTTCTTATTTTTAACTTGCGTGGTCTTTATGACTCTAATCCATTTTATCTTCTTTTCAGCCGAAATTCCGATTAAATACTCAGGGGGACAATTATGACTAGGACCTACTGATCAGGGGTCTAGTACAGCGAAAGTCTTTAGTGAGGTCTTCAAGTTAGATAGGCGACCACGATCTGCCCGCTAACGGGATTGGTGTTGTATTGGTTCTGGTGTTTTGGCTTGAGAGGACCCATGGGCGTTATACGCCAGTTCTTGTCAAATTCGCCTTACGGAACCCGATAGATACACACTGTCCTGGGCTCATAACTATCTATGCACAAAATAAGGCATGTATTATGGTGGTCCGCCTCCTACCCTCTGGGGGCTTCACCGAACTGAGATTTAACAATAGTGCTAAACCCGGGAGCATATATTGAGGAATGATGGCACAAGATAGAGTCGAGTGTAACCACTCCAAGTTCCACGTATAGTTAAAACCAAATTTTAAATTATAATTTCATTTGGAGTCAGATTAGCCTACGAGAGTAAAACCTAGTAACTGTTACGCTTACTTGCTGTGGTCATGGATATATCTGATGTGTTGGTCCGCTCATTTGTGAATATTCTGATGCTCTCATTGGAATATTGACGGTCCGGCGACAGATCAGATATATCTCTGATGACAGCATAGCCCCGTTTGCGAACGGAGAGCAACCAGAATGCTACTGGTCCGTTTCAGGACAGTTTTAAGCGGGATATGAAACAGCGTCTTCATATCTGACCCGTGGCAACGGAACCAGTACATTCTTAAGTATAATTGTGCCCTGTTCTTACGAACAGAGGAAAAATAACTAACACCTCCGGTTGTGAATCATACCAGCCAAGGGAAAACACGCGGTGCCTTCCCCTCCAGCTACAAACCCTCATTGGTCTAGCTGTGAGGTGTTTACACTATTAACATTATTAATTGTAATGTTATGTGCAATAATGTTGTTGTGTCCCTTGTACTTGATGATGAATTGTGAAGAGCAAATGAATGTTGCTCTTATTAAGATGCTATGATGCTGATACGATTCCACCATTTTATTATTTTGACTACCCTGTTATCTTGATATTGCGAATACTGTTTTTAAAATGTTATTTGTTGTCGTATTTCTGTCTTTGCCTGATGAAAATGATTATGAAGAGGACTCACATATGAATAAATAGGCCCACATAGATAAATAAAGCCTACATTTATTTTGCTCTTAAATATGTCAATTACAAAGATGAGGTCTGTTAACATTGTAATGCTGAAATTTGCCTGTGTGTTGTGATAGGCCAACAATCATGACAGTGGCTATAGGAATTTATATAGAATATTGCTATGGCATTGAAGTTGTTTTCATGCTAGTCTGTTAATTGCAGATAGTGACAATGCTGTCACTTTCTGCTTTTAATTGTAGGCTACTACTACCCGCTTTTCGAAGGATGCGAATGTTAGGACGATATTTAGGACAGTTTCTAAGTGATGTGGTACCTTTATCCACATTTAGACATTGGGATCTTGAATAATGTCAAACTAGTAATGCTAGTAATGCAAACTAGTAATGCTTAGATTATGTTAGTACCACAGTTCAGGATAGTAACAGCATTAAGGTTGTCTTTGCCAATATTGTACTTTTTCCTGTAAATAATGAAAATTAGCCTGTGGGCATTGAATGAGGTAGTAAACATATAACTAATAAAACAGTTGTAAATAAATTTCAAAATCAATCCAACTCCTTATATTGCTGTTAGCTAATGGTTATAGGATGCTATATTTTGTATAACACAAAAAATTCAGAAAATATTACATCAACATTATCAGAAAGTATACTTACAGTGCTGTCAATGTTATAATTCAAGGTTATGCCAATCCCCTGGACTGAGTCCCTCTTCTGGGTGACTGCGGATCATGAACTCACAATAACTGTGGTGGCAACTAGTAATAGGCCTAAGATACTATACAGCCTCCTTGCAAAATTGGTTTATTTCAGTTTCACTTAAGTCGAGTCCTGAGCTCACTTCACGACAGGGTAGCTACATGAAAATTTAACTCAGAATATACTTGGTGTAACTGCATCAATTTACATTTTATAAGTAAACGTACCATTTAACATTTGCCTAATTAGGTATCAGCAATGCGTGAATCCCTGTGAATACCTAGCTATGCAGTATAGAATGAATATCTGAGCTAGGTAAATAAATATGGCCAACGGACAATGGCAGGCTAGCAAGCAAAATTAGTGACAGCACAATGTCATATCAGCTAGCTAGCTATTTGTATCTGAGATACTTTGATTTTTTTTTGCAAACAAATTGAATAGACAACATTTATGTCATTACAATGAGCTAACTGGCTACACAAGCTAATGGAATGTCAGTAATGTTCTTTTAGTTATCCACTCATTCCAGGTGGTTCACATCAGAGACTCCCTTGTCAAGGGAATTGGTTATGTTTACTTAACAGCAGCTAAAGTTACCAGCAAAAGTATGGGGCTAGAACAGTGACGGTTAAATTTTGGCATTGAAAATAAAATTTGGCATTGAAAACAAAACCTTAACTGAAAAAGGAAACATTGGCATTGAAACACTTGTATTGGAAAAACTTGTATTGGCACTGAAACAAGTATTGGCACTAAAAAAAGTTCCACTGAAAAATAAAACAGAGGCATTTAAAAAATGAGAATCTTACAATCTTATTATCTTATTTTATTTTGATATCTTTTGCATTATGATGTGTTTTTCAATGTCAATCTTCAGATTTTTTATTCATGTCTGTCTTTGCAAAGCCCTTTGTAACAATTAAATAGTTACATTTAAATAAAGGTTTATTTGATTAATTACTTATGTTTTACTTACTTACCAAATTAACAGGATCATTGTACCGTATCATTGTACCTATGCAATAAATCATTAGTATACCTGTATTATGCATTACTGCAAAATTTTATCTCTGTCCCTGCACAGCACTAGAGTCATTATACCTGCACACGACACTATTATTTTATCTTTACAACAATGTGCTATTATTACATCTGCATAATACACTGCTATTGTGTCTGTACAGTAATGTACAGTGTTATACATCTACAAAACATTTGTCATATCTGAAATCCACATTTTGCAATATATGATTTCATAATCTCTCAAATTAGGTCCTTACTGTTGCATAAATTGATGCTGTAATGCTCGATATGTCTGACGCCAATGCCAGCTCATGTGCAGAAGCGCCTTGTCTTCACAAAGTACAACTTTGAGTAATTTGAGTAATAATAGCTGAAGATGTATCCACCCAAGGATGTTTTTCGATGTTTTATTTAATTTATCCAAGCTTACGCAAATCAAACATACATGTAAAGTGGGGCTTCAACAAAGAGGGGAGAAGAATATTAACAGACAAAAAGCAATAAAACATGTTTGCCTTAAATTATGTTTTTATTTCATTACGAGTTCCTAGCATACAGTAATTCACAATGACGATGAAGAACTATCTTTTGAATTATTAAATTATTTTTTTACTTTATAAGTGACTTCAGTGTCACTCAGGTAGGGGTGGTGGTGGAGTTCATGCAGTTCAAACTGCTATGCCTATATAACATAATTCATTGTTTGTTAAGCACAGCCTTAAAAAGCATATTACCTGTTGTTAAATTGCATTATTATTGATGTCATTGTAAAACCATGACTTTAACGCTTTAATATCTCAACAATAGCGGTGTCAGTGATTATAATATTAAAAATCTGGGATTTTTGGCCTGTTACACAGCTTTAGTGAAGCTCCACACATTTTTAGTAACTTGGTAGTTACATGTTTTTTCCCCACAGGAGAGGGTTGTATCTACAGCACAGTGGGCCACATCCCAGTTACTCCAGGAGCTCCTCACCCAGGTACAAATACCTGCATAGTCTATTATTATTTCCTCTGGCTAGGTCTCTCAAACTGAACACAAATAATGAAACATACTATGACACTTATTTTACATAAAGGATTCCAGTTAAGAGAAAAACATAACCAGCTTAGTCTAACACACACACACATACACACACATATATACATAAAATGATTTATATAATATGATTTATATAAAAGGTTTATTCTCATGTGTCTGTGCCAAAAGGACCCAACAGGTCAAATGATAGATACATTTACATTAAAGATAAAAAAACATTCATGATGCTCTCCTCTGAAGCATATGATGCCAGCTGCTGCTTCTAATCACACCGCAATTCGCAAGTCAGGCTGGCTCAGCCATGAGACAGAGAAAGCCAGTTCATGTGTGAAACTCTCCCATCGCTGAACAACATGAAGCTAATCTTGCATCATCCTGTAAAGCTGCCAGTCACAGTCGCCACTGGTATGGTCCAAATTCGATATCAGACCAAGGGGGCTGCCCATGCAATTAAACAGTGCCTTAACAGGAGGGTCAAGCCTTATGATGCATGAAAACCCCATGGACAATCTCTCTGCATTCCTGTGTGTTCGGGTTGTAATGATGACCGTTTAACTGTTTTATCCCTGACCACAGAGAAGAGTGGACAAAGCTCACATCCCTACAGACGGGCTGCAGTGTGTCTGGGGCTGCTGTGTGCTCTTTTATTGGCTGCCACATTAACCCTGTGAGTATCACGCACTGCCTGTGTGTATGCCTTTATTGGAAATGTAGCTAAACTGTGATTTTAAAGTAAACTTTTAAACTTTTTATTTGCTATGTAAACTGTCAAGTCTCTGCAGGTCATAGATGCTGTTTCACTGTAGCCAGGGGAACTGATTTCTCTTTAGCTGCACTGAGTTCTTCCTGTAGTTGTGGTGCCATTTTACAACAATTTCTCTTGCTAGACACCACAAGATATTTAGCTACTGCAATTTCCCATGGGAAATAACCTTGCCACAATATCTTTACTTTGCCTCACACATCTAAGCCTAACACCTTCTTCTTTCCTCTATGTCTTGCATACTCTTTTAGTGCCTATTTTTCTTCCACAACAGGCCAATGGTATTAGGCTACCTATGGTTGTTTTTAAACTTAAGGTAGATAAGATTTCAGTCAGTTTATCTACCCCTCCACCTCCCTCACATCAGCATTTGCAAAATAATTGGATAGACTTCCAGTAATTTGTTTAATTGTAATTTATGTCAAAGGAGGCTATTTTGAAGAAAGTCGTGTCTAAGATTATTTTTCAGTAAAACTCATCTTTTTGTATTATTGTAGGTAGAAATTGAGAAAAAAAGTTTATACTTTGGTTTGTTATTCAATAAGGGCACATATAATAACTGAATTCTTCCTATCTATGGTTTTTAATAAAACCACAGGTGGCCTAATACTTTTGGCCTGTACTGTATATAATTATTAATTATTTATAACAAAATCAAAAATAAATAAATGTCATCCTGCGCAATTTGACAATATATAAACATATATAATATATGTATACTGTATCATTCTGGTTGGGAAATTGAAGAACAGTTCATTTATGGCGTTTCTGAAAGTGCATCCTGTCTAAGCATTGGTTTACATTGTAATGACACAGAAGGGAAGTTTATAATAAATAGATTTCTCCTATATGAAAATGGTTTTAAAAAAGAATAATCAGCATATACAGAGAACAGGTCATTCCAAACAACATGAAAACTTTGTTACATGACTGAGTAGCCAACTAAAATGTCAACTTGTCCACATTGTTCAATTTATAATGGTAAAAATGAAATATGTTTGTTCTGATGGTCAGCAAATAATGCAGCAGACTAGTAATATAATAATGTGTTTATCTTCACACGCAAGACCTGAAGGTTCCAAAGCATGTGTCTACGGAGTGCTCAGGGATGGACAGAGAACTGGAGGAGCTCAGAGCCAATTACAGCAGAGGGATTCAAGTAGAGAGGAAGAAAAATAACACAGCTTCATCTGCAATGTTAGAGAAAAAGCGCACATCTGGATCAATACTGCCCCTCCATTGCAAAACGTGAGGTTTATTATCGTGAATATCATTTTTAAAAGAGGAAGAAATGTGTGGGCGGTTTCCCCCTTTTAATTTAATCTATTGTACATTTGTGAAAGAGCGATGTGAGAGAGATTATGATCTTGCTTATTTGCAAAGGATCTTGTTCGTTGTACAATCTAATTGACAAAGTCTGATGCCTGTTCTTTCTGTGCAGAGAGAAAGTGTAATCCCTGTCCACAGGGCTGGGAGCAGTTCTACTCCAAGTGTTACTACTTCTCTATTGAAGTGAAGACATGGTGTGACTGTCGCAGTGACTGCGTTAAACAGGATGCTGACCTGGTGATTATAGAGAGTGAAAAGGAGCAGGTAAGGCACTGTATGAGCGAATGAGTGAGTGCCTGACTGACTGACTGAGTGAGACAAAACCAAAACTAAAGTCACTTAATATTACAGTATTTATCACACTGTATACATGGCATTGTAAAAAACAATAATAAAAAACATGTAAAGTTGTGTAGCCTTAAATCAAAAATACACCCTGGTTCCAAACAACCAAGACAAATTCAGCAATCCCAAAAATGAAGGTTTTACAGACTAAATAACTAAATACAATTTATAAATCTATCAAGGAACCTCATCACTTGACACTTGGCTACTCAATGCTGTCATAGACAATGACCTCATTTTTGGAACTTACAGGCCACCATAACTTCTGCTACGTCGTTGGAAAGGGAGGGGTGAGGGGAGGGGGGTTATTCAGTTAGTTGCAATCTGCAACCTCACCGTTACATGCCAGTTCTACACACTGCACATTTAAGCACAATTAACCCCAATATTTGGTCCTAAAAGACAAAATAATTTGAAAACCTCTTTAGAGAAATTTCATTAAAATTCTTTAATTCTTCAAAGTTCTGTTAAAGGCATGATTAAATAAGCATACAGAGGCATATCTATGATGCACCTGCTATCTCGATCTGTACGCACTTTAACCAAATTAGTGTAGCTTTACCTGTATTTGTTATTCTAAAATAAGTTTGGGATGTTTCTGTGCATGGTGCTCTTTTTGTGAGGGGAGGGGCGTGTGGCTGCAGAGCCTGTGGTTTGGGATCAGATTTCAGTGGAGTGTTTGTTGCTAGCTAGCAGCTGCCTCAATGGTGGAGGTGAAGACCAGGTACAGTGAAGTAAAAAAGCTGACAGGGCTTGTTCAAGAACTAAAGCTAGCCTTGGTATTGCTTTTCCTCGGTGGCGTCAGCTGAAGTTTGCCAAGAGAATGAAAAGAGAAGGTGGAGTTGGCTTGTCTTCTGTTGGACCTGTAAGTAACGTTACCTCTAGCTATCCAGCTAGCTACATTAGGTAGCTAGATGACCAAAGTTGGGTACTCGGGGTAAGTGTGTGTAGTTGAAAATGGAGACTTCTTTGATTGTAAACACAGGACCACAGCAAGGCTAAAAAAAATCATGCATAGTATGCCTGTAAAGAACAAATCAGAATACTATTATCACTCACTAAAAATGAGAAAAAATTAACCTGACAGTAAAAAGCCGTCTTTATACAGAGAATTAAACCCGGAGAATAGGTGGAGCAGAGCCGGGTCTGATTTCTGTGTAAAACCAGAGAAAAGGTGGATTAAACTAAGCCGGGTCTGACCCACTTCACCACCTTGGAGAAAAGCCAGAGCTGACCCGGTGTTTGTTCTGTGTAAAGTAGAGCTGGAGAATAGCCGGAGCAAGTGGCATGGTAACCATCTCGCACCACCACAAGCATTCCATAACAGCGCGTAGAAGTTGGGCTGTCAGTGGGAAACTAGCAGAACAGTCACTTGGCATTAATTCAAGTGACTGAGAACCGTAATAAATTGGAGCTAGCTTGCTAATAATATTGTTAATTTATTAGGCTTCTCTGACCAGCAGCAAGAGGGGCAACAGCTGTGGGGACAGCGAGGTGATGGAGCTGTTGATAATTAGAAACGAGAAGTAAAATTTTAAATTTTGGATTAGCGTTGTTGTTTTATTACGCTTCCTCATATGTTCCTTCAGCCTTGATGCCCTTTTTTTGATAATCTCCTTTGTTTTTGTTTTATTCTTATTCTGATTGCTAATATAAGAGACAAGTGGCATTAGGGTGAGTTCTTGCTTGAAGTCCTGGTCATGTCTTCTCACAAAATTTTTACACAAAAAATAACTGTTAACCAACAAAATAAGTAAGAAGGTTTAAGGGATTTACTTAAAAAACTAAATATGATTTTGAGGGTTTTGTGCTGGCTGAGACATTTTTTACAGTGTACTGGCTGGTTGATTCAATACTCAAGACTCCTCACTAATCTGTACATGTGCAGACTGTTTAAGAGCTTTAAATGGAATAAAGTGTGCGTATGCTTTTAATTTTCTGATTATTGGCATGTGCAACATATTACCTTCAGATTTCACATATTCGCAATAAGGGCTTAACCAGGTTAGAAATGCAATGACCAAACAGCATCATGGAGAAGTGGAAACAGGTGCCTCGTGGGGATTTTTTCAGTCGTGACACTCACTTCAACGTGGAGAGCTTCACGTGATCTCAGCATGAAAGCGAAAATCACAGATCTCTGATTTGCATGATTCTCTTTCCTTTATGTACTGGGTATTCATTCTGAAAAGCAGTAAAATGTAACTCCACAAGTGTTTATGCGTTTTACCTTACTCACCCTTTAGAGTCTGCGGTGAGACACGTTGACATGTTTACTGTAGTCTTTAAATGAAACTCAACCTGGTGAGAAGAACTGCAGGCTGAGAACTGCAAACCCTAACTGAACAGGAAATGCTGTGGTTGTAGATAAGGGCATGTTGCTTTTCTCATGCCGTTTGACCCTTATGAAGGATCTTGTTCACTTGCCTGAAGCCCATTTATCAGTGGGGTATGGCTTATGATCCAGAGTGTGTTGGTGTGGACTGTGTTTCTCTCGGCTCTCAGCATGGGAGACACTGTGTCATGGTTCTGTCTTTTTGTTTCTATTTTTTCCTTTTTGGGCCGCCAGTTGGCGGCACTTCTCAGTTTTTGTATTTCTGTATTCCCTCATTGGTTTCCCATGTTAATTGTATTATTGTTTTCCATTATTTGTCTCATTATTTAATCATCGTCCCCACCTGCCTCTTGTTATCCCTTCCCTCTTGTTTAATTATGTATTGAGTTCACCTGTGTCTTGTCTATTTAAGTCTCTTTGTCCCCTTGACTCGGGTGCTGGTTCCTTGTGTTCGTTTCTGACTGTATGTATCTGCCCGCGTTGGTCCTGCTTGTGTGTTTCTGTTTGTGTTTCTGTCTGCGTTCCTGCTTGTGTGTATTCCGCTTGCCCGTATTCTGTCCTGCCTGTGTTCCGCCCTGCCTGTGTTCTGTTCTGTTTTATTCAGTTCTTAAGAATCTTTTTGTGTTTATGGTTTTGCCCCTTGTGGCCTTTTGTTTGTTCCCTGTTTCTTATTTAGTAAAGTCTTTGTTTGAATTTTCCTTTTGGAGTCTCCCGTGTTTTTTTACTCTGCGCCTGGGTCCACCCCCCCCCCCGAATCCCTGACACTGGAGTGATCTGGGTAACTCAGAACCAGAGGAGACCCGACTCTGGGTTAATGTACTGTAGCTCCCCGCCAGAGGGGTGGGAAATCTAACGGACACATTACAGTGGATAAATACACATTCACAGGAGAATATGGAGAGGATGAAGCAAACAGAACACTTGGCAAGAAACCACATCAACCACCATTGTATATGAATCTCCACAACATGTATCCATCTCTGCACTTAGTTGTTCCCTCTTTCCTGTACATCTATTAATTACACATGTTAACCTTTGACTGTCCAGTAGTCAGTATGGTGGGAAGGGTCTAAACACCATGCAATCCAGTATAATTACTGACTAGATGCACTGATTCCTTAATTACAATCTGCAGTCATGCAGTGCTGTAACAGGGACACAGAATGGAGACAACACTCCCTTGTAGGCAGAAAGCGAGAAGCAGAGCTGTCTCTGTGTCTCATTCAGCCTCTGTGCTTAACTTACAGGTTCTGGTGGAGGGGAGAGCCAGGTGACCACTGCATGAATCATACAGCACCTATATGCAGACTGTGTAATTACTGTGTCTGCTGAGAATGCATAGACCAATACATATAGCATTTTATAACCAGACGCCTGCTTCAGATTGGCATTCTGCTTCCATAAACATTTTTGTGATGATTAATTTAAAAAAAAAAAAAAAAATCAATACATGGAAACATTTTATTGTGAAGCTTAAAATGCACTGTTACTCTCAACTACCATCAGAGGTTGACTAGTATGATGCACTGTGGTTAAATATGTTTAAAAGCAGTGGAGCCACTTTCTAATCTCATCATTTATTTGATAATGCATATAATCATGGGAAAAATGGATACATCTTGTCCTGCTATAGTAGCCTAATGAGTTATGAAAAATATGCATTTTTGTATGCTGTAGTATGTAGTAAGGCTATTACAAGTAGTAAGCACTACATATCTTAAACTAAAAAAGGAAAAGGATTAAGTAAATTAATCAAACCTGTTCAATAAATTGTAGATTTGCCTGATTTCCACTTTCTTTGTCTTTTGAAATCTCCAATTTCCTCACATGGCCATGTTCCAGTGATCAGTACACTTTCAACAGTTGAGGCCACAGTGATTTTACCCATCTATTGTGCCAGTGCATCACATTAATGACAATGAAATCGCAAGATGATCTACCTCATTAAAAGCCCTGGAATGTGAATGGGACATTTATTCTTCATAGCATGTATAACTATCATGAAGACATTAAAATATAAAAATGAGTAATCATTGCTTAATAGACATTACACAAGTTCAACTGAGAATTATTGTCACCATTCTGGTTTGCAGACCCAGAACAGGGCCAGGGCTGGGATAGGGGTATAATGAAACTCAGCTCAAGGTTAGGGTTGGGTTGTAATGAAACCTAGCACAGGGTTAGTGTCAGGGTTGGTGTTATAATGAAACCCAGTACATGTTTGTGCACCACTGCGCTAGACAGGAAGCTGCTCAGCTGCAAGCCTCAGGCCCCCTCAACAACAGCGAGGTGCCTGAGCAGAGAAGAACAGTCCTGTCAATAGATGGAGCTTGTGTATTATTTTACAATGAGAAAGACAGAGAGATAGAGAGACAGAGAGCTCCTGTATATGACCCAAATGTGGACCACGAGGAGCTAAAAACCACATCATCCAGATATGCCTCAGTTGGAAAGACCAGACAAGACGTAGTTAAGACGTTGGAAGGTTGCATGCGCATTTCTCATGCCAAATGGCATTACCTTGTACTGGAGGAAAGAATCCGGCGTAACAAATGCAGATATCTCTAGCGCAAGCGGACAATGGAACCTGCCAGTAGCCTTTCAGAAGATCGAATTTACTGACAAATCTGGCAGATCCCACCCTATCGACACAATCGTCCATTCGCGGTAGGGGATAGCAATCAGGTTTAGTGACAGAATTAATCCTTCGATAATCTGTACAGAAACGATACGATCCATCTGGTTTGTTTACTAACAAACATGGAGAACTCCATGGACTTGAGCTCGGTTCAGCAATATCATGTGACAACAATCAACCTCCTTTTTCAAGAGCTCACGCTTCAAGGGGTTGACCCGACAAGCATGTTGCTTAATGGGGAGTGCAGAACCTACATCAATGTCATGCTCCATGAGAGATGTACAACTGGGCACATCAGGAAAAAGAAAAGGGTAAGACTGAACTAGAGCGACAATGTCAGCCTTCTCAGCACCTGACAGGTGAGGGAGATCAGGAAAAGAGGAAAACATCTCAGAATTCTGTAAGCGACCCTCTATCACACACCGAGATGGAGGAGAACGAGGAGGGGGTGACTGCTCCGAGTGAGGTCAATGCGACATTCTTACCCTGGGAATGAAGTCACATCCAACACTCCTCTCCAGGAGTGGAGACGAGGCAACAGTCAGCCCTGGGAAGGTGAAGGAAGGCGAAGGTAAATGTGGGAGCACAGCAGAGAGTGATACAGGCTTTGCAGTAGGCCCCCTCCCATGGTAGGGCTTTAACATGTTGACGTGACACAGTTGCGTAGGCCGTCGCCTATCAGGGGTGATGATAACAGTCATGTTCAGATACCCTACGTACCCTACGTACCCTACGTTCCACCACGTATGGACCACTATACCGTGCTTGCAGAGCAGAACCAGCAATGGGCAGCAGAACCAACACCTCATCACCGGGGGCGAACTTCCGGACCTGGGCTTTACGGTCAAACCAGCGTTTCATTTTCCCCGGAGCAACTTCTAGGTTCTGCTTGGCCAAGTCACGGGCTCGGTGTAATTGAGAGCGAAATTTGCTGATATACTCCAACAAATTATGCTGAGGAGTTTCCTTAAGCCACTGGTCCCTCAACAGGGACCGAGGACCACGTGCCGTGTGACCAAACACCAATTCCGCAGGACTGAACCCTAAAGACTCCTGCACTACCTCTCTGGATGCAAAAACCAACCAGGGGATGCCCTCTTCCCAATCCTTCCTGAGCTCCAAACAGTAAGTACGAAGCATAGTCTTAAGGGTTTGGTGAAACCTAAGGCCCCCTGGCTCTCAGCATGATAAGCACTGGAGACATTATGCTTGATCTGGAGCTGTTGAAGGACTTGGGCAAAAACATGTGACATGAAGTTGGTTCCCTGGTCGCTTTGAATGACCCTAGAGAGGCCGAAAACAGAGAAGAACTTGATTAATGCTTTGATGACTGCTTTTGCAGTAATCTTCCGCAGAGGGACAGCCTCTGGGAAGCGAGTAGCAGCACACGATTAATAAATACTGATGGCCCCCTTTTGACCATGGAAGAGGCCCAACACAATCCAGAATTATATGCTCAAAGGGCTCTCCAACTACTGGGATTCGGTAAAGGGGTGCAGGAGGAATTGTCTGGTTAGGTTTCCCGGTAACCTGACAGACATGACACGTTTTACAGAATTTCACCACATCCCGCTTTAAGCCGGGCCAAAAGAAATGCCGAAGGATGCGATTGTATGTTTTATTAATCCCTAGATGTCCGGCCAAACCATCGTGAGCCACACTCAAAACCTTGTTTCTGTAGTTAGATGGAATTACTGAGAAATTACCTTCCACCCATCAGGAACATCATGCGGCCTCCATGTCCTCATCAACACTCCATCCCTCAGGAAATATCCTTGGGGCACAGCATCAATCTCCTGATCAGGAGACAGACTCAAACAGACACAAGGGTTGGATCAGCCTTCTGAGCAGAGATTAATTGTGCTCGAGACAGTGGCATGTCACAAATGGTGGTTTTCACAGTATCACCCTTCTCTGGAACAAGGTCTTCAGATGTCTTGACCGTAGAGAGAAAGACAGACTGTGAGTCAGACATTTCAGGGTGCCCAAAAAACATCACAAAAGTCGTCAAAACACTCTTCCTGCAAGTCACTAGCATCACGTTGCTTTGCCATAGCACGAGTGACAGCACATGTAGGGAAAACATCAGGATCTGTTCCAACTCATCTGGACCCTCACACACCAATGGCACAGAGACAACTTCAGGTGGAGTGTCAGATTGTCTCCAAACATTTCCACCTGCCAGATCATTCCCCAAAATAAATGTAACACCAGGCACGGGGAGGGACGGTCGCACTCCCACTACGACACTGCCAGTCACTAGGTCATAAATTAAATCAACGCGATGTAAGGGCACGTCAACAAAGCCCATCTCAAACCCTCGGATTAAAACACTAGTGCCAGTGGAGGTCTGTTCAGACAGGGGTAAAACTCCTAATAAGAAGGACTGAGCAGCGCCTGTGTCTGAGGATACAGACTGGTGCATTTCCACCCTGGCCAGGTATTGACACAGAGCCATTCATGAGAAATGGTGTAATCCTTTTGAGTACTGGAGGATTTGGATGGAGACATGGAATTCAGGTTCAGCAACGTCACAAGTCGTCAAAGGAGCTACCAAGCTGACAGATTTAGCACCCTGCTGTTTTTTTTTTTCTGAGACTAAAGCAATTGGAGATCCTATGTCCTGTCCTTTTGCAGTAAAAACAGACTCCATCAGGGTATTTACCCAGAGGGCTAGACTTATCAGCCAGGGGCACAGATGGCACAGGACCAGTGGAAGTGGGCTTTAAGGAACGAAAACCCCCTTGATGTCTGTCTTTGCCCTCATTACGATGTTTTTCCTCCCCAAACACAATCTTATGGGTTAACAAATTCATCAGCAAGGACGGCAGCTTCTGACACATTGGTTACTTTTTGTTCATTGAGATAAGTGGTAATGGCCTCAGGTAGACCATTCTTAAACTCCTCCAGAACCATCATCTCACAGAGTTGTTCCCTAGTCTCAATCTTCTGAGATCAACACCACCTATCAAACAACTGCCCCTTCTCCCTTGCAAACTCCACATAAGTGTGTTTATCCTGCTTAGCATAGCGTCGGAACTTCTGTCGGTATGCTTCAGGTACCAGTTCATATGTAAGCAAGATGGCAGCCCGGACTAAATCAGAATCAGCACTGTCTTCAAATGATAACGTTGAATATGCCTCTTGGGCCTTACCAGTAAAGACACATTGCAGCAACAAAGTCCATACATCCCTCGGCCAATTTAAAGAGGTGGCCACTCTCAAAATGAGAAAAGTACCCCTCTACCTCTTTCTGAAAACAGAGGAACCATACGAATGCCTACCTACCTCAAATGCAACAGGAGAGGTAGTCTTCTTGCCTTCAATATCTAACCCCTTCATCTCCAAATCTGCCTCTTTTGCTGCTAATTCTAGCCTTTTCATTTCCAATTCCCGATCAAGTAATTGTAATTTCAAAGTAACCTCACTCGGTGAGTCGCGAGGGGGACTCCTGTTTAGCTCTAAGCATCCTCATGTGCCTTCAAAGTGTTAACAACGTTGGCTCTAAGTCGTTTATCACTACTAGAAATCTCAATTTCGTAATGTTCTGCAATTTTAAACAGCTGCTCTTTAGTAAATTCCTCTAGCAGGTCCTCAGAGGGATCATCAAAAAACGTCTGAATGTCAACAGTAGACATCTTAAGATAGAATCCAAACAAATGCAGTGAAGAATCCTAGAACACAAACAGAACCACTCACCTAAGAAAACTAACACATCAAGAGGCTGAAAAATAGAATTGGATCAGTGCCCCAGCATCACAACAGCAGTAATAGTGTAGCAATCAGCACTAAACTACCAATACCACAGGTTACACAAAAGGCTAAAGGAAGGCAAAACAAGTACTGTTATCCTAATCAAAGTACCAAAGCACAAGAAAAATGCGTTACCGTACAACATCAACAGTATCACAACAAGTAGCCTAGCCATTCAGCGTTACAGCTACAGCACAAAACGCAAGCGCAGGGACAACCGCACACAAACAACCACTATGAAGCAGCCAATATCAAGGCATCGATGTAAAAATTACAAAATTTTACAAGCTTACAAAGTAGTTACAAGTGATGCACAAAATTGCTACACTAGCATTATGTGACTAGCGCTACGGATACAAACATTACACAATGGTAGCATCAAAACCATCCTCGGTTACACGGGAATGAATCACGAAAGTAGCTCAGATTTACTTACCGAGCGCTGATATTGCTCTCTCGGAAAAGCACACGGAAGTAATTCTAACACGGCTCACAGCCACCACGGCTTGAAAGAACACGAGTCACAGTTCGCAAGTCGAAATGTGAACACGCTAAGTTTGCAGCTAGTACGAGCACGAACAAACGAACGACCATGAACATAGAAATGTCACTAATTAACATGCGAAAACACAGCTACCGATTGCATAATCAAAAACAAACTGCAAAGGTAGAAATGTAGCAAATTTCCATACTCACCCAAACACAACTACAAGCTCTCTCGTCCTAGCGTCCTCCGCTTGAGCAAAATCACAGGTGATACTAATCACAGTAATTACAAGGATAAGCGGAGTCACTATACGTTGACTTCCCCCAGGTCCTAACTATCTAATAGCAACGAAAATCTAACTAAAACCTAACAGTCTTCAGTGTAGTTACCGGGCTCGAGGCGGCTTTTAAACGCAAAACCCGTGAACGCAAATGAGAGACCAATTGAATAGTCACTCACGGCGAACCGGAGCGTACCCCCACCCACAGTTAACACCAAAAATAAGAAAGGCAAAATAACAAAGGGACAAGCCCGAAGGACATGCCCAATGACTACAATTACCTGAGGTAACCAATAACACTCAGTTGACTCAACCTACCACCGAACCACGCAAACGCGGAGAAGTTTAATATCAAAACTGTGCTCGAGAGAGAGAGAGAGAGCGAGAGAGCGAGAGAGAGAGAGAGCGAGCGAGCGAGCGAGCGAGCGAGCGAGCGAGCGAGCGAGCGAGAGAGAGAGAGAGAGAGAGAGAGAGAGAGAGAGAGAGAGAGAGAGAGAGAGAGCATCAGCCAGAGGGCCCCTTAAGTAGGACCCCTTCCAGGTGACACCAATTTCCTATTAGGAAGACAATCAAAACAAATGTTGCAACACCACAAGCAGCCACTAGGGCACAAGGGCAGGGAACCATAACATTTGCGTTTGAATGAAGGGGCAGCAATAGCACTTACAGCAAAAACACCAACCTGTATGAAGCGGAACATCCTACAGTGCTGAGATTGTGACATTTGACTCCTGCAATGATTAGTGATGTGAATGACAAGATAAAATAATCAATTGGTTGTGCCTGTTAAAATCAAATATTCCTATGAGACCTCCAGGTGTTGGAGCACTTCAAGAAAAGCTAAAAGTTAGATTATTATAGCTTGTAATGCACACTCAGTGTAATCACAATTTGGAGACAGACAACATATATCAAAGTACAATTAAAGTATCAAAAATACAGTTCAATTGCTTGTAGTAGCCTATATTTCATTATTAAGATTGACGCTCTATTAACATGCAAGTTCTAAGTTTAAACAATGGTGTTAAAAGGCCGCCAGGTGGCAGCATGAGAATTATACTCACTGAGCACTTACCATCTAGATTAATTACACTTTCAACATTCATTCATGCCAAATAAATACAAATAAAATCGCTGCATCACACTAACTATTGTGCACATGGGGGTGACTATTTGAATATTTTGACTGATCCCTATAAGCTAAATAATCGCTCACAGTTTTGCCATAGAAAGACGCTATTTGTACCAGGTGTAAAATGGTCTAAATACTGTAGATTAATTATATCCTCTAACAAAATATTTTAAAAATGTTTTGAATGCTGTTGACAGCCTTGGATTTTCCCCTGGAACTATGAGAATAATAATCTGAATAATAATGCTGGGATGGATGACGTTATCTGCCAGTTTAATTGTTGGCGGGGTGTACACCGCATGTATACTACACTGTTAGGTGCTTTTCAGGGATTCCCACAGAAATAACAACAAACCGTCTTTACAAACTTTAATCTTTATACCATTGGACCTCATGTAAACACATAGTTCACCTACAGCTTTGAGTTGAGCAATCTCAAAACGTCAGCATCTTGACCACCAAGGGGCTTCTGCGAAGGGATCAAAGTTAAGGCACCAAATGTTGAACATGGCTAATCTTCCTAATTTTGAATGTCCAATTAACAGCTATATTCATACGCAGTCCCTTCTGCTGATTAAGCAGAGTGCAGACACACAATTCTCCTCTGAGACATGTGGCATCACCAGCCTGCTTCTCACACTGTAGACCACAGTGCTACTTAGCTCACGTAGTGCACCTGGAGGAAGACCTTTTATATGCTGCTTGGGCATGCAGTCCACATGCATCCAGTGAATCAGAGTGGGTTGCTAAAAAGCAATGAAACATAGACCCCTACGTGATGGAACCCTCCCAGATTGGTAGCTCCATAGGGCTTTGCAGAGTTGCCCATTGTGTCACCCTTTGGAGCTAAAGGGCCACAGTTGGCACTGGCATGATCTGGATTTGATCCGAGTCTCTCTGCTCCTCTTACAGATTCTGGAGAAGTGGACAGCCAGATGATCATTTCTGGTTTGACAGTCGGACACAGTACCAAGATGCAGACTGTGCAGTTACTGTGCCTGGTGAGAATGCATGGATGGACACACACTGCTATTCGTACCACTGGTTTATCTGTGAGACTGATACTCTGCTACACATCAGTAGTTGTTTTAAGTCTTAATAAGAACACCTGCTTAGTGATAATGTTGCAATGTAAAAAATAGGCCGTGTGCTCAGTAACAGCTATGCTAATGGAGGATGAGAGACTTATAAACTCATTGCTCTCAGAGCAATAGATTAAACACAGCTACTGAACAATGCTAGGAAATAAGCCAGGAATTTCTTGTGAGCACAACGCACACTGTGAAAATAAATATTGTGCTTGACTGTGCTGAAAGGGTTCACCTTTACTTTTGCATGTATAGCTTTAAGTGTCATGTAGAAACTGTGTGATTGCTCCATCTGTCTGCCATATTATTTCAATATACAAACTGACCAGAAGAAAGTATGAACAAAATATAGTTCACACTTTTTTTTACAACTTGTGCGCAACACAGCAACACCTAAAATAAAACACAGATGGGAAAACGAGTGTACTGCTTATATCTGCTCACAATCTAACTTAAGGCACACATTTTCCATTGACTGGTTTGTCACATCTGTTTCAAACGCTTGAGCGTGCCATTTCCTTCACACCAAATGGCCCTTCTGAAACTTGTGCTAAAACACCCAGGCTTTCTGCATTTGACCAATGAACATGCAGGTATCTGAATTAGAATAGCCCAATTCATGAGAATGATTCCCCCCCAAGTGGCTGTTTACCACAATATAAAAATAGAATTGCTCATCTGCCTGACTTGGCTGGCTAAGCCCCAGGAGCACAGCTTCAGCAATCATTTCTGAGCTACTTGAAGCCATTCACGCTGAATCTTCATCATGACTAATAATCTCCTATGAGCAGACCCTCTCAATTGATGGGTTTTGTCATCAGCGCTTTTGACATAGATTGGGTGATTGTCTGCTCTTTCATTACATGTCCCACAAAAAGAAGCCTTCCATCATAAGTCAAGGAAGTGACATGTCTACTGAATTTAGCTTTTCTCTTTTTTTTGTGGCTCTTTCTACTCAATTGTGTCTGGAATTATGCTTGGTCCTCTTATGTGCAGATATCACCAATCCCCTTGTCTTCACAACCCACTCCTTCACCTTACTACTCAAACACAAATTATGAAAATGATTTCACAATTGAATGATATGAATGAATAAATAAGGCCCTTATATTAAAGTGTGGACAAGGTGGCCGCTAAAAAATTGAATTATGAATTCAAAGTCAAAGCAAATAGCAAGCCAAACCAGCATTGTGTTAATAAATTCAAAGAAAAATTATAAAAGATTTTCATTAAAATAAATGTCTGTTAAGTCACTATCTATCGCCGAATTAGGTAACACAATGGTGATTGAGCCTATTATTATATTAACTTATATTATTATTATAAATTATGATTAAAGAACTGGGTGTCTGTGGCGACATTCCCGGGAAAAAATCACAAGCGGCGCACAGTTAGTGACGCGTTTTCCATCACCCACCAGTGGTTGGTCTGCCAGAGAGGGTAGGCGAAGCTAACGCAACAGGCTCGCTCTTCAACCCACTTGTGTGTGAGCAGCGTACTGTTTTTTCCGGTGTCTGAGGGGGGGGGGGGGGGGGCGGTTATGGAACCCTAAAAAGTTTTTGTGTGACATGACAGGTCATATTATTTGTTGATGTAGATTTCGTATTACATTTGATGACACTGCAAGGTTACTAAATTACATAGCTATTTGCACAGCTAATGCTAGCTGCCGGACCATATCAAGAAAGGCAACATTAGTTTAGACAACGTTGTGCACAGTACCCATCTCTCATATCAGGTAACGTTGCGTTAACTAGCTAGCTAATGTAATTAACATAATCTAATGTCAGCTAACAATTAGAAGAAACGCTAGCTAACGCTACCGACTGGTACCCACCTCGCAAACCATCTCTCGAATGCAACACTACCTTGTTGCCTTGCAATGTAGCTAACTAAAGGCCTGTTCAGATCAATGATTTGCAACAAGACTGGATGCAACTTGCAAAATTCCAAGACGTCTGATTGTAAACGTTCTAAAACTGCACTTGGTGATTTGACAATGTGGGTCTTTTGAGACCCCAGGCAACGGCTTCAGACGCTCTGCAACTAACCAGTTCACACCGCTGCAGTTTTCTCTGCAACATTCTAAAACAGCTTCGTCTTGTTGCGAATCATTGATCTGAACTGGCCTTAGCGTTATTGTTATTTACATTGCCATCAAGTTCATCAATATATTATAATGATCGGAATAAAGCCGGGGTAGGCTATGTGGAGCAGAGCCGGGTCTGATTTCTGAAGACGTCATGCAGGAGAAAACTAAATAAAAGAATACGGCAGTATGGATTAGCATTGTTATTATTTTATTACGCTTCCTCATATGTTCCTTCAGCCTTTATGCCCTTTTTGATGAAATCTCCTTTGTTTTTGTTTTATTCTTCTTGTTCTGATTGCTAATTTAACACCTAGCTCAGCTTTATTTTCGAACAGTTTAGCTAGCAAAACCAGAAACACCAGGGGTAACCTTTTGCAAGGCAGTTGTTTCAAAATTTATCACGAACAATCATTCACGAGAAAGACAATGTTTATTGTGCAGTGTACGAGATACGTAATTGCACGAGCCACAGCGAATCCCGCGGATTCTTCTCTGCAGTGTAAAGATGTTCATACCGGGCAAAAGGTAGTTAAGAACGTTTGTGGAAACTGATCATCACTAATTCTACCCCAGGTCTGCTACAGCATTTTAACCCGGCTCGGCAGTGTAAAGACAGCTTAAGTTAGCCTAATGTTAGACAATGAATGAGTATGTACATAACGTTACTTTTATAACAACCATTTTTCATTCAGTAAATAGTACGTGTTATAGTTGGCGTGGCCCAGGTGCCAACTGACTGACGTCACACAGGCGACACTGGTTGGATCTGGTTGGATCCCATTGAAGGTACAGAACTGTACCTTTACCAAAATAAAGGTACCATTCAGTACCTAGAAAGGTAAAATCACTTGTCACTAGTACCTTTAGAGGTACAGTTTTGTACTTGTACAGAATTTGTACCCTTGTGTACCTTTATTTCTGAGAGTGTATTTTTATGTAATTAATTGCTATAATAAGCACAATGTGAACATGAGATGTTTATTCTACATGACAGGAAGAACTATGTCTGACAAAATATGTCTTAGGGTAAATATTCAGTCTAAACATGAAATACATCTAATTAAAGAAAATTTACGGCTTGTTACAATTCTGGGATTGCAACTGTGATTGAGTGAAAACCAGCATGCAAACAGGCACCCCAGCACCGAGGTTGGGAACCATTGGATTAGACCATGATAAAAAAGCTTCATATAGTGACATAAAAAGACACAAGAACAGTCTTCATCATCCAGTAGCTCAGTAACCAAACATAAATACAAATAATTGAGCCATTCAAATAATTATGAGATGCTGGCATGAAATCCAGATACGTATATTGTTATTTATCCCGCCTTTGTAATATTTTCCTACTGTAGCAAAATGAGCTATTGAGCTATTGTGTGAGCTATTTATAGAAATTTTTACATGTACTTCCTGTATATAGAAAGAAAGATAGCAAAAAGAGAGACTGAGGCAGAGACAGACGGACAGATAGAGGGAGAGGGAGCAGATATCTGCATGTTAAATGACAAAATATTAACCAAATATCAGAATTTCTGCATTCTCCTGCTAGTTCTGCCTCTCTTCTCCTTCTTCTCTCTCAATGGTTAAGGTGTTTCAATAGCCGCAATGAGTGAGGTATTTTATTCATCTATGAAGTTCAAGAAGAACTGTAGGCAGGGGACTGCAGGTGAGTTACTCTGTTTTCTGAATGTAAATTCTGGATTATTTAATGCTATTGTTAATGTTTTATGTTCTATCAATACGTTTCAATCTTTCTCTCCTTCATTCTCCTTCTCACTCTTTTGTTTAATATAAATTTTTTGGACAGTGACACAATTTTTGTTGTTTTGGCTTAGCAGTCCAGCACATTAGATTTGAGATAACACAATTAATATTGTTGGGTTTTATGAATTTGCATAAACAAAAAAGAACAATGAAGACAATATTAAACAAAATGATATGCGGTAGAGAGGTCTGAATCCCATCTGGGCTTATAAAATGACCTCACTGAGAAAGTCAAATTATATGATATACAATAAAAAAATCTTTAAAAAAAACAAAACAAAAACAAACAAAAAAACAATCATGAGTATGAATGATTTGGGCAGCAAATTTGAAAGCTAAGTGTATTTGTAGATGAATGTGCATGGTTGAAGTATGTTAATGTTTTCAATCAAAAAGATGTCGAGTTTCTTAAACAGAGGGGCAGATAGTGACGAGTAATCAGAAAAGCCGTGCAAATTTCTTTTGAGTGAAGTGAATTTATGTAGATTGGCAGCATACATACTTGCCCATATAATGTTGCAGTAAATGAGAAATGGGTAAATTAAGTTGTAGTACATATGTGGAGGCAAGTTGGATTTACTAAGCCACTCTGTTTTCTGATGATAGCACTGGATTACATTACTTTATTACTGATAAACTGGATGTGATCTTTCCAGAACAAGTTTTCATAAACCGTAAACTGCAAGCAATTTAGTGGATGAAACCTGGATTTTGTAATCCCCACCAATTTAAATCATAGCACTTGATCTGCAATACGTTTTATCCTTACCCATTAATATAATAAAGTTTGATTTTAAAAAATATTTAAACATAACTTATTTGAGAGGTGTAGCATTAAATGGGGACAAAATGAGGACTGGCACAGAAACGTTGAATGCACTTCCATCTTATCAAGCTGGTGCACAGTACCGAGTTGCAGAGAAAACACTCGAGAGGTTTTCAAGCTAAAATCACAGGGCTTTTATATTTAAAAAAATATTAAATAACAAATGAGCAAATACATAAGCAGGAGAACGAGGACTAGAAACACAGGGCTAGGGGAACACTGGAACACAAGAAGGCAATCTCAAAGACTGAGGCCGTATCCAAATTTGTATGACTGGTATACTCAATAGTAGACAAGTACGTTGATTTCGACATGACCAAATTGACTAGAGTCAAGAATCGAGGAACTTAAACCCTAACACTAACAGATGAAACAAACTGTGAAAATGAAACAACACATGCTCAAACCAAAAAACCACTGGTACAACAGTAGGTACTAATTAACACAAAATAAAATGAATCCAGGGCTGAGGAGCTGCCGCCCTTTGTCAAGGCCCAGCAGGAACTGTGACAGCTTCCCAGCGTTTGCACGTACATTTTGACATTCAGCAGACACTCTTATCCAATGCAGCTTGCAGGTTGCATTTTTTTTACATACAATCCATTTATGCAGCTGGCTAGTTTGATTAAAGCAATTTAATTTAACATTTCCTCAAGAGTACAACGCCAGCACTGCAATCAGGACTCAAATCCTCTGCATGTGGGTTTATAGTCCAGCTCCCAGACCATTATATAACACTACAGCCCTCCAATCAGGGGCCATACCTACACTACAGCCCTCCAATCAGGGGCCATACCTACACTACAGCCCTCCAATCAGGGGCCACACCTACACTACAGCCCTCCAATCAGGGGCCATACCTACACTACAGCCCTCCAATTAGGGGCCATACCTACACTACAGCCCTCCAACCAGGAGCTAAACCTACACTACAGCCCTCCAATCAGGAGCTATACCTACACTACAGCCGTCCAGTAATGGGCTCCACCTATACAGCAGGCATTATCCAACCAGGAGCCAGAAATGTACCATTGTGATTGGCCCCTTTTAAGCATTCATCACAAGTTAATTTTGTATTATACTTATGAACAGTTTGTGGGTGAAACTAGAGCAATGGAAAATAACAGGTACAAGCACTGTGCACTTCAGGAAGGTCACTGCTTAGTGGCATTTGTAGTGAATCATAAAATGCCCTGAAAAATGACTTTACTGAAATCAAAATATTTTTTTTTTTGAATTTACAAAACATTCTTGGGTTTATTGAAGACAAACCACCTTTGAAATATTATTTTAATTTCATTATTTGAATGTGTGTCCTGATCATGTATCTGCACACAAAAGAGGAAGAGAATCTGTCCATCAACAAGCTTGAATCTCTCAGGCATTTTGAGTGCAGTGATGGGCCCCACAATCTGTGTTCCATGGGGAATGAGTAATCGGCCACCCCCGGTTTGAGGGAGGGTTTCTGTGGACAGGTGTCCCCTGCTCATTGCTCAATAGTGACACCCCTGGTCAGTTAGGAACTTGCAATCTGTTTGTGCCAGCTTCATAGTCTTCCAGTGCAGAAAATGAATGGCATAGAAATGCTCTCGGGCTACAATGATGGGGTAGCTGACTGCACGTGCTTGTCTGCTCCCTCCCGAATGGACAGAGGACATTGTGCCTGCATTATTTCCCCTTCCATACACACTATCATCTGCCTTTCTTTCTGCACATCAGCATAAACACCCCATAAATGTTGAAAGATTTTGAGTGTTTTCAAATTGAGCACTTTTTTGATCTTTCTCCCCACATATTTGTGCCGGTATGCATATAAAAATGAACCAAATTAATTGAAGTTACAAATGTACCCCCCATCCTCTCTCAGCAACTCAGGATGAAGACGTAACCTATTCTGAGGTCAAAACCATCAACCCTACCGCCTCCAACACTGTGTGCCACTGTGGTACAGCAGGTCTGTTGCAAACGCCTTAAAAGACGTTCTCTCAGAAAAATTGGAAAATTGGATCTAATCCTGCACACTTGCTTTTCTTCTGAAGATTGATAGTTTTTTGACCTAATGTCATTACATAAATTAAGATAGAAATAGAGTAGGCCGACACTCTTATATTCATTTAGGAGAGCGGGGCTCCTGTATTTTTATTTAGTGAATATTTGCTTGTCACATTGGCGAATATCAGAGTTTGCAGTAGTGGATTTTTATTTGCTGTTGTAAAACTTTAGTTTACTGCAGTATGTTTGGTTTGACATAAAAAAGACTAGCGACAAGAACAACTATATAAAACATCAAAGAAATGAGACATTCTGCTTAACTTCTCTGTTTTCTTGACCGCAGAGCACAGTGGGCAAAGCTCACTTCCCTACAGACGGGTTGCAGTGAGTCTGGGGCTGCTGTGTGCTCTCTTATTGGCTGCCACAGTAGTCTTGTGTGTCCTCTGTGAGTAACTGTCTGTGTCTCTTTACTGTGATCCTGGTAAAATGTCATTTTAAAGTAAAAAACAGATCTGTTCTGTCATTTTACAAATGAATATCATATAGTGGGATTAACTTCTGGGTTTTTGGGCAATCTCCTCTGTTTTCACCCAGCTATTGATGTAGATTCTATTTTAAGAAAAATAAATGTTTTAAGTAATAAATTAGTTACTACATAAGAGCTAATATGTGGTGTTGATGCCTTGATCATTGTTGGTCATTATTTTTTTCCAAAATCCATTCAACATTGTAGTCTTTACTTTGAAATTTGCCTAGAAAAACAATTATATAGAAAAAAATCTTACATAATGTATATAATTTGTCACCCATCTGTGTATATATATTTTCATTCACATTGTTAAATCTAAACTGAAATATTCTTATAAAGCCCAAATAAACAAAAAGATTGTTCATAATTCTCTAAAACTGTGTAAATTAATACATTGACTTAACAACACAAATTAAAAATTCTTAAAAATCTTTTTTCCTAGTTTGCCTAAATTTATTCATTCACAGTTCACAAACTTAACAAATGATGTGATCAACCTATGGGCTTAAGCTTCTGTTTCCACAAATTAGCACAGTAGTCTGTATCATACTGAGGTGAAATTCTGTAAAACTCCTTAATTGATACTTATTTTTCCTAAGGAATGCATTTCCCCTTGTGTATTAGATACAAGTCTGCTCAGAAGCAATTGCAGCACCATGAATACAGAGAAAGTCCAGCTACAGAGTAAGTACAATGAAGTGATTAAGAAACTCCTCTTTTTGTAGCAGTGCTGTCCCTCCAGTTCACAGTGAGTGGTGCTACTCTGTTGTCCATCTGCAGAAATGCATTTACTTTTACACTGTTACATTTGAAAATATCATTCTCAGAGTCTGCTGCTTGTTCATTCTGTACAGGCAATGTGTCTAACCGCTGTCTACAGGGCTGGGCACAGTTCTCTTCGAAGTATTACTACTTCTCTAATGAGGCGAAGAGCTGGGCAGACAGTCGCAGTGACTGCATTACAAGGGGAGCTGACCTGGTGATTATAGAGAGTAAAGCGGAAAAGGTAAGGCTCTGTAAAATAATTGTGAATGAGTGGGTGGAGATAAAACTGACAACATGCATTCATAAGAAGCCACTGTAAATGTAATTATGTAATTATATCTCATCTTGTGTTGGTTCTTACAATCTAACGTGTTCAATATTACCACTATGGGTGAATCGCATTTATCAGTGGGGTGTGGCTCATGCTGTAGCTCAGTATCTCACAGATCCAGGAAGTGTCAGTGTGGACTGTTTGTCTCTCAGTGTCTACATCTACAGAGTGAGCAGTGAGGGTCATTCTGTGTTTGTTTTCAGTGTTTCATCAACGAACAAATAAAAAACTATACCTGGATTGGACTACGTTACTCAGCACTTAAGGGTAACTGGCTCTGGATGAATGAAACCCCTCTGCTGAAAGGGTAAGAATTCTTACAGAAACAGCACAGGACATAAAAATATAGACAGACACGATCATGTATAATTTTAAACAACATCTTGGCAGATCAGAAATATGATTGTTTCTCTGATGGTAGCCAGTCTAAGGTTTGTGTTACTGCAGTGAAATATGTCACTGGGTATGTTTCTGGTTATAATAGTGCATATGTGTACTTTACACTTTTTATCTTTAATATTGTTCTGTTTGTACGATGATGTTGATTTAATGAATACAGTTAATCCAGAATTATTTTCCAACAAGATATATTTCCGCTGTCTGAACTCTCTCATAGATGGCAATAGACAGAGAATGAGAAGGAGTCACTGTATCTCCGTAGGACACAGCAGAGAAGTAGAGCTTCTGTGTCTCAGTCTTTGCTTCCTTTACAGATCCTGGGGGAAAGGAAGGTCAGATGGTAAAAATGAATCTGGTTGTGCTGTGATTGCCCCTAATGTGAATACATGGAATGCTTCTCACTGTTTAAATGACCATAATTTCATCTGTGAGACTAATGCTCTGCTCCCCTAAACCATTTTTTATCATTGTATGTTTTTGGTTCTCTCATCTTGTGAGAGGCCATTGATCATGCCAGGTTTTACAGTCAAACACAGGACCAATAAGCAGACCACAATGTTATCGTTTCTGTTGGGAATATATGGAATATACATACTGCTGTCTTTACTAGAAATGTATCTGTGAGACTAAGCTTTATCAAATGCATTGAAATGACTGTACATGCAGAGTAGATTTAAGCTATTACATTATTGGTTCTATGGACATATTGTAAGTATAAAAATATCAAAAACCACACATTTTAAATGGTCCTCATCTTGCTGTTGTGATACTGTAAATTTAAATTGAAATCGAGAACAGCAGTCACTGCTAAAAAAGCAAATGTGTTCATTGGGCCTCATTTTTCAATAATTTCGTAAATATGCACATAAGTTTCCCCGTAAAATTATACAAACTAACAACTGCCGCGGCATTTATCAAACGTTCGGAGGCACTTAGTTTCAGTCGTACCCCAGTGTGTATGTTGATAAATCCAATCAGTCGTAAATTGGAAGCGCGTTCACGGTCGCCTCATTGTAGCGCACCTCACGTGGTGACAGGGGGTCGGCCAGCGGGGTCATCAACCACTGCTTCAGCGGGTAACCCTCATCCCCTAAGGGTGAAAGGAACGTGGAGGGTTAGATAAAACATTGACAATGCAGGTTTGGAGTTACTAAATGTCAAACATCATGCTTACCAATGAGCCAGCCATCCTCAACAGCTCCATGCGCCAAGGGGTTCCCCACAGAGCAGTTTTGCAAAACAAATGAATCACGTGTTCCTCCAGGCCAACGAGCAACAACATTGAGGACATGGCAAGCTGCGTCAGATATCAATTGGACGTTGATGGAATGATATCCCTTCCTATTCAAGTAGGCAAAGGTGTCGGTGATGGAGCTTTAATGTGCACATGGGTACAATCTATGGCACTGATCGTATTAGGAAGGCCGGCCAGATTGAAAAAGGCCTGTTTGATACCAATTTGGCTCTACGCACTATAGGGAACTCAAATATACTCCGGGGCTAGTTTAACAATAGAATTAAGCACACTGGACAGTATGTGGCTCATGGAGGGTTAGGATATTGCAGACCGGTCACCAATCTCCCTCTGGAAAGTGCCAGTGGCCAAAAAGCCAAGCACTGACAGAACTTGGACATGTGTTGGAATGGCATAAGATCTTCTTGTTTGCCTCGTTAAGTCTGGCTCTAAGATGTTGCACAGCCTCAATTTAGAATGGTTCTAGGGAATTGGAACCAACTCATGAGCCACTCGTCATCCTCAGCAAAAAAGTCATACCGGTCCCTGAAAACGCGATCTCGCCGAAGTGCTCTCGCCAAATCCTCTAATAGCGCAAGGTCTGCCATTGCAAGCTTGGACTTAACAGCATTTTGGCCATTTAAATAGTATTTCTCATCAATTATTTAAAAAATCTAAAACTGCAATTATGAAATCATAACAACTCTTTGTAATGCTATTACTCATTTCAAACATTTTTGTTTTACTTAATTAAAATAGTATTCGCAACCAATTTATGTCAGTTTCTTTATAATTTATCTTTCTTTATGATATTTCAATATTTCATGACAAAATACGTAGACAAAGAAGCCCATTTAATGACCAATTTCATCAATAAAAGTGAAAAATTCAAGTTAAAAGACGAACTGCGGAGTTTACACACACTCTGCGTGTGGTCTCAGGTTTTCGTAAATTTCCTTCACATGTCCGAACAAGTTGGACTCCCGAAAACTTTGATAAATCTCAGTTTTCATGTGTAAATGTTGGTACAAAGAATTGCGAGAAATTTTGTTTGTATGTTGCTTGATAAATGAGGACCATTGTGTGAAAGTATGAGCTAATAGAAAGTGCTCTCAGTACCTACTTACTCAGTATCTCATAAAGGCTCTCCAAACAGAGGCTGTGTCCTAAAGACATAAGCCACATGTACCCACAAGTAAAAAAGTGGTATGTGACTCTATGACTTAAATCCAATAAACATGTATCCTCAACTCTGACTTACAAGTAATATCCTTGCTTTATAATCCTTGCTGCAATTGATAGTCAAATTTAAGGACTAATGTGTATTGAATTTAGGCTTATGTGGTTCCTGTGTTACCTTAATCTCAATCTGGCAGTATCACAGAAGCAAGTCCACAAGCTAAGAGTGTGTGTAAATGCTACATTAATACTCATAAATACCAAACTGATAAAGTACTAAAAATTATATTCCATGCATTTTTGAAGACGTATTAAAAATGAATTAAACTGTGTCAAGTAAAGTTTTCGTTATTCTGAATGTTAGTTTGCTGCTGAAATATTCTGCTTCAATTTCAGCTTTTTTTTCTTTGTAATCATTTGTTTCAATCATTTCCTCATCACTTCAACATGAGCAGATCTTACAGGATAATCTGAGAAGGGGTGCAGTTCAGCTACAGTTTCCTAATTTTATTGGCAATCAGCACAGCTTTCCTTAGAAGTGGTGACTTTCACACTTTAAAGGAAGTTAAAATAAAAGCTTAACGTAGTATATATAATGCTTTCATAAACTTGACATAATGGCTTCATGCATGTTGTGGACCATTCCATTAACACAATTCATGTTGCTTTCACAGAATATGCAGTCAATTAACACATTTCTAAAATTCTTAAAGTTTCTTTACATACAAGCTTACCCAATACCAAAATTACGGACCTTTCTTGTCTTATTTACAAATGCTTTCACACGGCATGCCAGTAATGAAAACCTAATGTTCAAAACCTTAAATACAGTATAAAGCCTCTACTTCTGTAACAACAGCAGCTCAAAAGCTATATTGAAACAGCTGATAAGCATTTTTGAATGAACAGATCATTGAAACATTGAGAAATAGCTGATTTACTGTAATTGTGTATTTTATTTTTACACATTTGGAACCAAAGGCCATGTATGTTGGATTTTTTGTTGATCACTGGCAGCAATTTCATGTTGCTAATAAAGCTTTTACTGCAGCATTTCTGTCTCTTACAATTTTTGTTCTACTACATTCTATAAAGTAAAGATGACTCATTCACTTTTATAGATAGTATGTTGCCAAAAATGCACACATTCGACACTCAACCAAAAAATGTAGAGTGGTTCACAGTAAAAGGAAACTGAATTACAAAAAACAATGGATTTCATATTGTCTATTGTATGCAGGTAGAACTGAAACATGAAAAGTAATGCAGTTTTTGTAATGCCATCAACTGTTAGTATTTTGAAAGTCGTTGTGCTATGATTGACTAGATGTTCCTCTTGGATAGAAAACGTGCTAGTGTTTTAACAGAATGATTTGATATTGAGTCATTTCATTTTGAAATGAATGGTTGGTATTTAATGAACAAAATGTGGTTTTGAGCAGAAAATTAACTATTTGCCTAATTGTGTGATGTAGGTGTGTTGCTGTGTCAAGAGTTTAGAAAAAGTATCTTAAGTATAGGTAAACGCTTGTTAGCAATTGTAAAAAACTGTAATTTGAGTTAAAATATTGTGAGTATTATATGTGAAAGTATATTATTTGTGCATCTAGTGTTCACGTTTAGAAAGGAAGAAATGCTATTATGTTTATCATTTTTACCATTTCTGTCATTTTTTCTTTTGTACTCATAAACTGAAAAGTAACACTGCTAGCTTGTGGCTGAGTGTAAAATAGATGGAAAAAACCTACGATAGGATGAGTGTGATTAAAAAATTAACATGAAACGTGAAACAATGGAAGACAGATATTCAAGAAGAGTGCAAACCATGAAAAAAATGCAAATGCAAACCAACTGAAAGAAGGTCCTCGTTATTATCAGATCACATCGTTTTTATTTTTAGAAATTCTCTGTTTTCTATGAAATACGCAGATGTTTACATGATGCTGTTTTATTTGTTGCTTATTGGTGATCACAAAGCTGGTACTTCAGCTTCTTGTACATGCTAACCTGCTACTCAATCCTGGCCCTGGATCTGTAGCATAGCTTTCTATGCTATATCATGTGTAACATCTGGAGCAGGAGAAAGGCATTTTAATTGTGTTATCGCAGGATCAACAAGATGGAAAACAATCTCAGAAAAGATTGTTCAAATTGATGCGTGATTTCATCATGTCTCATGAGTGTATTCGAAAATATGAAAAACTGAAAATTTTAATTAGTGCTCTCATATTGTCAATATAAACCTGTGTAAAACTAATAATCAGACCAGCTGTAATCACAATCTCTTTAGAACTATATTTTCTTTTTTCCATCTTTTGCATTTTTTTCATTTGCATAAAGTTCATGCTCCTTTACTGAACCATTGTTGTTTTCTGTGTCTGATGCTGCAATTATTGTCAGCTCTCCGTTTCCCAATGAGAACTGGAGAACTTGAATCGCTCTCCACTGGTGTGGAGTGTCACTAAACAAACACTGCAATGAGTATAGCTATCGCCTACACACATTTGGAGGTACAGTGCTGTGTTTGGCTGTTTGATTTTGGTTGAGTTCACCTTCTCCCACTGAGGGAGCAAGAGAAGGGTGAAGTAGGTGGCCAATAAGATGAGCACACAGAGTGCACCCATCACTCATGGGAGTTGTAGTATCATGTAGTATCACCACAAATTGATTTAACTATTTCAGATGGCTTTTGTAAACTACAATAATTTTTTAAATAGAAAATGCTACTGGATGGTCACCTGCCAAAGCGCCTAGTACATGGACAATTTACACACCATTGCTGAATTCTACCCACATTTGCGAAGGGGGGGGGGGGGGGGGTATTAATGTCAAGCCCTGACTAGCTTCCTGAATGCAATTTCCTCTTTCTGCTCAAGTACCACAGACCACAGTGACAGAAAATATATAAAATGAAATACTGGACGGAGCACTAGCAGCAGTTTTCAGAAATGGCAGCATTAGTCTCCAAAGATTCAGAGGGTATATACACTGACCTGGCCAGTCCAGACCAAGATGTGTACAACACACTGGGCCAGACCTCACTCAACAGCCCAGGAGCTCAGCACAAAGGTAAGAACACCTGCACAGTGTATTAATGAGCAGCACACAGGTAAGAACACCTGCACAGTATATTAAAGAGCAGCATAATCAAGAGATCATTGTCACTTTTAAATGAGCTTGTGGAATCTATTTTTTATTACATCAGTAGAACGTAGGGAAAACAAAATAGAATCCACAAATTATTTTAGTAAGAGTTCAATCCTCAAGTGTGAGCTGTGAGCTCGTAGCTCCAAGCTTGCTCCTAGAGCCGAGCTCCCAGCTCCCAGTTTCCTGATCTGAGCTCGCACCTCATAGCTCGCTCATCCCAGCTCCCAGCTCTCAGATCGTACCTATCAGATCACTCTTGCCCAAAGACCTCTTGTGTTACCGTATATTACTTTAATTGAGAGAAATATTAGAACATATCAATTATTGCAATGTGCATCATTGTAAGACGCAAATGGAGGTTAATGCTGGAGTTAGCAATTTTTATGTTAGAATATAATTTTATTACATATAAAGGTCAAGAGACCATTAGAAAACGCTTGTTTGTGTAAAGGGGTTAAACGGGATGTTATTCTTGGTTAGTTTGTGTGGAGCTCTAAATGACGTGTGGCAGTCTACCCATTTTGCATTTAGGCTAATTTGATATTTTAAAATAGAAGTAGGCTTATGGATTTTAATTGTAATTTAATTAATGGATTAAGATAAACAGCTCATATAAATGGCGACACTCGTCCGGAAGCATGGACGTGGGGTGGGCATGTAAGTTGCAAAAAACTGGCTGTGGTATACCCGGGGGTTGATGGTGCTACCGCCAAGAGGTAAATATTTTTCTTGACTTGTAGTGGTACTGGGCCAGAGTGTGCACAGTCATGAATGTTGAGCATTGCAATTCATATTAGTCAATTGAAAACACAAATACACACAAATTTTTAAAAAAGTGTTTATATCTCATTCTTTCTGGTTGTCTGTGACTGTTGGCCCTAATTTTCCATTGACTCAGTTGTCATATCTATTTTAAACTGTTAAGCGAACAGTTTTCGTGACGTCAAGAAACCTGAATGTGGCAAACCACCAAGCGTTTCTTAAATTGAACATGAATCTGCTGGTATCTGTTAGCATAGCTTGACTTTACCACTCTCCCCCAAAAACTGTTTGCCCCAATATATACATAGCCTCACTCCTCTGCCTGACTTGGCTGGCTTTTAATTACTATTATTTTATTTATTTAAGCTTTATTTATACAGGGTAGGTTGACTGAGCATGTATGTTCTTTCACAGCAATGCCCTGTTTCACACACACTTAGATACCCAACCACACAAATAAATTACATAAAATCAATAGTACAATATAGATGAAAACATAATAAGTTCAGAAACAGTCGTAGTGACCAATTGCATGAAGTTCTCTGCTTTTTATCACTGATTTAAATTCTCAAAGAGTAACCAGGTCTGTGAGCCGAACCTCCCTCTGTAAGCTATTCCAGGCAGATAGTGCAGAGAAGTTAAAAGCCTTTTTTTCCTAGCTCAGTACGGACAGTAGGGACCTTCGTTATCAAAGTATGTGTTATCCTTACTGGTATGCACTCTAATTCTGGGTCAAATAGCAAGAAAGGTAGCTCAGAAGAATTCACAAAATTGTCTTGTAAATGAAAACATACCTGTGGCTAAGTCGATGCATGGATAGGGCGAGCCAACCAACCACTGAGTACAGTGAGCAATGATGAGTGAGGCTTCTACTTGTGATAAATCTCAGGGCTCCATGATACACTGTGTCTTATCATGTGAAGACGATAGTAACATAGGTTACCATAATCACAAACTGGCAATAAAGTAGCTTTGACAAATGTACATTTAAAGAGAAACTCAATTTATTTCTAAAGTAAAAACCCAACTTGCGTTTCTTAATCAGATGTTTCTTAATCAGTGATAGTTAAAAGCTGAGCATCAAGAAAGAAACGTAAGTATAACCTGTTACAGGCTCTATAGATCGGCCTTGTAAAGCGATAATACTTTAGTCCAATGATGTGTAGCCTACGTACAGTACTTTAAATAAAACCATAGGCTTGGCTTTTTCAGCATCCAGAACAAGTTTCAGGTGGAAAAACTGAGCCTGCACCAGATTAAAAACCATAATCACCAAAACCCGTGTTTATACATTAACTGAAATGGCACAACCAAGTACTGAACTGCAGAAATGAGATTTTTATTTACTGCGCAACTTGTACATACAAGTCCCAAGAGCAGGATCAGTGATGCGTTATCTCTGTTACCATGTAGGTACACTGTTTATTTATTGCATACCACAGCAATATCAAAAGCACATCCTGTATTTTGTCTTTAAAATATTTTAAGTTTTGTGTGTCTCAGGCATTGTGAGTGCAGTGATGGGCCCCACTATTTGGATAATGCTTGTGTGTTCCATCTGGAAATGTGTAATCAGCCACCATTTCACCCGTGGATTGAGGGAGGGTTTCTGTGGACAGGGTGTCCCCTGCTCTTTGCTCAATAGTGACACCCCTGGTCAGTTAGGAACCTGCGATCTTTCAGTGCAGAAAATGCATGGCATAGAAATGCTTTTTGGGCTACAATCAGAGGTTAAATTGGGGGTGGACGCAGGTGGACGGCGTCCACCCACCTTTGGTAAATAAATAAATCATTTTGACCCGGCAGTTTTACAAATAACTATGACAATCCAGTCCATTTTTCGTATGCCCCAGTCCATGTGTTCCCTCTAGCCACTCGCTCAACCAATCAAAAATCCGAAGGAAAAAAACTCAGGACGAACAGTCATCTATATAGACAGGCACAGAAAGAAAAATATCGTTGACTGTCTTGATTGTTTGGATACGGACGCGGTAGGTAATTTCATTAACATGTAATTTCATCTAGGCTATGCAACATTTTAAAGAGAGATGAATAAACTTTGATTGCTTGAGCAAAACCATCAGGTTTCTGGTCAGCAACTAAGCTAGGATTGAATAGCTATTTCCCACATAACGTTTTATTCAGCGGCGACTGGTGACTGGTGAGCTGAAAATCGGTGGGGCGCAAAACTTTCCTTTAAACTAATCATTGATCGCAACCTGTTTTCATTAGTAATTTTCCTTTATTATCAAGTGTGCCAACGATCAGACTAATCAAATGCCAAGTAGTCCAACACACAGCATCTTCATACCGTGTAAGGGGGATTAAATTATAAATTCAATTTATCCGTTAAAAATCCGTTTTAATCACCAAGTAGTCTACACTTAACAAACAAGATACACCAGTCTGTTATCTACCGTGTTAGCTTTCAGAATAACCAGCAAAAACAAAACCAGCAATTCAATTTTGTTTACAATCTACTCATTGCAGATATTTGCGATGAATACGCGTGCGGAGAAAGAAGTGCGGAATGTATCCACAAATAATGTTGATTAAAAATGTTCACGATTTCGTACTGCAAATGAAAATACATGTAGGCTATAAGGCCTAGGCTACTCGATAAAACTCCCTATTTGGGGAGATCTGGCTATATATGATAGTATTGAGTAGCCTATTTTGTGGATTAATTGCATTGATACTCATTGCTTAGTGATTAAAACGGATTTTTCTGAATCGCATTATCATTTAATCTCCCTGACACAATGCGGGGAAGCTATGTGTCCCTTTCCAATTGATTAGTGAGATGTTTGCATGCTTGTTAATCACTGAAAATCAATTAAAACAGTTTGAGATCAACAATTAGTTTAAAGGAAAGTTCTGCACCCCACCCATTTTTACCAGTTGCCGCTGGTTTTATTTTGTTTCAATTTGACAGTTTAAGAAAGATGAAAGACAGGAGGAAGAAAGAAAGACAGGAGGAAGAAAGGGAGGACAAAAGAGGATGACGACAGATTATTTTCGGGGGTAAAAACAATTCTCAGCATTAATGACACTCAATGAACTTGAAATATTTTATGTAAAAGCAATAGTATACTTTCTTTTAAAAACATTGTTTCCATTCATTACAATTTTGTGCACGATATATTAAAGATACAACTATTTTGAGCAGAGACATTCATTATACCTTTATTCACCCACCTCCCACGGGATCTCAGGGTCCACCCACCTCCCAAATCCCAATTTAACCCCTGGCTACAATGAAAATAAGGGGTAGCTGACTGCATGCGCTTGTCTGCTGCCTCCTGAATGGACAGAGGCTCAAATCCTGCACACTTGCTTTTCTTCTGAAGAGTTGAAAATTTTTTGACTGAATGTAGTCACATAAAACTGAGATAGAAATGGAGTAGGCCCACACTCTTATATTTATTTAGGAGTGCAGGCGTCCTGTATTTGTATTTAGTGAATATTTGGTAGTTGCGTAGGTGAATATCAGAGTTTGCAGTAGTGGATTTTTATTTGCTGTTGTAAAACTTTAGTTTATTGCAGTATGTTTGGTTTGAAATAAAAAAAAGACTAGCAACAAGAAGAACAATATAAAACATCAAAGATATGAGACATTCTGCTTAACTAGTCTGTTTTCTTGACCGCAGAGCACAGTGGGCAAAGCTCACTTCCCTACAGACGGGTTGCAGTGTGTCTGGGGCTGCTGTGTGCTCTCTTATTGGCTGCCACATTAGTCCTGTGTGTCCTCTGTGAGTAACTGTCTGTGTCTCTTTACTGTGATCCTGGTAAAATGTCATTTTAAAGTAAAAAACAGTTCTGTTCTGTCATTTTACAAATGAATATCATATAGTGGGATTAACTTTTGGGCTTTTGGGCTGCTTTCACCTATCTATTGATGTAGATTCTATTTTAAGAAAAATTAATGTTTTTAAATAATAAATTAGTTACTACATAAGAGCTATTATGTGATGTTGATGCCTTGATCATTGTTGGTCATTATTTTTTTCCAAAATCCATTCAACATTGTAGTTTTTACTTTGAAATTTGCCTTAAACAAATTTATATGTAAAAAAATCTTACATAATTTATATAATTTGTCACCCATCTGTATATATATATTTTCATTCACATTGTTAAATGTATACTGAAATATTCTTATAAAGCCCAAATAAACAAAAAGATTGTTCATAATTCTTTAAAACTGTGTAAATTAATACATTGACTTAACAACACAAATTAAAATTCTTTAAAAACTATTTTCCTAGTTTGCCTAAATTTATTCATTCACAGTTTACAAACTTAACAAATGATGTGGTCAACCTATGGGCTTAAGCTTCTGTTTCCACAGGTTAGCACAGTAGTCTGTATCATACTGAGGTGAAATTCTGTAAAACTCCTTGATCAATACTTTTTTTTCATAAGGAATGCATTTCCCTTGTGTATTAGATACAAGTCTATCAGAGAACTATTCAATGCTGGAGAGAGATCTGGAGGAGCTCAGAAGCAACTACAGCAACATGAATACAGAGAAAGTCCAGCTACAGAGTAAGTACAATGAAGTGATTAAGAAACTCCTCTTTTTGTAGCAGTGCTGTCCCTCCAGTTCACAGTGAGTGGTGCTACTCTGTTGTCCATCTGCAGAAAAGCATTTACTTTTACACTGTTACATATGAAAAGATCATTCTCAGAGTCTGCTGCTTGTTCATTCTGTACAGGCAGTGTATATAACTGCTGTCCACAGGGCTGGACACAGTTCTCTTCGAAGTATTACTACTTCTCTAATGAGGCGAAGAGCTGGGCAGACAGTCGCAGTGACTGCGTTACAAGGGGAGCTGACCTGGTGATTATAGAGAGTAAAGCGGAAAAGGTAAGGCTCTGTAAAATAATTGTGAATGAGTGGGTGGAGATAAAACTGACAACATGCATTCATAAGAAGCCACTGTAAATGTAATTATGTAATTATATCTCATCTTGTGTTGGTTCTTACAATCTAACGTGTTCAATATTACCACTATGGGTGAATCGCATTTATCAGTGGGGTGTGGCTCATGCTGAAGCTCAGTATCTCACAGATCCAGGAAATGTCAGTGTGGACTGTTTGTCTCTCAGTGTCTGCATCTACAGAGTGAGCAGTGAGGGTCATTCTGTGTTTGTTTTCAGTGTTTCATCAACGAACAAATAAAAAACTATACCTGGATTGGACTACGTAACTCAGCAGCTAAGGGTAACTGGTTCTGGATGAATGGAACCCCTCTGCTGAAAGGGTAAGAATTCTTACAGAAACAGCACAGGATGTAAAAATATAGACAGACACAATCATGTATAATTTTATAAAACATCTTGGCAGATCAGAAATATGATTGTTTCTCTGATGGTAGCCAGTCTAAGGTTTGTGTTACTGCAGTGAAATATGTCACTGGGTATGTTTCTGGTTATAATAGTGCATACGTGTACTTTACACTTTTTATCTTTAATATTGTTCTGTTTGTACGATGATGTTGATTTAATGAATACAGTTAATCCAGAATTATTTTCCAACAAGATATATTTCCGCTGTCTGAACTCTCTCATAGATGGCAATAGACAGAGAATGAGAAGGAGTCACTGTATCTCCGTAGGAAACAGCAGTGAAGTAGAGCTTCTGTGTCTCAGTCTTTGCTTCCTTTACAGATCCTGGGGGAAAGGAAGGTCAGATGGTAAAAATGAATCTGGTTGTGCTGTGATTGCCCCTAATGTGAATACATGGAATGCTTCTCGCTGTTCTAATGACCATAATTTCATCTGTGAGACTAATGCTCTGCTCCCCTAAACCATTTTTTATCATTGTATGTTTTTGGTTCTCTCATCTTGTGAGAGGCCATTGACCATGCCTGGTTTGACAGGCAAACACAGGACCAATAAGAAGACCACAATGTTACCGTTTCTGTTGGGAATATATGGAATATACATACTGCTGTCTTTACTAGAAATGTATCTGTGAGACTAAGCTTTATTAAATGCATTGAAATGACTGTACATGCAGAGTAGATTTAAGCTATTACATTATTGGTTCTATGGACATATTGTAAGTATAAAAATATCAAAAACCATACATTTTAAATGGTCCTCATCTTGCTGTTGTGATACTGTAAATTTAAATTGAAATCGAGAACAGCAGTCACTGCTAAAAAAGCAAATGTGTTCATTGGGCCTCATTTATCAATAATTTCGTAAATATGCACATAAGTTTCCCCGTAAAATTATACAAACTATCAACTGCCGCCGCATTTATCAAACATTTGGAGGCACTTAGTTTCAATCGTATCCCCGTGCGTATGTTGATAAATCCCAATCAGTCGTAAATTGGAAGTGCGTTCACGGTCGCCTCATTGTAGCGCACCTCACGCGGTGACAGGGGGTCGGCCAGTGGGGTCATCAACCACTGCTTCAGCGGGTAACCCTTATCCCCTAAGGGTGAAAGGAACGTGGAGGGTTAGATAAAACATTGACAATGCAGGTTTGGAGTTACTAAATGTCAAACATCATGCTTACCAATGAGCCAGCCATCCTCAACAGCTCCATGCGCCAAGGGGTTCCCCACAGAGCAGTTTTGCAAAACAAATGAATCATGTGTTCCTCCAGGCCAACGAGCAACAACATTGAGGACATGGCAAGCTGCGTCAGATATCAATTGGATGTTGATGGAATGATATCCCTTCCTATTCAAGTAGCAAAGGTGTCGGTGATGGAGCTTTAATGTGCACATGGGTACAATCTATGGCACTGATCGTAGTAGGAAGGCCGGCCAGATTGAAAAAGGCCTGTTTGATACCAATTTGGCTCTACGCACTATAGGGAACTCAAATGAACTCCGGGGCTAGTTTAACAATAGAATTAAGCACACTGGACAGTATGTGGCTCATGGAGGGTTGGGATATTGCAGACCGGTCACCAATCTCTCTCTGGAAAGTGCCAGTGGCCAAAAAGCCAAGCACTGACAGAACTTGGACACGTGTTGGAATGGCATAAGATCTTCTTGTTTGCCTCGTTAAGTCTGGCTCTAAGATGTTGCACAGCCTCAATTTAGAAGGGTTCTAGGGAATTGGAACCAACTCATGAGCCACTCGTCATCCTCAGCAAAAAAGTCATACCGGTCCCTGAAAACGCGATCTCGCCGAAGTGCTCTCGCCAAATCCTCTAATAGTGCAAGGTCTGCCATTGCAAGCTTGGACTTAACAGCATTTTGGCCATTTAAATAGTATTTCTCATCAATTATTTAAAAAATATAAAACTGCAATTATGAAATCATAACAACTCTTTGTAATGCTATTACTCATTTCAAACATTTTTGTTTTACTTAATTAAAATAGTATTCTCAACCAATTTATGTCAGTTTCTTTATAATTTATCTTTCTTTATGATATTTCAATATTTCATGACAAAATACGTAGACAAAGAAGCCCATTTAATGACCAATTTCATCAATAAAAGTGAAAAATTCAAGTTAAAAGACGAACTGCGGAGTTTACACACACTCTGCATGTGGTCTCAGGTTTTCGTAAATTTCCTTCACATGTCCGAACAAGTTGGACTCCCGAAAACTTTGATAAATCTCAGTTTTCATGTGTAAATGTTGGTACAAAGGAATTGCGAGAAATTTTGTTTGTATGTTGCTTGATAAATGAGGACCATTGTGTGAAAGTATGAGCTTATAGAAAGTGCTCTCAGTACCTACTTACTCACTATCTCATAAAGGCTCTCTAAACAGATACTGTGTCCTAAAGACATAAGCCACATGTACCCACAAGTAAAAAAGTGGTATGTGACTCTATGACTTAAATCCAATAAACATGTATCCTCAACTCTGACTTACAAGTAATATCCTTGCTTTATAATCCTTGCTGCAATTGATAGTCAAATTTAAGTACTAATGTGTATTGAATTTAGGCTTATGTGGTTCCTGTGTTACCTTAATCTCAATCTGGCTGTATCACAGAAGCAAGTCCACAAGCTAAGAGTGTGTGTAAATGTTACATTAATACTCATAAATACCAAACTGATAAAGTACTAAAAATTTTATTCCATGCATTATTGAAGACGTTTCAAAATGTATTAAACTGTGTCATTAAAGTTTTCGTTATTCTGAATGTTAGTTTGCTGCTGAAATATTCTGCTTCAATTTCATGTTTTTTTCTTTGTAATCATTTGTGTCAATCATTTCCTCATCACTTCAACATGAGCAGATCTTACAGGATAATCTGAGAAGTGGTGCAGTTCAGCTACAGTTTCCTAATTTTATTGGCAACCAGCACAACTTTCCTTAGAAGTGGTGACTTTCACACTTTAAAGGAAGTTAAAATAAAAGCTTAACGTAGTATATATAATGCTTTCATAAACTTGACATAATGGCTTCATGCATGTTGTGGACCATTCCATTAACACAATTCATGTTGCTTTCACAGAATATGCAGTCAATTAACACATTTCTAAAATTCTTAAAGTTTCTTTACATACAAGCTTACCCAATACCAAAATTACGGACCTTTCTTGTCTTATTTACAAATGCTTTCACGCAGCATGCCAGAAATGGATACCTAATGTTCAAAACCTGAAATATAGTATAAAGCCTCTACTTCTGCAACAACAGCAGCTCAAAAGCTATATTGAAACAGCTGATAAGCATCTTTGAATGAACAGATCATTGAAACATTGAGAAATAGCTGATTTACTGTAATTGTGTATTTTATTTTTACACATTTAGAACCAAAGGCCATGTATGTTGGATTTTTTGTTGATCACTGGCAGCAATTTCATTTTGCTAATAAAGCTTTTACTGCAGCATTTCTGTCTCTTACAATTTTTTTCTACTACATTCTATAAAGTAAAGATGACTCATTCACTTTTATAGATAGTATGTTGCGAAAAATGCACATTCGACACTCAACCAAAAAATGTAGAGTGGTTCACAGTAAAAGGAAACTGAATTACAAAAAACAATGGATTTCATATTGTCTATTGTATGCAGGTAGAACTGAAACATGAAAAGTAATGCAGTTTTTGTAATGCCATCAACTGTTAGTATTTTGAAAGTCGTTGTGCTATGATTGACTAGATGTTCCTCTTGGATAGAAAACATGCTAGTGTTTTAACAGAATGATTTGATATTGAGTCATTTCATTTTGAAATGAATGGTTGGTATTTAATGAACAAAATGTGGTTTTGAGCAGAAAATTAACTATTTGCCTAATTGTGTGATGTAGGTGTGTTGCTGTGTTAAGAGTTTAGAAAAAGTATCTTAAGTATAGGTAAACGCTTGTTAGCAATTGTAAAAAACTGTAATTTGAGTTAAAATATTGTGAATATTATATGTGAAAGTATATTATTTGTGCATCTACTGTTCACGTTTAGAAAGGAAGAAATGCTATTATGTTTATCATTTTTACCATTTCTGTCATTTTTTCTTTTGTACTCATAAACTGAAAAGTAACACTGCTAGCTTGTGGCTGAGTGTAAAATAGATGGAAAAAACCTACGATAGGATGAGTGTGATTAAAAAATTAACATGAAACGTGAAACAATGGAAGACAGATATTCAAGAAGAGTGCAAACCATGAAAAAAATGCAAACAAAAACCAACTGAAAGAAGGTCCTCGTTATTATCAGATCACATCGTTTTTATTTTTAGAAATTCTCTGTTTTCTATGAAATACGCAGATGTTTACATGATGCTGTTTTATTTGTTGTTTATTGGTGATCACAAAGCTGGTACTTCAGCTTCTTGTACATGCTAACCTGCTACTCAATCCTGGCCCTGGATCTGTAGCATAGCTTTCTATGCTATATCATGTGTAACATCTGGAGTAGGAGAAAGGCATTTTAATTGTGTTATCGCAGGATCAACAAGATGGAAAACAATCTCAGAAAAGATTGTTCAAATTGATGCGTGATTTCATCATGTCTCATGAGTGTATTCGAAAATATGAAAAAAATATGAAAAAAATTTTAATTAGTGCTCTCATATTGTCAATATAAACCTGTGTAAAACTAATAATCAGACCAGCTGTAATCACAATCTCTTTAGAACTATATTTTCTTTTTTCCATCTTTTGCATTTTTTTCATTTGCATAAAGTTCATGCTCCTTTACTGAACCATTGTTGTTTTCTGTGTCTGATGCTGCAATTATTGTCAGCTCTCCGTTTCCCAATGAGAACTGGAGAACTTGAATCGCTCTCCACTGGTGTGGAGTGTCACTAAACAAACACTTTGAAGCTGCAATGAGTATAGCTATCGCCTACACACATTTGGAGGTACAGTGCTGTGTTTGGCTGTTTGATTTTGGTTGAGTTCACCTTCTCCCACTGAGGAAGCAAGAGAAGGGTGAAGTAGGTGGCCAATAAGATGAGCACACAGAGTGCACCCATCACTCATGGGAGTTGTAGTATCATGTAGTATCACCACAAATTGATTTAACTATTTCAGATAGCTTTTGTAAACTACAATAATTTTTTAAATAGAAAATGCTACTGGATGGTCACCTGCCAAAGCGCCTAGTACATGGACAATTTACACACCATTGCTGAATTCTACCCACATTTGCGAAGGGGGGGGGGGGGGTATTAATGTCAAGCCCTGACCAGCTTCCTGAATGCAATTTCCTCTTTCTGCTCAAGTACCACAGACCACAGTGACAGAAAATATATAAAATGAAATACTGGACGGAGCACTAGCAGCGGTTTTCAGAAATGGCAGCATTAGTCTCCAAAGATTCAGAGGGTATATACACTGACCTGGCCAGTCCAGACCAAGATGTGTACAACACACTGGGCCAGACCTCACTCAACAGCCCAGGAGCTCAGCACAAAGGTAAGAACACCTGCACAGTGTATTAATGAGCAGCACACAGGTAAGAACACCTGCACAGTATATTAAAGAGCAGCATAATCAAGAGATCATTGTCACTTTTAAACGAGCTTGTGGAATCTATTTTTTATTACATCAGTAGAACGTAGGGAAAACAAAATAGAATCCACAAATTATTTTAGTAAGAGTTCAATCCTCAAGTGTGAGCTGTGAGCTTGTAGCTCCAAGCTTGCACCTAGAGCCGAGCTCCCAGCTCCCAGTTTCCTGATCTGAGCTCGCACCTCATAGCTCGCTCATCCCAGCTCCCAGCTCTCAGATCGTACCTATCAGCTCACTCTTGCCCGAAGACCTCTTGTGTTACCATATATTACTTCAATTTTGAGAAATATTAGAACACATCAATTACTGAAATGTGCATCATTGTAAGACGCAAAGGGAGGTTAATGCTGGAGTTAGCAATTTTTATGTTAGAATATAATTTTTTTACATATAAATGTCAAGAGACCATTAGAAAACGCTTGTTTGTGTAAAGGAGTTAAACGGGGTGTTATTCTTGGTTAGTTTGTGTGGAGCTCTAAATGACGTGTGGCAGTCTAGCCATTTTGCATTTAGGCTAATTTGATATTTTAAAATAGAAGTAGGCTTATGGATTTTAATTGTAATTTAATTAATGGATTAAGATAAACAGCTCATATAAATAGCGACACTCGTCCGGAAGCATGGATGTGGGGTGGGCATGTAAGTTGCAAAAAAACTGGCTGTGGTATACCCAGGTGTTGATTACCAACAGGTAAATATTTTTTTCGACTTGTAGTGGTACTGGGCCAGAGTATGCACAGTCATGAATGTTGAGCATTGCAATTCATATTAGTCAATTGAAAACACAAATACACACAAATTTTAAAAAAAGTGTTTATATCTCATTCTTTCTGGTTGTCTGTGACTGTTGGCCCTAATTTTCCATTGACTCAGTTGTCATATCTATTTTAAACTGTTAAGCGAACAGTTTTCGTGACGTCAAGAAACCTGAATGTGGCAAACCACCAAGCGTTTCTTAAATTGAACATGAATCTGCTGGTATCTGTTAGCATAGCTTGACTTTACCACTCTCCCCCAAAAACTGTTTGCCCCAATATATACATAGCCTCACTCCTCTGCCTGACTCGGCTGGCTGCTAATTACTATTATTTTATTTATTTAAGCTTTATTTATACAGGGTAGGTTGACTGAGCATGTATGTTCTTTCACAGCAATGCCCTGTTTCACACACACTTAGATACCCAACCACACAAATAAATTACATAAAATCAATAGTACAATATAGATGAAAACATAATAAGTTCAGAAACAGTCGTAGTGACCAATTGCATGAAGTTCTCTGCTTTTTATCACTGATTTAAATTCTCAAAGAGTAACCAGGTCTGTGAGCCGAACCTCCCTCTGTAAGCTATTCCAGGCAGATAGTGCAGAGAAGTTAAAAGCCTTTTTACCTAGCTCAGTACAGACAGTAGGGACCTTCGTTATCAAAGTATGTGTTATCCTTACTGGTATGCACTCTAATTCTGGGTCAAATAGCAAGAAAGGTAGCTCAGAAGAATTCACAAAATTGTCTTGTAAATGAAAACATACCTGTGGCTAAGTCGATGCATGGATAGGGCGAGCCAACCAACCACTGAGTACAGTGAGCAATGATGAGTGAGGCTTCTACTTGTGATAAATCTCAGGGCTCCATGATACACTGTGTCTTATCATGTGAAGACGATAGTAACATAGGTTACCATAATCACAAACTGGCAATAAAGTAGCTTTGACAAATGTACATTTAAAGAGAAACTCAATTTATTTCTAAAGTAAAAACCCAACTTGCGTTTCTTAATCAGATGTTTCTTAATCAGTGATAGTTAAAAGCTGAGCATCAAGAAAGAAACCTAAGTATAAGCTGTTACAGGCTCTATAGATCGGCCTTGTAAAGCGATAATACTTTAGTCCAATGATGTGTAGCCTACTTACAGTACTATTCAATAAAACCATAAGCTTGGCTTTTTCAGCATCCAGAACAAGTTTCAGGTGGAAAAACTGAGCCTGCACCAGATTAAAAACATGCTGCAGTTTCTAAAGAGCCTTATTCAGGGTAGAATCAAGACAGTATACAGCTGTCAGCATAAATGAAAAGCAGCATCTGGAAGAATTTTGCTAAGACAGTTTATATAGACAGTGAACAAGTCACAGGAGTTGATCTTCAGACTCTTTGAGAGAACATTTGAATCTTCACCCTGCTGACCTACACATTTTGTCAAAGGTCCTCTGACATTCAGATATCACCATTCCCCCTGCCCTGTAAGGCCACTCCTTCACTTCAGTAGTCAAACTGTACACACCAATATTGGTTTAATTGCAGTTTAGACCATAGTAAAATGTTCACTGAAATGTTTACTGTTTAGTGAACCTGTGTTTATACATTAACTGAAATGGCACAACCAAGTACTGAACTGCAGAACTGAGATTTTTATTTACTGTGCAACTTGTGCATACAAGTCCCAAGAGCAGGATCAGTGATGCGTTATCTCTCTTACCATGTAGGCACACTGTTTATTTATTGCATACCACAGCAATATCAAAAGCACATCCTGTATTTTGTCTTTAAAATATTTTAAGTTTTGTGTGTCTCAGGCATTGTGAGTGCAGTGATGGGCCCCACTATTTGGATAATGCTTGTGTGTTCCATCTGGAAATGTGTAATCAGCCACCATTTCACCCGTGGATTGAGGGAGGGTTTCTGTGGACAGGGTGTCCCCTGCTCTTTGCTCAATAGTGACACCCCTGGTCAGTTAGGAACCTGCGATCTTTCAGTGCAGAAAATGCATGGCATAGAAATGCTTTTTGGGCTACAATCAGAGGTTAAATTGGGGGTGGACGCAGGTGGACGGCGTCCACCCACCTTTGGTAAATAAATAAATCATTTTGACCGGCAGTTTTACAAATAACTATGACAATCCAGTCCATTTTTCGTATGCCCCAGTCCATGTGTTCCCTCTAGCCACTCGCTCAACCAATCAAAAATCCGAAGGAAAAAAACTCAGGACGAACAGTCATCTATATAGACAGGCACAGAAAGAAAAATATCGTTGACTGTCTTGATTGTTTGGATACGGACGCGGTAGGTAATTTCATTAACATGTAATTTCATCTAGGCTATGCAACATTTTAAAGAGAGATGAATAAACTTTGATTGCTTGAGCAAAATCATCAGGTTTCTGGTCAGCAACTAAGCTAGGATTGAATAGCTATTTCCCACATAACGTTTTATTCAGCGGCGACTGGTGACTGGTGAGCTGAAAATCAGTGGGGCGCAAAACTTTCCTTTAAACTAATCATTGATCGCAACCTGTTTTCATTAGTAATTTTCCTTTATTATCAAGTGTGCCAATGATCAGACTAATCAAATGGCAAGTAGTCCAACACACAGCATCTTCATACCGTGTAAGGGGGATTAAATTATAAATTCAATTTATCCGTTAAAAATCCGTTTTAATCACCAAGTAGTCTACACTTAACAAACAAGATACACCAGTCTGTTATCTACCGTGTTAGCTTTCAGAATAAGCAGCAAAAACAAAACCAGCAATTCAATTTTGTTTACAATCTACGCATTGCAGATATTTGCCATGAATACGCGTGCGGAGAAAGAAGTGCGGAATGTATCCACAAATAATGTTGATTAAAAATGTTCACGATTTCGTACTGCAAATGAAAATACATGTAGGCTATAAGGCCTAGGCTACTCGATAAAACTCCCTATTTGGGGAGATCTGGCTATATATGATAGTATTGAGTAGCCTATTTTGTGGATTAATTGCATTGATACTCATTGCTTAGTGATTAAAACGGATTTTTCTGAATCGCATTATCATTTAATCTCCCTGACACAATGTGAAGAAGCTATGTGTCCCTTTCCAATTGATTAGTGAGATGTTTGCATGCTTGTTAATCACTGAAAATCAATTAAAACAGTTTGAGATCAACAATTAGTTTAAAGGAAAGTTCTGCACCCCACCCATTTTTACCAGTTGCCGCTGGTTTTATTTTGTTTCAATTTGACAGTTTAAGAAAGATGAAAGACAGGAGGAAGAAAGAAAGACAGGAGGAAGAAAGGGAGGACAAAAGAGGATGACGACAGATTATTTTCGGGGGTAAAAACAATTCTCAGCATTAATGACACTCAATGAACTTGAAATATTTTATGTAAAAGCAATAGTATACTTTCTTTTAAAAACATTGTTTCCATTCATTACAATTTTGTGCACGATATATTAAAGATACAACTATTTTGAGCTGAGACATTCATTGTACCTTTTTTCACCCACCTCCCACGGGATCTCAGGGTCCACCAACCTCCCAAATCCCAATTTAACCCCTGGCTACAATGGAAATAAGGGGTAGCTGACTGCATGCACTTGTCTGCTGCCTCCTGAACGGACACAGGCTCAAATCCTGCACACTTGCTTTTCTTCTGAAGAGTTGAAAATTTTTTGACCGAATGTAGTCACATAAAACTGAGATAGAAATGGAGTAGGCCCACACTCTTATATTTATTTAGGAGTGCAGGCCTCCTGTATTTGTATTTAGTGAATATTTGGTAGTTGCGTAGGTGAATATCAGAGTTTGCAGTAGTGGATTTTTATTTGCTGATGTAAAACTTTAGTTTATTGCAGTATGTTTGGTTTGAAATAAAAAAGACTAGCAACAAGAAGAACAATATAAAACATCAAAGAAATGAGACATTCTGCTTAACTTGTCTGTTTTCTTGACCACAGAGCACAGTGGGCAAAGCTCACTTCCCTACAGACGGGTTGCAGTGTGTCTGGGGCTGCTGTGTGCTCTCTTATTGGCTGCCACAGTAGTCCTGTGTGTCCTCTGTGAGTAACTGTCTGTGTCTCTTTACTGTGATCCTGGTAAAATGTCATTTTAAAGTAAAAAATAATTCTGTTCTGTCATTTTACAAATGAATATCATATAGTGGGATTAACTTTTGGGCTTTTGGGCTGCTTTCACCTATCTATTGATGTAGATTCTATTTTAAGAAAAAATAATGTTTTTAAATAATAAATTAGTTACTACATAAGAGCTAATATGTGATGTTGATGCCTTGATCATTGTTGGTCATTATTTTTTTCCAAAATCCATTCAACATTGTAGTTTTTACTTTGAAATTTGCCTTAAACAAATTTATATGTAAAAAAATCTTACATAATTTATAGAATTTGTCACCCATCTGTATATATATATTTTCATTCACATTGTTAAATGTATATTGAAATATTCTTATAAAGCCCAAATAAACAAAAAGATTGTTCATAATTCTCTAAAACTGTGTAAATTAATACATTGACTTAACAACACAAATTAAAATTCTTTAAAAACTATTTTCCTAGTTTGCCTAAATTTATTCATTCACAGTTTACAAACTTAACAAATGATGTGGTCAACCTATGGGCTTAAGCTTCTGTTTCCACAGGTTAGCACAGTAGTCTGTATCATACTGAGGTGAAATTCTGTAAAACTCCTTGATCAATACTTTTTTTTCATAAGGAATGCATTTCCCTTGTGTATTAGATACAAGTCTATCAGAGAACTATTCAATGCTGGAGAGAGATCTGGAGGAGCTCAGAAGCAACTACAGCAACATGAATACAGAGAAAGTCCAGCTACAGAGTAAGTACAATGAAGTTTTTAAGAAACTCCTCTTTTTGTAGCAGTACTGTCCCTCCAGTTCACAGTTAGTGGTGCTACTCTGTGGTCCATCTGCAGAAAAGCATTTACTTTTACACTGTTACATATGAAAAGATCATTCTCATAGTCTGCTGCTTGTTCTTTCTGTACAGGCAGTGTGTCTAACCCCTGTCTACAGGGCTGGGCACAGTTCTCTTCGAAGTGTTACTACTTCTCTAATGAGATGAAGAGCTGGGCAGACAGTCGCAGTGAGTGCAAGGAATGGGGAGCTGACCTGGTGATTATAGAGAGTAAAGAGGAAATGGTAAGGCTCTGTAAAATAATTGTGAATGAGTGGATGGAGATAAAACTGACAACATGCATTCATAAGAAGCCACTGTAAATGTAATTATGTAATTATATCTCATCTTGTGTTGGTTCTTACAATCTAACGTGTTCAATATTACCACTATGGGTGAATCACATTTATCAGTGGGGTGTGTAGCTCAGTATCTCACAGATCCAGAAAGTGTCAGTGTGGACTATTTGTCTCTCAGTGTCTGCATCTACAGAGTGAGCAGTGAGGGTCATTCTGTGTTTGTTTTCAGTGGTTCATCATCAAACAAATAAAAGAGTATACCTGGATTGGACTACATTACTCAGCAGCTAAGGGTAACTGGCTCTGGGTGAATGGAACCCCTCTGCAGAAAGGGTAAGAATTCTTACAGAAACAGCACAGGACGTAAAAGTATAGACAGACACAATCATGTATAATTTTAAACAACATCTTGGCAGATCAGAAATATGAGTGTTCCTCTGATGGTAGCCAGTCTAAGGTTTGTGTTACTGCAGTGAAATATGTCACTGAGTATGTTTCTGGTTATGAGTGCATATGTGTACTTTACACTTTTTTATCTTTAATATTGTTGTTTGTACGATGAGGTTGATTTAATGAGTAAAGTTCATTCAGAATTATCTTCCAACAATATATATTTCCATTGTCTGAACTCTCTCATAGATGGCAATAGACAGAGAATGAGAAGGAGTCCCTGTATCTCCGTAGGAAACAGCAGAGAAGTAGAGCTTCTGTGTCTCAGTCTTTGCTTCCTTTACAGACTCTGGAAAAGTGGAGAGTCAGGTGGTAAAAGTGGATTTGAATGTGCCCTGATTGGCCCTACGTTGAAAACGTAGGAAACATCAGAGAAATAGAGCTTCTGTGCTTCCTTTACAGATCCGGGGGGAAAGGAAAGCCGGAGGTGAAAAAAGAATTTGGATATGATTGTGGCCTGTTTGCCCCTAATATGACAGTACGGTATGCTTACTGTCCTAATGACCATAATTTCATCTGTGAGACTGAAAAAAAAAAAGTCATACCGGTCCCTGAAAATGCGATCTCGCCGAAGTGCTCTCACAAAATCCTGTAATAGTGCAAGGTCTGCCATTGCAAGCTTAGGCTTAACTGCATTTTGGCCATTTAAATAGTATTTCTCATCAATTATTTAAAAAAACAAAACTGCAATTATGAAATCATAGCAACTCTTTGTAATGCTCATTTCAAACATTTCTGTTTTACTTAATTAAAATAGCATTCACAACCAATTTATGTTAGTTTCTTTATAGTTTATCTTTCATTATGATATTTTAATATTTCATGACAAAATACGTGGACAAAGAAGCCCATTTAATGACCAATTTCATCAATAGAAGTGAAAGATTTAAGTTAAAAGACAAACTGCAGAGTTTACACACTCTGCGTGTGATCTCAGGATTTCGAAAATTTCCTTTGCACGTCCGAACAATTGGACTCCCCAAAAACGTTGATAAATCCCAGTTTTCATGTGTAAATGTTGGTACGAAGGAATTACGAGAAATTTTGTTCGTATGCTGCTTGATAAATGAGGCCCATTGTGTGAAAGTATGAGCTAACAGAAAGTGCTCTCAGTACCTACTTACTCACTATCTCATAAAGGCTCTCCAAACAGAGGCTGTGTCCTAAAGACATAAACCACATGTACCCACAAGTAAACAAGTGGTATGTGACTCTATGACTTAAATTCAATAAACATTTATCCTCAACTCTGACTTACAAGTAATATTCTTGCTTTATAATCCTTGCTGCAATTGATAGTCAAATTTAAGGACTAATTTTTATTGAATTTAGGCTTATGTGGCCTGTGTTACCTTAATATCAATCTGGCTGTATCACAGAAGCAAGTCCACAAGCTAAGAGTGTGTAAATGCTACATTAATACTCATAAATACCAAACTGATAAAGTACTAAAAATTATATTCCATGCATTTTTGAAGACGTATTAAAAATGTATTAAACTGTGCCAAGTAAAGTTTTTGTTGTTCTGAATGTTAGTTTGCTGCTGAAATATTCTCCTTCAATTTCAGCTTCTTTTTTTTGTAATCATTTGTTCCACATCACTTCAACATGAGCAGCTCTTACAGGATAATCTGAGAAGTGGTGAAGTTCAGCTACAGTTTCCTAATTTTATTGGCAACCATTATTGTTTTCTGTGTCTGATGCTGCAATTATTGTCAGCTCTCCGTTTCCCAATGAGAACTGGAGAACTTGAATCGCTCTCCACTGGTATGGAGTGTCACTAAACAAACACTTTGAAGCTGCAATGAGTATAGCTATCGCCTACACACATTTGGATGTACAGTGCCGTGTTTGGCTGTTTGATTTTGGTTGAGTTCACCTTCTCCCACTGAGGAAGCAAAAGAGGGGTGAAGTAGATGGCCAATGAGATGAGCACACAGAGTGCACCCATCACACATGGGAGTTGTAGTATCATGTAGTATCACCACAAATTGATTTAACTATTTCAGATGGCTTTTGTAAACTACAATAATTTTTGAAAACAGAATAGAAAATGCTACTGGAAGGTCACCTGCCAAAGCGCCTAGTATGTGAAAAATTTACACACCATTGCTGAATTCTACCCACATTTGCGAAGGGGGGGGGGGGGGGTATTAATGTCAAGCCCTGGCCAGCTTCCTGAATGCAATTTCCTCTTTCTGCTCAAGTACCACAGACCACAGTGACAGAAAATATATAAAATGAAATACTAGACGGAGCACTAGCAGCAGTTGTCAGAAATGGCAGCATTAGTCTCCAAAGATCCAGAGGGTATATACACTGACCTGGCCTGTCCAGACCAAGATGTGTACAGCACACTGGGCCAGACCTCACTCAACAGCCCAGGAACTCAGCACAAAGGTAAGAACACCTGCACAGTGTATTAAAGAGCAGCACACAGTTAAGAACACCTGCACACTGTATTAAAGAGCAGCACACAGGTAAGAACACCTGCACAGTGTATTAAAGAGCAGCATAATCAAGAAATCATTGTCCCTTTTAAATGAGCTTGTGGAATCTATTTTTTATTACATCAGTAGAACGTAGGGAAAACAAAATAGAATCCACAAATTATTTTAGTAAGAGTTCAATCCTCAAGTGTGAGCTGTGAGCTTGTAGCTCCCAGCTTGCACCTAGAGCCGAGCTCCCAGCTCCCAGTTTCCTGATCTGACCTCGCACCTCATAGCTCGCTATCCCAGCTCCCAGCTCTCAGATCGTACCTATCAGCTAACTCTTGCCCGAAGACCTCTTGTGTTACTGTATATTACATTAATTTGGAGAAATATTAGAACATATCAATTATTGCAATGTGCATCATTGTAAGACACAAAGGGAGGTTAATGCTGGAGTTAGAAATTTTTATGTTAGAATATAATTTTATTACATATAAATGTCAAGAGACCATTAGAAAACGCTTGTTTGTGTAAAGGGGTTAAATGGGGTGTTATTCTTGGTTAGTTTGTGTGGAGCTCTGAATGACTAAGTTATGTGTGGCAGTCTACCCATTTTGCATTTAGGCTTATTTGATATTTTAAAATAGAAATAGGCCTATGGATTTTAATTGTAATTTAATTAATGGATTAAGATAAACAGCTCATATAAATGGTGACACTCATCCGGAAGCATGGATGTGGGGTGGGCATGTAAGTTGCAAAAAACTGGCTGTGGTATACCCGGGGGTTGATGGTGCTACCGCCAAGAGGTAAATATTTTTCTCGACTTGTAGTGGTACTGGGCCAGAGTATGCACAGTCATGAATGTTGAGCATTGCCATTCATATTAGCCAATTGAAGACACAAATATACACAAATTTAAAAAAAAAAGTGTTTATATCTCATTCTTTTTGGTTGTCTGTGACTGTTGGCCCTAATTTTCCATTGACTCAGTTGTCATATCTATTTTAAACTGTTAAGCGAACAGTTTTCTTGACGTCAAGAAACCATTTTAGAAACTTGAATGTGACAAACCACCTACCGTTTCTTAATTTGAACATGAATCTGCTGGTATCTGTTAGCATAGCTTGACTTTACCACTCTCCCCCCAAAAGTGTGGCTGTTTGCCCCAATATATACATAGCCTCACTCCTCTGCCTGACTCGCATGTATGTTCTTTTACAGCAATGCCCTGTTTCACACACACTTAGAACTTAAATTACATAAAATCAATAGTACAATATAGATAAAAACATAATAAGTTCAGAAACAGTCGTAGTGACCAATTGCATGAAGTTCTCTGCTTTTATAACTGATTAAATTCTCAAAGAGTAACCAGGTCTGTGAGCCGAACCTCCCTCTGTAAGCTATTCCAGGCAGATAGTGCAGAGAAGTTAAAAGCCTTTTTACCTAGCTCAGTACGGACAGTAGGAACCTTAGTTAACTATCTGTTATCCTTACTGGTATGCACTCTAATTCTGGGTCACATAACATGAAAGGTAGCTTGGAAGAATTCCCAATGATGAGTGAGGCTTCTACTTGTGATAAATCTCAGGGCTCCATGATACACTGTGTCTTATCATGTGAAGACGATAGGTAGGTGTGTTTATGTAACATAGGTTACCATAATCACGAACTGGCAATAAGGTAGCTTTGACAAATGTACATTTAAAGAGAAACTCGATTTATTTCTAAAGTAAAAACTCAACTTGCGTTTCTTAATCAGATGTTGGAAGTGATAGTTAAAAGCTGAGCATCAAGAAAGAAACCTAAGTATAAACTGTTACAGGCTCAATAGATTGGCCTAGTAAAGTGATCATAGTTTGGTTTAATGATGTGTAGCCTACTTACAGTACTGTTCAATAATACCATAAGCTTGGCTTTTTCAGCATCCAGAACAAGTTTCAGGTGGAAAGACTGAGCCTGCACCAGATTAAAAACATGCTGCAGTTTCTAAAGAGCCTTATTCAGGGTAGAATCAAAACAGTATACAGCTGTCAGCATAAAATGAAAAGCATCTGGAACATTTTCACTAAGGCAGTTTATATAGACAGTGAACAAGTCACAGGAATAGATCTTCAGACTCTTTGAGAGAACATTTGAATCTTCACCCTGCTGGCCTACACGTTTTGTCATAGGTCCTCTGATATTCAGATATCGCCATTCCCCCTGCCCTGTAAGCCCACTCCTTCACTTCAGTAGTCAAACTGTATACACCAATATTGGTTTAATTGCAGTTTAGACCATAGTAAAATGTTTACTGAAATGTTTACTGTTTAGTGAACCTGTGTTTATACATTAACTGAAATGACACAACCAAGTACTGAACTGCAGAACTGAGATTTTTATTTACTGTGCAACTTGTACATACAAGTCCCAAGAGCAGGATCAGTGATGTGTTATCTCTGTTACCATGTAGGTACTCTGTTTATTTATTGCATACCGCAGCAATATCAAAAGCACATCCCGCATTTTGTCTTTAAAATATTTTTAGTTTTGTGTTTCTCAGGCATTTTGAGTGCAGTGATGGGCCCCACTATCTGGATAATGCTTGTGTGTTCCATCTGCAAATGTGTAATCAGCCACCATTTCACTCGTGGATTGAGAGAGGGTTTCTGTGGACAGGGTGTCCCCTGCTCTTTGCTCAATAGTGACACCCCTGGTCAGTTAGGAACCTGCGATCTCTCTGTGCCAGTTGCATAGTTTTCCAGTACAGAAAATGCATGGCGTAGAAATGCTTTTTGGGCTACAATGAAAATAAGGGGTAGCTGACTGCATGCACTTGTCTGCTGCCTCCTGAATGGACAGAGGCTCAAATCCTGCACACTTGCTTTTCTTCTGAAGAGTTGAAATTTTTTTGACCGAATGTAGTCACATAAAATTGAAATAGAAATGGAGTAGGCCCACACTCTTATATTTATTTAGGAGTGCAGGCCTCCTGTATTTTTATTTAGTGAATATTTGGTAGTTTCGTAGGTGAAAGAGTTTGCAGTAGTGGGTTTTTATTTGCTGTTGTGAAACTTTAGTTTATTGCAGTATGTTTGGTTTGAAATTAAAATAAAAACTAGCAACAAGAACAACTATATAAAACATCAATGAAATGAGACATTCTGCTTAACTTGTCTGTTTTCTTGACCGCAGAGCACAGTGGGCAAAGCTCATATCCCTACAGACGGGTTGCAGTGAGTCTGGGGCTGCTGTGTGCTCTCTTATTGGCTGCCACAGTAGTCCTGTGTGTCCTCTGTGAGTAACTGTCTGTGTCTCTTTACTGTGATCCTGGTAAAATGTCATTTTAAAGTAAAAAACAGATCTGTTCTGTCATTTTACAAATGAATATCATATAGTGGGATTAACTTTTGGGCTTTTGGGAAATCCCCTCTGTTTTCACCCAGATATTGATGTAGATACTATTTTAAGAAAAAAAATGTTTTTAAGTAATAAATTAGTTACTACATAAGAGCTAATATGTGATGTTGATGCCTTGATCATTGTTGGTCATTATTTTTTTCCAAAATCCATTCAACATTGTAGTCTTTACTTTGAAATTTCCCAAGAAATAAATTAATATATAAAAACATCTTACATAATTTCTATAATTTGTCACCCATCTGTATATATATATATTTTCATTCACATTGTTAAATGTATACTGCAATATTCTTATAAAGGCCAAATAAACAAAAAGATTGTTCATAATTCACTAAAACTGTGTAAATTAATACATTGACTTAACAACACAAATTAAAAATTCTTAAAAAACTTTTTTCCTAGTTTACCTAAATTTATTCATTCACACTTCACAAACTTAACAAATGATGTGGTCAACCTATGGGCTTAAGCTTCTGTTTCCACAGATTAGCACAGTAGTCTGTATCATACTGAGGTCAAATTCTGTAAAACTCCTTCATCGATGCTTATTTTTCCTAAGGAATGCATTTCCCCTTGTGTATTAGATACAAGTCTATCAGAGAACTATTCAATGTTGGAGGGAGATCTGGAGGAGCTCAGAAGCAACTACAGCACCATGAATACAGAGAAAGTCCAGCTACAGAGTAAGTACAATGAAGTTTTTAAGAAACTCCTCTTTCTGTAGCAGTACTGTCCCTCCAGTTCACAGTGAGTGGTGCTACTCTGTTGTCCATCTGCAGAAAAGCATTTAATTTTACACTGTTACATATGAAAAGATCATTCTCATAGTCTGCTGCTTGTTCTTTCTGTACAGGCAGTGTGTCTAACCCCTGTCTACAGGGCTGGGCACAGTTCTCTTCGAAGTGTTACTACTTCTCTAATGAGATGAAGAGCTGGGCAGACAGTCGCAGTGAGTGCAAGGAATGGGGAGCTGACCTGGTGATTATAGAGAGTAAAGAGGAAATGGTAAGGCTCTGTAAAATAATTGTGAATGAGTGGATGGAGATAAAACTGACAACATGCATTCATAAGAAGCCACTGTAAATGTAATTATGTAATTATATCTCATCTTGTGTTGGTTCATACAATCTAACGTGTTCAATATTACCACTATGGGTGAATCACATTTATCAGTGGGGTGTGGCTCATGCTGTAGCTCAGTATCTCACAGATCCAGAAAGTGTCAGTGTGGACTGTTTGTCTCTCAGTGTCTGCATCTACAGAGTGAGCAGTGAGGGTCATTCTGTGATTGTTTTCAGCGGTTCATCAACAAAACAATAAAAAACTTTACCTGGATTGGACTACGTTACTCAGCAGATAAGGGTAACTGGCTCTGGGTGAATGGAACCCCTCTGCAGGAAGGGTAAGAATTCTTACAGAAACAGCACAGGACGTAAAAATATAGACAGACACAATCATGTAAAATTTTAAACAACATCTTGGCAGATCAGAAATATGAATATTCCTCTGATGGTAGCCAGTCTAAGGTTTGTGTTACTGCAGTGAAATATGTCACTGGGTATGTTTCTGGTTATGATAGTGCATATGCATACTTTACCCTCTTTATCTTTAATATTGTTCTGTTTGTACGATGAGGTTGATTTAATGAGTACAGTTATTCCAGAAATATATCTTCCAACAAGATATATTTCTGCTGTCTGAACTCTCTCATAGATGGCAATAGACAGAGAATGAGAAGGAGTCACTGTATCTCCGTAGGAAACAGCAGAGAAATAGAGCCCCTGTGTCTCAGTCTTTGCTTCCTTTACAGATTATGGGGGAGAGGAGAGCCAAAGGTTGGATTTGAATGTGCCATGTTTGCCCATTCGATGAATGCGCTACTTTACACTGTTCTAATAAGCATAATTTCATCTGTGAGACTAATGCTCTGCTCCCCTAAACCATTTTTTATCATTGTATATTTTTGGTTCTCTCATCTTGTGAGAGGCCCTTGACCATGCCAGGTTTGACAGTCAAACACAGGACCAATAAGCAGACCACAATGTTATTGTTTCTGTTGGGAATATATGGAATATACATACTGCTGTCTTTACTAGAAATGTATTTGTGAGGCTAAACTTTATTAAATGCATTGAAATGACTGTACATGCAGAGTAGATTTAAGCTATTACATTATTGGTCTATGGACATATTGTAAGTATAAAAAATCAAAAACCATACATTTGAAATGGTCCTCATCTTGCTGTTGTGCGACTGTAAATTTAAATTGAAATCGAGAACAGCAGTCACTGCTAAAAAAGCAAATGTGTTCAATGGGCCTCATTTATCAATAATTTCGTAAATATGCACATAAGTTTCCCCGTAAAATTATACAAACTAACAAGTGCCGCCGCATTTATCAAACGTTCGGAGGCACTTAGTTTCAATCGTATCCCCGTGCGTATGTTGATAAATCCCAATCACTCGTAAATTGGAAGCGCGTTCACGGTCGCCTCATTGTAGCGCACCTGACGCGGTGACAGGGGGTCGGCCAGTGGGGTCATCAACCCCTGCTTCAGCGGGTAACCCTTGTGTTGGAATGGCATAAGATCTTCTTGTTTGCCTCGTTAAGTCTGGCTCTAAGATGTTGCACAGCCTCAATTTAGAAGGGTTCTAGGGAATTGGAACCGACTCATGAGCCACTCGTCATCCTCGGAAAAAAAGTCATACCGGTCCCTGAAAATGCAATCTCGCCGAAGTGCTCTCACCAAATCCTCTAATAGTGCAAGGTCCGCCATTGCAAGCTTGGACTTAACAGCATTTTGGCTATTTAAATAGTATTTCTCATCAATTATTTAAAAAACAAAACTGCAATTATGAAATCATAGCAACTCTTTGTAATGCTATTACTCATTTCAATCATTTTTATTTTACTTAATGAAAATAGTATTCGCAATTAATTTATGTTAATTTCTGTATAATTTATCTTTCTTTATGACATTTCAATATTTCATGACAAAATACGTAGACAAAGAAGCCCATTTAATGACCAATTTCATCAATAAAAGTGAAAAATTCAAGTTAAAAGACGAACTGCGGCGTTTACACACACTCTGCGTGTGGTCTCAGGTTTTTGTAAATTTCCTTTGCATGTCCGAAGAAGTTGGACTCCCAAAAACTTTGATAAATCCCAGTTTTCATGTGGTACAAAGTAATCACGAGAAATTTTGTTCGTATGTTGCTTGATAAATGAGGCCCATTGTGTGATAGTATGAGCTAATAGGAAGAGCTCTCAGTACCTACTTACTCACTCTTTCATAAAGGCTCTCCAAACTGACTTACAAGTAATATCCTTGCTTTATAATCCTTGCTGCAATTGATAGTCAAATTTAAGGACTAATGTGTATTGAATTTAGGCTTATGTGGTTCCTGTGTTACCTTAATCTCTATCTGGCTGTATCACAGAAGCATGTCCACAAGCTAAGAGTGTGTGTAAATGTTACATTAATACTCATAAATACCAAACTGATAAAGTACTAAGAATTATGCATTTTTGAAGATGTTTCAAAATGTATTAAACTGTGTCATTAAAGTTTTTGTTATTTCTGAATGTTAGTTTGCTGCTGAAATATTCTGCTTCAATTTCATCTTTTTTTCTTTGTAGTTGTTTCAATCATTTCCTCATCACTTCAACATGAGCAGATCTTACAGGATAATCTGAGAAGTGGTGCAGTTCAGCTACAGTTTCCTAATTTGATTGGCAACCAGCACAACTTTCCTTAGAAGTGGTGACTTTCACACTTTAAAGGAAGTTAAAATAAAAGCTTAACGTAATACATATAATGCTTTCATAAACTTGACATAATGGCTTCATGCATACGCAAATGTTGTGCTTCATAAAGGGTGGCAAAACATCTTCTTTTACAACATTATGCCAAATGTGACATAACCAACAATATCACCTGGCTAATGGCTAAACATTATAAAGGGTGCATAAAACCTGCTTATGTAGAATCCTAGGCTAACTGTGATATAACTCATGATGTCAATTGATGTCATGAAACAGTCCAAATCAACCCGAGAGAAGTGAGTCCCCTTGAATGCTGTGACAATTTTACTAAATGTACAGTAAATTACACATTTAATAAATTAAACACAGTGTGTATACGCGCGCACACACACGCACACGCACACACACATTCACACACATACACACTCTCTCTCTCTCAACACACAAAAAGGGAAATTTTTATTCAGTATACATTGATAAAATTCTGAGTGCTCTGGTAAGTTATGAGTTCATTGATGGTTTGTATTGTTTCACTTAACCAGCATTACTTTGCCACTCTGACATATTAACTGTGTACTCATAGTTATGTCAGGTGCACACCTATGTGTAATGTTGTTACAGTTTTTTACAATCATTAACATCCTTTTGTCCAATCTGTGGTCACATTTTAAAAACTCTAAACACAATTAGCACAACATCTGTTGGTCTGTTGTGGACCATACCATTAACACAATTCATGTTGCTTTCACAGAATATGCAGTCAATTAACACATTTCTAAAATACTTAAAGTTTCTTTACATACAAGCTTACCCAATACCAAAATTATGGACCTTTCTTGTCTTATTTACAAATGCTTGCACACAGCATGCCAGAAATGAAAACCTAATGTTCAAAACCTTAAATATAGTATAAAGCCTCTACTTCTGTAACAACAGCAGCTCAAAAGCTATATTGAAACAGCTGATAAGCATTTTTGAATGAACAGATCATTGAAACATTGAGAAATGGCTGATTTACTGTAATTGTGTATTTTATTTTTACACATTGGGAACCAAAGGCCATGTATGTCGGATTTTTTGTTGATCACTGGCAGCAATTTCATGTTGATAATAAAGCTTTTACTGCAGCATTTCTGTCTCTTACAATTTTTTTCTACAACATTCTATGAAGTAAAGATGACTCATTCACTTTTATAGATAGTATGTTGCCAAAAATGCACACATTCCACACTCAACCAAAAAATGCAGAGTGGGTCACAGTAAAAGGAAACTGAATTACAAAAAACAATGGATTTCATATTTTCTATTGTATGCAGGTAGAACTGAAACATGAAAAGTAATGCAGTTTTTGTAATGCCATCAACTGTTAGTATTTTGAAACTAGTTGTGCTATGATTGACTAGATGTTCCTCTTGGATAGAAAACGTGCTAGTGTTTTGACAAAATTATTTGATATTGAGTCGGGTTTACCGTGTTTTGATAGAGTTAGTGTATGTAGAGAAAGTTGTGGTTTTGAGCAGAAAATTAACTATTTGCCTAATTGTGTTATGTAGGTGTGTTGCTGTGTTAAGAGTTTAGAAAAAGTATCTTAAGTATAGGTAAACGCTTGTTAGCAATTGTAAAAAACTGTAATTTGAGTTAAAATATTGTGAGTATTATATGTGAAAGTATATTATTTGTGCATCTACTGTTCACGTTTAGAAAGGAAGAAATGCTATTATGTTTATCATTTTTACCATTTCTGTCATTTTTTCTTTTGTACTCATAAACTGAAAAGTAACACTGCTACCTTGTGGCTGAGTGTAAAATAGATGGAAAAAATCCACGATAGGATGAGTGTGATTAAAAAATTAACATGAAACATGAAACAATGGAAGACAGATATTCAAGAAGAGTGCAAACCATGAAAAAAATGCAAACAAAAACCAACTGAAAGAAGGTCCTCGTTATTATCAGATCACATCGTTTTTATTTTTTAGAAATTCTCTGTTTTCTATGAAATACGCAGATGTTTACATGATGCTGTTTTATTTGTTGTTTATTGGTGATCACAAAGCTGGTACTTCAGCTTCTTGTACATGCTAAGCTGCTACTCAATCCTGGCCCTGGATCTGTAGCATAGCTTTCTATGCTATATCATGTGTAACATCTGGAGCAGGAGAAAGGCATTTTAATTGTGTTATCGCAGGATCAACAAGATGGAAAACAATCTCAGAAAAGATTGTTCAAATTGATGCGTGATTTCATCATGTCTCATGAGTGTATTCTAAAATATGTAAAACTGGAAAGTTTTAATTAGTGCTCTCATATTGTGACTATAAACCTGTGTGAAACGAATAATCAGACCAGCTGTAATCACAATCTCTTTAGAACTATATTTTCTTTTTTCCATCTTTTGCATTTTTTTCATTTGCATAAAGTTCATACTCCTTTACTGAACCATTGCTGTTTTCTGTGTCTGATGCTGCAATTATTGTCAGCTCTCCGTTTCCCAATGAGAACTGGAGAACTTGAATCGCTCTCCACTGGTGTGGAGTCACTAAACAAACACTTTGAAGCTGCAATGAGTATAGCTATCGCCTACACACATTTGGATGTACAGTGCCGTGTTTGGCTGTTTGATTTTGGGTGAGTTCACCTTCTCCCACTGAGGAAGCAAGAGAAGGGTGAAGTAGATGGCCAATGGGATGAGCACACAGAGTGCACCCATCACTCATGGGAGTTGTAGTATCATGTAGTATCACCACAAATTGATTTAACTATTTCAGATGACTTTTGTAAACTACAATAATTTTTTAAATAGAAAATGTTACTGGAAGGTCACCTGCCAAAGCGCCTAGTAAGTGAACAATTTACACACCATTGCTGAATTCTACCCACATTTGGGGGGGGGGGGGGTGTTAATGTCAAGTCCTGATCAGCTTCCTGATCTCTCAATGCGATTTCTTCTTTCTGCTCAAGTACCACAGACCACAGTGACAGAAAATATATAAAAAGAAATACTGGACGGAGCACTAGCAGCAGTTCTCAGAAATGGCAGCATTAGTCTCCAAAGATTCAGAGGGTATATACACTGGCCTGACCTGTCCAGACCAAGATGTGTACAGCACACTGGGCCAGACCTCACTCAACAGCCCAGGAGCTCAGCACAAAGGTAAGAACACCTGCACAGTGTATTAAAGAGCAGCATAATCAAGAGATCATTGTCACTTTTAAATGGGCTTGTGGAATCTATGTTTTATTACATTAGTAGAACGTAGGGAAAACAAAATAGAATCCATAAATTATTTTAGTAAGAGTTCAATCCTCAAGTGTGAGCTGTGAGCTCGTAGCTCCAAGCTTGCACCTAGAACCGAGCTCCCAGTTTCCTGATCTGAGCTCGCACCTCATAGCTCGCTCATCCCAGCTCCCAGCTCTCAGATCGTACCTATCAGCTCACTCTTGCCCGAAGACCTCTTGTGTTACCATATATTACTTTAATTTTTGAGAAATATTAGAACACATCAATTACTGAAATGTGCATAATTGTAAGGGAGGTTAATGCTGGAGTTGGCAATTTTTATGTTAGATTATATTTTTATTACATATAAATGTCAAGAGACCATTAGAAAATGCTTGTTTGTGTAAAGGTGTTAAACAGGGTGGTATTCTTGGTTAGTTTGTGTGGAGCTCTAAATGACGTGTGGCAGTCTACCCATTTTGCATTTAGGCTTATTTGATATTTTAAAATAGAAGTAGGCTTATGGATTTTAATTGTAATTTAATTAATGGATGAAGATAAACAGCTCATATAAATGGTGACACTCATCCGGAAGCATGGACGTGGGGTGGGCATGTAAGTTGCAAAAAACTGGCTGTGGTATACCCAGGGGTTGATGGTGCTACCGCCAAGAGGTAAATATTTTTCTTGACTTGTAGTGGTACTGGGCCAGAGTATGCACAGTCATGAATGTTGAGCATTGACATTCATATTAGCCGACTGAAGACACAAATATACACAAATTTTTTAAAAAGTGTTTATATCTCATTCTTTCTGGTTGTCTGTGACTGTTGGCCCTAATTTTCCATTGTCTCAGTTGTCATATCTATTTTAACCTCTTAGTGCACACCCCTAGTGGTCGGCACGCCGGCGTGCCTACATTACTAAACTCAAACATTCGGTGCTACTGCAACCAAAGTGTGAGTTAAAAACAGAAACGCGTTGTTTTAGTTTCATTAGTAGACGATACACGACAACTATGCCGAAGACGGAGTTTCGCAGCCCCACCATTGTCGCTCTGGTCGTTCATTTAACACGCACCCCCTCCCTGCAGTCTCATCTAAAAAACACCCCCCACCCTTGACATAATGGACAATATTGTCTATCTTGGCATTCATAAAAATATTCTTTCACCACTAAAAAATCATATTCCGTCATAGCAACAAGATAAACCCGACAACAGCCCTAAGATATGCCTATACAGCAGTGAAAACGCTGCTCACTGAACAACGACATAAACGAGAAAAAGTTTTTAAAAATGATACCATGTCATTCTACAGTCAATATCTGGGACTAAATATTAAATAAATATAAATCCTTACTGTTGGTTTTACGTGTAGAGATGTCCCTTTTGAGACTGCGTGGTCATATATTGTCTTGGACAATCAGTTTGGGAAATATAGGCGCATCTGTGACGCCTGGGTATCTTCCAAAATAGCTGTGCGTAATACCACACCTGTTGTTTACGGCGTCATCGCCCTTTTTAGTACAGTCTGGCTTGATTGACAATTCATTTATTCAGTAGGTGAGAGTATGAGCTTTCTAACGATGTATAACATGTCTAATTCTGCTTTTGGAATAGCGTTTTATAGGTCAGCGTAACAGAAAATATTCTTAGCATCGCATTCACTTGCGCATTCACTGTATGTTAGCATAAAAATACGTTGCAGCTAACGAAAGGTGGTCAACGATATTTCGTAATTTCTTGGAAAATACTATTATTATTGAGGACTTCTGGACATAGCTAAGCCATATGTTTGCTGATAGACCTAGCTAACATCGTTTTCTGGAGCAAAACAGAAGCGAATAGGACAGCGTCATTGATACTGTCTCTGTCTCTATCTACTGAACATAGAGGAGATTTCATCATTGCTATGCTCGTATTACTGCTCAAAATATTTCGGTTATATACGTTATTTTTGAAATTAAGTATCTTTAAATAGGTTAGTGGTGTTATATAATGTGAATATTTCACACTGTAAATGATAGCGTTAGATGGTAGTGTAATAGTTTTTGTGAAGCATGCCACAGTGATGACGTCAGAGTTGGACCATTGCCAAAACGTGGTGGGCGGTCGAAAATTGTTTTCATGTTGTCCTACCCTCATACAAGAAAACATACGAGAGTACAGAGTATAGAAATACACACGAGTTAATTATTACACATTTAGGTACTGTACTGCATTGTGTGACAATATTTTTGCATTATTTTTTTAAATCTGATAGCAATGTTTCATCTTAAACCTTCATAAGGGGCTCATTTATATGCTTTATAATGGACAAAAAGCATTTTATTCAATTTTGGAGAGATTTTGGATATGTTTCTGGACACCTAGCTATTTTAGACCACTGTACTGACTGAAAGCTTGTAATTCCCATTTGAAAATTATGCAACAGTGATTTTCTTGAGTCAAAACAATTGATTTGTATTGGAATATGTGAATATGTTGTGATTTAAAACAATGCATAATTTAGACATTTTGGATAGATTTGGAGACGCTGGGTACACTGCTTAGTTTTTGCTTCATACATCTATAGTAGTTCTACATATCCACCCTTAGATTTTATGAACTTGTGGTCAAGAAGTTTTTGATCCAGCACAGGTGTAGTTTAACCTCCTGTATATCTCATATCTCTCAGTATTTCACTGCAAACTTAAAAAGTGCAAATTTATTTTTGATTTTTTGTCAAAACAATTGCATTTGTGGCAGTTTATTTCTTTCAAAATTATGAATATAAACTAATCTGCGTTAGTATTGTAAATTGTACAAATGTCTTGCTTCATTTAAGCCATTTTTCAAGTCTCTGTGGTGTTTACATCTGGAGTTATAAAGCTTTAAATAGGGTACCCCCTAAATGGGCAAGGATTGGCAAAATTTGGCTTGTGCCTTAAGAGGTTAAACTGTTAAGCGAACAGTTTTCTTGACGTCAAGAAACCATTTTAGAAACTTGAATGTGGCAAACCACCTAGCGTTTCTTAATTTGAACATGAATCTGCTGGTATCTCTTAGCATAGCTTGACTTTACCACTCTCCCCCCAAAAGTGTGGCTGTTTGCCCCAATATATACATAGCCTCACTCCTCTGCCTGACTCGGCTGGCTGTTAATAACTATTCTCTTATTTATTTAAGCTTTATTTATACAGGGCAGGTTGACTGAGCCTGTATGTTCTTTCACAGCAATGCCCTGTTTAACACACACTTAGATACCCAACCATACGAATAAATTACATAAAATCAGTAGTACAATATAAATAAAAACATAATAAGTTCAGAAACAGTCCTAGTGACCAATTGCATGAAGTTCTCTGCTTTTTATAACTGATTTAAATTCTCAAAGAATAACCAGGTCTGTGAGCCGAACCTCCCTCTGTAAGCTATTCCAGGCAGATAGTGCAGAGAAGTTAAATGCCTTTTTACCTAGCTCAGTACGGACAGTAGGAACCTTCGTTATCAATGTGTCTGTTATCCTTACTGGTATGCACTCTAATTCTGGGTCAAATAACAAGAAAGGTAGCTCGGAAGAATTCACAAAATTGTCTTGTAAATGATAACATACCCGTGGCTAAGTCGATGCATGGATAGGGCGAGCCAAGCAACCACTTAATACAGTGAGCAATGATGAGTGAGGCTTCTACTTGTGATAAATCTCAGGGCTCCATGATACACTGTGTCTTATCATGTGAAGACGATAGTAACACAGGTTACCATAATCACAAACTGGCAATAAGGTAGCTTTGACAAACATACATTTAAAGAGAAACTCAATTTATTTCTAAAGTAAAAACTCAACTTGCGTGTCTTAATCAGATGTTGGAAGTGATAATTAAAAGACCGCTGAGCATCAAGAAAGAAACCTAAGTATAGACTCTCACAGGCTCAATAGATTGGCCTTGTAAAGTGGTAATACTTTGGTTTAATGATGTGTAGCCTACTTACAGTACTATTCAATAGAACCATAAGCCTGGCTTTTTCAGCATCCAGAACAAGTTTCAGGTGGAAAAACTGAGCCTGCACCCGATTAAAAACATGCTGCAGTTTCTAAAGAGCTTTATTCAGGGTAGAATCCAAACAGTATACAGCTGTCAGCATAAAATGAAAAGCAGCATCTGGAACATTTTCACTAAGGCAGTTTATATAGACAGTGAACAAGTCACAGGAGTAGATCTTCAGACACTTTGAGAGAGCATTTGAATCTTCACCCTGCTGACCTACACATTTTGTCAAAGGTCCTCTGACATTCAGATATCACCATTCCCCCTGCCCTGTATGCCCACTCCTTCACTTCAGTAGTCAAACTGTATACACCAATATTGGTTTAATTGCCGTTTAGACCATAGTAAAATGTTTACTGAAATGTTTACTGTTTAGTGAACCTGTGTTTATACATTAACTGAAATGGCACAACCAAGTACTGAACTGCAGAACTGAGATTTTTATTTACTGTGTAACTTGTACATACAAGTCCCAAGAGCAGGATCAGTGATGCGTTATCTCTGTTACCATGTAGGTACACAGTTTATTTATTGCATACCACAGCAATATCAAAAGCACATCCTGTATTTTGTCTTTAAAATATTTTAAGTTTTGTGTGTCTCAGGCATTGTGAGTGAAGTGATGGGCCCCACTATTTGGATAATGCTTGTGTGTTCCATCTGGAAATGTGCGCCACCATTTCACCCGTGGATTGAGGGAGGGTTTCTGTGGACAGGGTGTCCCCTGCTCTTTGTTCAATAGTGACACCCCTGGTCAGTTAGGAACCTGCGATCTTTCAGTGCAGAAAATGCATGGCATAGAAATGCTTTTTGGGCTACAATCGGGTTAAATTGGGGGTGGACGCAGGTGGACGGTGTCCACCCACCTTTGGTAAATAAATAAATCATTTTGACTGGCAGTTTTACAAATAATTATGACAATCCAGTCCATTTTTCGTATACTCCAGTCCATGTGTTCCCTCTAGCCAGTTACTCGCTCAACCAATCAAAAATCCGAAGGAAAAAAACTCAGGACGAACAGTCGTCTATATAGACAGGCACAGAAAGAAAAATATCGTTGATTGTCTTGATTGTTTGGATACGGACGCAGTAGGTAATTTCATTAACATGTAATTTCATCTAGGCTATGCAACATTTTAAAGAGAGATGAATAAACTTTGATTGCTTGAGCAAAATCATCAGGTTGCTGGTCAGCATCTAAGCTAGGATTGAATAGCTATTTCCCCCATAACGTTTTATTCAGCGGTGACTGGTGACTGGTGAGCTGAAAATTGGTGGGCGCAAAACTTTCCTTTAAACTAATCATTGATCTCAACCTGTTTTCATTAGTAATTTTCCATTATTATCAAGCGTGCCAACGATCAGACTAATCAAATGGCAAGTAGTCCAACACACAGCATCTTCATACCGTGTAAGGGGGATTAAATTATAAATTCAATTTATCCGTTAAAAATTTGTTTTAATCACCAAGTAGTCTACACTTAACAAAATAGATACACCAGACTGTTATCTACCATGTAAGCTTCCAGAATAACCAGCAAAAACAAAACCTGCAATTCAATTTTGTTTACAATCTATGCATTGCAGATATTTGCCATGAATACGAGCGCGGAGAAAGAAGTACAGAATGTATCCGCAAATAATGTTGATTAAAAATGTGCACAATTTCGTACTGCAAATGAAAATACATGTAGGCTATAAGGCTTAGGCTACTCGATAAAACTGCCTATTTGGGGAGTGCTGGCTATATATGATAGTATTGAGTGGCCTATTTTGTGGATTCATTGTATTGATACTCATTGCTTAGTGATTAAAAGGGATTTTTCTAAATCGCATTTATCATTTAATCTCCCTAACACAATGCGAAGAAGCTATGTGTCCCTTTCCAATTGATTAATGAGATGTTTGCATGCTTGTTAATCACTGAAAATTAATTTAAACAGTTTGAGATCAACGATTAGTTTAAAGGAAAGTTCTGTGCCCCACCAATTTTTAGCTCACCAGTCGCCGCTGGTTATATTTTGTTTCAATTCGACAGTTTAAGAAAGATGAAAGACAGGAGGAAGAAAGAAAGACAGGAGGATGAAAGGGAGGACAAAAGAGGATGACGACAGATTATTTTCTGGGGTAAAGAAAATCCTCAGCGTTAATGACACTCAATGAACTTGAAAAATTGTATGTAAAAGCTTGCATCAATAGTATACATTCTTTTTAAAACATTGTTTCCCTTCATTACAATTTTGTGCACGATATATTAAAGATACAACTGTTTTGAGCTGTGACATTCATTGTCCCTTTTTTCACCCACCTCCCACGGGATCTCAGGGTCCACCCACCTCCCAAATCCCAATTTAACCCCTGGCTACAATGAAAATAAGGGGTAGCTGACTGCATGCACTTGTCTGCTGCCTCCTGAATGGACAGAGGCTCAAATCCTGCACACTTGGTTTTCTTCTGAAGAGTTGAAAGTTTTTTGACCGAATGTCGTCACATAAAATTGAGATAGAAATGGAGTAGGCATACACTCCTATTTATTTAGGAGTGCAGGCCTCCTGTATTTTTATTTAGTGAATATTTGGTAGTTGTGTAGGTGAAAGAGTCTGCAGTAGTGGATTTTCATTTGCTGTTGTAAAACTTTCGTTTATTGCAGTATGTTTGGTTTGAAATTAAAATAAAAACTAGCAACAAGAACAACTATATAAAACATCAAAGAAATGAGACATTCTGCTTAACTTGTCTGTTTTCTTGACCACAGAGAAGAGTGGACAAAGCTCACATCCCTACAGGCGGGCTACAGTGAGTCTGGGGCTGCTGTGTGCTCTCTTATTGGCTGCCACAGTAGTCCTGTGTGTCCTCTGTGAGTAACTGTCTGTGTCTCTTTACTGTGATCCTGGTAAAATGTCATTTTAAAGTAAAAAAACAGATCTGTTCTGTCATTTTACAAATGAATATCATATAGTGGGATTAACTTGTGGGCTTTTGGGCAATCCCCTCTGTTTTCACCCAGCTATTGATGTAGATTCTATTTTAAGAAAAATAAATGTTTTTAAGTAATAAATTAGTTACTACATAAGAGCTAATATGTGATGTTGATGCCTTGATCATTGTTGGTCATTATTTTTTTCCAAAATCCATTCAACATTGTAGTTTTTACTTTGAAATTTGCCTAAAAAAATGTATATGTAAAAAAATCTTACATAATTTATATAATTTGTCACCCATCTGTATATATATATTTTCATTCACATTGTTAAATGTATACTGAAATATTCTTATAAAGCCCAAATAAACAAGAAGATTGTTCATAATTCTCTAAAACTGTGTAAATTAATACATTGACTTAACAACACTAATTTTAAAAAATTTAAAACCTTTTTTTCTAGTTTGCCTAAATGTATTCATTCACAGTTCACAAACTTAACAAATGATGTGGTCAACCTATGGGCTAAAGCTTCTGTTTCCACAGGTTAGCACAGTAGTCTGTATCATACTGAGGTGGAATTCTGTAAGACTCCTTAATCGATACGTATTTTTCCTAAGGAATGCATTTCCCCTTGTGTATTAGATACAAGTCTGCTCAGAAGCGATTGCAGTACCATGAATACAGAGAAAGTCCAGCTACAGAGTAAGTACAATGAAATAATTAAGAAACTCCTCTTTTTGTAGCAATACTGTCCCTCCAGTTCACAGTGAGTGGTGCTACTCTGTTGTCCATCTGCAGAAAAGCATTTACTTTTACACTGTTACAATGAAAAGATCATTCTTAGAGTCTGCTGTTTGTTCTTTCTGTACAGGCAATGTGTCTAACCGCTGTCCACAGGGCTGGGCACAGTTCTCTTCGAAGTGTTACTACTTCTCTAATGAGACGAAGAGCTGGGCAGACAGTCGCAGTGACTGCGAGGAATGGGGAGCTGACCTGGTGATTATAGAGAGTGAAAAGGAACAGGTAAGGCTCTGTAAAATAATAATGAATGAGTGGGTGGAGATAAAACTGACAACATGCATTCATAAGAAGCCACTGTAAATGTAATTATGTAATTATATCTCATCTTGTGTTGGTTCTTACAATCTGACGTGTTCAATATTACCAGAGGTGGGTAGAGTAGCCAGAACCTGTACTCAAGTAAAAGTATTGTTACTTTAAAATAATAATGACTCAAGTAGAAGTAAAAGTAGTCATCCAAATAATTACTTGAGTAAGAGTAAGAAAGTATCTCGTGAAAAGACTACTCAAGTACTGAGTTACTTCATATAATCTGATTTAATGTTGAAATAAGAAGAGCAAGATGAACGTAAAAATCTAAATGTCCAAAATATAAAATTGTAAATGCTTGTCCAATAGAAATAAACCAAATATAAAATAGCCATGTGCAAATTCAAATATGGCCTAAATCATATCCCTTAAAACAATAATACAATAAAACAATACACAGGAGGTTCGTCAGAAGAGGAGGATTTTCGCTTTCTGTTGGACTCTATTAAGTCTGTATACCCCGTCAGTTTGTTGGGGTGAACCCTCCGTTGACAGAAAAAATATCAATGAGGCTATAGGGATTTATCCATTAAAATAGACTCATCATCACAACAAAGAGGAACCTGCTCAAATTCAAACAGAAACTTTATATGTGGGAAACATAATGCTTTGTAGCACCATTATTGTACCTTATGAGGCACTTCTCCACGATATTCCAAAGTCCCATGATGCCTTGCGCAGAATATGTGCAGAACTTCCGGTTTAGCGTAAACAAACGTTATGTATGCTATGCAATGTTCCAGCGCTCACGTCTTGACTGTTGCATGCTTCACAAAAACTATTACACTACTAACTAATGCTTACATTACAGTGTGAAATATCCACATTAATACCAGTAACCTATTTAAACACACTCAATTTAAAAAATAACGTATATAACCGAAGTATTTTGAGCAATAATAGCCTACTTACATGGCAATGATGAAATCTTACGTGTTCAGTAGATGGAGACAGAGACCGTAAATCAACAATACAGTTCAATCCGCTTGTTTTGCTCCAGAAAACGATGTTGTCTAGGTCTATCAACAAACATACGGCTTAGCTATGACCAGAAGTCCTCAATAATAATAGTATTTCCCAAGAAATTACGAATAATCGTTGACCACGTTCCGTGCTGCGTCTTTACTGCTACCAAATACATAAGTGAATGCGACGATAAGAAAAATTTCGGTTACGCTGACCTAAAAAACGCTATTCCAAAAGCAAAATTAGACATGTTATACATCGTTAGAAAACTTATACTCTCACCTACTGAATAAATGAATTGTCAATCAAGCCAGACTGTACTAAAAAGGGCGACAACGCCGTAAACAACGCGTGTGGTATTATGCACAGCTATTTTGGAAGATACCGAGGCATCACAAATACCCGTATATTTCACAAACGGATTGTCCAAGACAATAAATGACCACTCAGTCAAATAGTTAGCTATCCACAGCCAAAACTAACCTAAACTTACCGCCACATATTTTCTCAAGTTCGAAGTTGAGTTCTTGTAGGCTGAAATGTCCACATTTCTAGGCAGACAAAGAAGGCAGCACATAATGTAACTACTGTTTTTGGTAGTCTGTAAGCAAAACGTAGTTTGAACGTGAGGCCAGGGGTGTTCTGCCTGCTACGAATCACCCGCCGTTGTTTCAGCCATTGTTGTCGCCCACTCATCCTTCTGTGTGCTGTGACTGGCTACGTTTGATTGCTGAAACGGAGTCATGTGGGGCTATGACAGAGCCAAAGCAAAGACCAGTCAGCCTCTTTGGCTGAAGTCTTTCTGAGAGAATGAAACGAACAGAACGTGCATTGAATAAAAAATGGGTAAAAAATAAAAGTAACGAGCGGAATGTAGCCAAATATAAGTAAAAGTAACATTTTTTCTTCACAAATATACTCGAGTAAACGTGAAAAGTATGTTGCAATAAAACTACTCTTACAAGTACAATTTATTCAAAAAGTTACTTAAGTAAATGTAACGGAGTAAATATAACGCGTTACTACCCACCTCTGAATATTACCACTATGGGTGAATCGCATTTATCAGTGGGGTGTGGCTCATGCTGTAGCTCAGTATCTCACAGATCCAGAAAGTGTCAGTGTGGACTATTTGTCTCTCAGTGTCTACATCTACAGAGTGAGCAGTGAGGGTCATTCTGTGTTTGTTTTCAGCGGTTCATCAACAAAAAAATAAAAAACATTACCTGGATTGGACTGAGTTACTCAGTGGATAATGGTAACTGGCTCTGGGTGAATGGAACCCCTCTGCAGAAAGGGTAAGAATTCTTACAGAAACAGCACAGGATGTAAAAATATAGACAGACACAATCATGTATAATTTTAAACAACATCTTGGCAGATCAGAAATATCAATGTTCCTCGGTGGTAGCCAGTCTAAGGTTTGTGTTACTGCAGTGAAATATGTCACTGGGTAGGTTTCTGGTTATGATAGTGCATATGTGTACTTTACCCTTTTTATCTTTAATATTGTTCTGTTTGTACGATGAGGTTGATTTAATGAGTACAGTTAATCCAGAATTATCTTCCAAGATACATTTCCGCTGTCTGAACTCTCTCATAGATGGCAATAGACAGAGAATGAGAAGGAGTCACTGTATCTCCGTAGGAAACAGCAGAGAAGTAGAGCTTCTGTGTCTCAGTCTTTGCTTCCTTTACAGACTCTGGAAAAGTGGAGAGTCAGGTGTTAAAAATGGATTTGAATGTGCCCTGATTGGCCCTACGTTGAGAGCATGGGATGCTTTTTACTGTTCTAATAAGCAAAATTTCATCTGTGAGACTAAAGCCTAATAAACCATTTTTTATCATTGTATGTTTTTGGTTTTCTCATCTTGTGAGAGGTCGTTGACCATGCCAGCTTTGACAGTCAAACACAGGACCAATAAGCAGACCACAGTGTTACCGTTTCTGTTGGGAATATATGGAATATACATACTGCTGTCTTTACTAGAAATGTATCTGTGAGACTAAGCTTTATTAAATGCATTGAAATAACTGTACATGCAGAGTAGATTTAAGCTATTACATTATTGGTTCTATGGACATACTGTAAGCAGGGCCGGATTAACAACGAGGCTAGGGGGCTTAAGCCCCAGGGCCCGCAGGCTGGCAGGGCCCTGGTTGACAGTGGAAGTAACCCTACATCAGTTCGGTAGCCTATACATTTACAGCCCGTTCGTTGTTCATGTTTTAGAATGTTTTTGACATTCTAAAACAGCTGTTATAGACGCTTTCATCGGACGCATGCGCGTTGCCAAGGTTATGCACTAGGCCCTAAATTAACTTCCGTTCTGTGTTTGTTTATTATTGGGTTTGTTTACTGGCTAATATGGTACCGATTACAAACGAAGTGAAAGTTAATCTGATGAGCAGACTGACGTTGGGCTCAGGTTGTTGTGCTGTGGGGTGCAACCTGGAACAAATGCCATTTTGAAAATTTGTAAAAATACATAATTTAACTTTGTAACCCCACTAGGGAATTGTGAAACGATTGCTTGAATCCCTGCGATTATTATAGCTGGTGCTTGCCCATTGTTACTTTGTATTTTTGAGAAATAACTGGACATCGTTACCTATTAAATTGTGTAAGTCCTGTAAAAATACACATAATAAATGGTATAAATAAATAAATAAATAATCAACTTAATACATACACATTTAGTAATACTAATACCCTTATTTACTATATCAAGTTAAGACAAGCAACACGCTCGTAATTATCTCATCGCGATCCATTAAAGCCGATGGCGCAGAGGTTGCTTCATACTTTCAAACTGCTTTCCCAACGGCTATTTTGCGTCCTGCGACTTGGGTTATAATTGTGAATATGTACGGATTCCTAGAAGTGCTGATAGCGACCACCTTTTCTCATATTAACCTCAAAAACCCAAGGCAGGAAGGACACTTATACAGTATGCTAGCAAATTCATGTCAAGTTCCATTCATTAGGGTGGTCGATACACGTCCCCTTAGCAACCAAAAGCTAGCGCTGGACCACCTTTGAATTATTTGCCGGCACAGAAAAAAATTGTTGAAGTGTTGAAAAAATAACCACGGGAGGATAACAAGGACATTTTTTCCTACATAACTAGGTACAGGTTGTTACCGATATTTCGCCTATTTCATATACAGTTGCAGATCAGTTTACGTTTTCCTGTCTGTCGAATGGAGGTGGTCGAATAGGTGCTCTCACTCTAGCACTGATTTTGTTTCAGGTAACAAACTCATGATAAGCGATACCTAATAGCTAGCTGACCAGTAACAAGCCTTCAATAGTTATGAACAATTTGCTAACTAAATTGATTGTAGCTAGCTAGTTAGCTAAACGTAGCTAACATTGTATAAATTATACAGTAACGTTAGATCAATGCTAGTAGTTGATACGCTATAGCTACGTTTTGAACTAACGTTATGATACCTATTTCCAATGACTTGACAGCGTTACATTGCCTGATCATTTTTTGTTGCGGTAACCTAGCAAGAGCCACTATGTTTTCCATCAATGCATGCGATACAAATAAATACCTACAGTATTGCAATGGCTACACATGCTGCCCAGCACTAGCCCCAGTCTCATGTAATCATCGTTTTTATGCAATGTCATGGAAAGAGTGCACTTTTTACACAGGAATGTGCATGTAACCAGAATAGTTGTGGATTATGCAAGGAATGTATGATGCTCAGCAAGGTGCAATACGGTCAACACTATCTGTTTCTGTCACGTGTTTCTGGTAGTGTAACGTTATCGCATTGGAGTTTGGCCAAGTAATGGTTCTTTTCTTCGACTGGTAACCCCAAATAATACTGGCTAGACATAGTTTTAACTAGTTAGCTAACATAATTTACTTGTTATGTATTTTGCTTGTTATCCGAAATAGTCTAGAGGGACTCTGTTATTATTAACTGTTTGCGGAAGTCTGCCGGAAGTTAAGTTAGGGCCAGAACAACGCACATGCGCAGTAACATTTGTTTATGTTGTTACCTTTGAAAGCGTCTATCTATTTTTTACAGTCTCTGGTCTATACCCATTGTGACATGCTTAAAGTTTTGTTACAGCATCCGTTGCTATGCCGACGCTGCCAGCCTTGTTGATACATTCTGTTCCGAGATTCTAAAACAACTCTCTGGATTAACGGGTTATTTTCTTGCCTGAAATGCGATTGTATTATTAAATGGCTTGCTACACATGTCATCTAACTTTCAAGTAGTTGGTACCTCCCTGGATATGAAGTAAATGTTTTTACCAATAAATAATAATAAATGCAATTTTATCCACGGAAATAGCTATACAAAAAATGCAAAATAAATGTCGTGGTCACGATCGACGTCGTAGACGTCAGAAGGAAATGTCAGTGACTAAAATTAATTTTAAAAAGTTAGCTCTCTCTCTTTTCCAGCGAAATAAACACCCCGAAGTGAAGCACATTACCTACTGATCGTAGATAAAATCACTGTGAGGTTGCTTTCCATAGAGGATTTCTGCTGCATACTCCCGTATTACTGAAAATGCTGTAGAGGTGGCTATAGCTATAAGTGTATACCGGCGTATGAGTGAGTGCTGTGTGTGTTGTGTTGATGTTAGCGTAGCGCTGGCTAGTACAAGAAGCTAGCTAATTATATAGTCTACTTAGCTACACCACTATATCATCGAGGTTCAGAAAATGTATGCCTGTGTTTGGTTAATTATTTAAAGTGTATTATGTACCCTTTGTACAGGTTCAGTCTGTTAAATGTAGAGGTAGTTCTCATTTTTAGAGGCCTTAAATTAAATATAGTAGGTAGATAACCGTTTTAAATCGGAGTGTTCACACGGGTAACGATCAGCCCACCCAGTCTGCACGCTAACGTTAGTAGCTAGGTTAGCTAATGTAGACCAGGACCAGGACCCCTTCTGCCGGGAACAAGTGACAGAATTTTCTGAACTTTTACATTTAGAGAGAAATTCTTATCCAAACTTTCATATTTATCTAATACGTCAATTTTTCAAAAGGATTTTATTACTGTATTTGTTTATATAGACAGTTTGGAGTTTTATTTGCATATGGTGCAGTGATATTTCATCCACACCATTTCAAATGTACATTATTTCCTGTTCTCTCATACATGAGATGATTAGATTTTGAGGAGAAAAAATGCGTGACACTTGATCTGTATCTGATATTTCAATATTACAGAAAGCGACGTCTTAGTGAAGTAAACGTAACAATAATAATAATAATAATAATAATAATAATAATAATAATAATAATAATTTCAAATCACCACCTTTGTTCAATTTCTCACTTGAGCCGTATCTCAGTTTTAGAAGCAAATTATAGCCTTTGCAAACCGTGAAACCATCCGATCATATAACGCAACCGATAAGGTGGACCGGAAATTTCGAATCGGGAGCTGCGAATCGGAGCCAGAGACTGTAAAAAATATCGGAGCCAACTTTGGCGTCATATAAATACGAGCATCAGTAATCCTCTGAAGAAAAACAGTGCAGCTGACAAACGTAGCATAGACAGGACATAACTACGGAAGCCCCAAGAGGCCATGCAATATTATTATTTTGGGTTCCGTTATCTCATGATCACGTGATAGCAACAGTTGTTTTCTCGTGATCACGACTAATTTATCCCGTGATCACATTGCTGACTTCCGTAAACACAGGCAGAACTTGCATCGTGCCTTTCTGTTATAGATAACATTCACTTAAGAAGACTAGCCGGTTACAACTTTGTAGACGACACTTAAGCGAGCCTGACCCTATTGTCAACTTCATTGCCGGCCTTGTATGCATATCGGCTTCCGTAGGTGTACAAGAAAGTTGTCATATAGTTTAGCACATAGTTTAAATCAATTGTATACAAAATACCTCCCTAAACACTGCATTGTTGGACATGTGCATGAAAAGAAATACAATAAGGCTGTCAATTAGAATCATACATAAATAGTGATCACAAAATAAATAAGTCGTGATCTCGAGATAACGGAAACCAAAATAATAATATTGCATGGCCGCTTAGGGCTTCCGTACATAACTGCTGACAACAGTTGTTAAAGCAAATTCAGTTACATTTGTTAACACCCTCAGAACATTTTTGCAATAACAGAAGTTTGTGAAGGGCCTCTCTTTCAGAAGGTTCGCACAGCCAAAATCTACCAGATGGCTGGAGTCTGACTCAATCAGTATTCACTGGCTTCAGGCTATCATGGATCTCCTGCACAGCCTCCAGAAGCTGCCTCATGATCACCTGCAAAGGACACCAGTGAGAAGCAGGATCAGGGTGGAGCAGCTGGAGGTCTGGGCACAAGCTCTGGCGACTTAAATCAATCGAGCAGGCGCACAATTCCTTCCAGAGTGTTTGTTTACATTACGGAACCATAATGGTGGACAAACAGATAATCACACTAATTGCAGGCTAATTGCATAATTGTGCTTTGTATTTATTTTTATTTTTTTTGCAGGGGAGCAGTGTAGGAAGAGGTGGAAAATTTGAAGAGGCATATAGGAAGGAAATAAGACTTCAGAGTGAGGGAAAGAAAAGTGGTGCTGAGGGAGAAAGGAGTACCAGTGGAAATACTGAGGAAGACTAGTGAAGCAGCTGATGCCAATTTAGGAAGCCTCTGACTACAGACAAGTCAAAAGCACACCTTCCCCTGTGCCCCCACAAGCATCTGATTCCTCACCACAGAAGTCTGAGGACCCTGCAATAGAGGGACATGTTGCGTACCTTGTGTACTTTGTCACAAGATCTCAGACCAAAATATAAATAGAGTGTTACACCGTGTGCAGGTTTTATAAACATTGCCTGTTTATAAAATAGAGCATAATTATCATATTATTTTACTCATATAATCTAAAACACACTGAAATAAAAAAGCAATGATTAGCTGATTGAACACAGCCAGGCTTGATTGCAGCCAGCCCTGTTGAATCTAAACCTCACTCATATTGAACCTTGCTATCAGAATGAAGTAGTCACCCTAACGTTTCAAAAAGCAAACTACGCCATTATAAATGGAAATTTCAGAAGAGATGAGAAAAATGTTGACATATATCAGCCTGGAAAGGGTTACAACTCTATTTCTAAGGCTCTGGAACTCCATTGAAGCACAGTTAGTGCCATTGTCCCCAAATATAGAACACCTGAAACAGTGGTGAATCTTCCCTGGAGTGGCCGGCCTGCCAAAATTTCTCCAAGGGCGCAGCGACAACTCATCCAGGAAGTCACAAATGATCCCAGAAGAACATCCAAAGAACTACAGGCCACTCTAGCTTCAGGTAAGGTGACGGTCAGTGTTCATGGCTCCACAATAAGAAGGAGACTGGGCAGAAATGTAATTCATGGGAGAGTACGAAGGTGGAAACCACTGCTAACCAAAAGAAAGACTACTTGCCATTATTGAAGGAACCATGAATTCTGCTTTGTACCAGATAATTCTTGAGGAGAATGTCCAATCATCTGTCACTGAGCTGAAGCATAATTGGGTTATGCAACATGACAATGATCCAAAACAAAGCAAGTCCACATCTGAATGGCTAAAAAGAAAGTTTTGGAGTGGCTGATTCAAAGTCCTGAAAATTTTTTTTTTTTTTTTTTTTTACAGTTGGAGATGGAAAAATTGAGCAGGCTTTCAGAGTGTGCAAACTTTTTGACAATGCCTGTCCTGCCCCCGAATGCCTTCAGTTTAGTTTCACCTGCCCTACTCGCCCTTCAATACTTACTCTTTCACCTCATCTCCAGTCTCCCCATTTGATGTAACGACAGAACTAACATATTGACCCTATGAAATCTGCTGGTTTTGATTCTATTGACCCTATTCTTCCTCAAACTTTCTGCTGACCCGATCTCACTGCCTCTCTCTTACCTCTCTTTCCAAACATCTGAAATACCCAGTGATTGGAAAACTGCAGTTGGGCTGCTGCTTTTTAAATGCAGAAACCGCTGACCCTAATTACTACTGATTAGCGATAGTGGTCAACTACTTTTCTAACCTCCTACCAGACTGATTATAGCAGTATACATGGCCTAAATCTGAAAAGGATCTGTCTGCAAGGCAATATCTGCCTATTTACTTAGCCTGTGAGGCTGCATTAAACCTACAAATAACATTAACGGTGTAGGCCTATGTTTTACAACTAGCCTCAAAGGCTGGAACTGGAACTAACCTTCCAACAACTGATCAAAATGGGACAAATAAGCGTTAAAGGAAGATGCACAGTGAACCAGCATGCTTAGTAGTATTTTTCTAAATCTGCCTCAGAAGTTATATCAGCTACTTTTCTAACCTTCTACCAAAATGGTTCTAGTACTTACAACCTCTGTGGCAGATATGAAAGCATATAAGCGTAGTTAATTTACTCCTTTCACATTACATACGGGATTTATTATCTTATTTAACAGACTGTAGGCCTAAAGAACAATAGCAAGAATAGAACAGAATACTAGGCTACTGCTAGGGGCAGTGAGGCTTTATGACCTCCAAAATGGGTGGAGCTACCATCATCATGGATTCACTGATTCAAATAAATCTGTGCATTGCTATGAAGGGCACTGTCTTAATTGGTTCATTGGCTGGCTAAAAGTGGTAGTTATACACATTATTTGTTCATGCATTTGACAGATTTGGAGTGGAATAATGAAGTATTGTAGGCTACAAATAATGAAAATATAGAGGAAAAAAGGAGAAAATGTGTATATTTTTTATAATGATTAACGTTTACTGTGGTTTAATGAACGACGTACAGACTGGAATGCAATGTACATCGGTGTGGTGTTGATTTTTTCCTCCCGAAGGCTTTGCTTTTTGATTTTCTGCATGCCACATTGAATTAAACCCCACGTCTCCAAAAACAATTCATATATCGTGATCTGAGGCCAGACCTTCATATGTGTGATTCATTATATCACTGAAATTATTTCAAAAAGCATTCTTTTCTAATGATCCAATATGCACTGCATGGCCAAAAGTATGTGGATGATCAGTTGTGTTATGGCATCAGAACACTGGAGTGATTTAAAGATGTTCAGTAATTACTCCGTTATCCAGAGAAACGTAAAACGCTAATGATGGCAGGAGGCCTTATTAAGCCTCACTGTGGAGATACCATGCATTATCGGGCAGTCATTAATATAATCTTATGTAGAGCCATTTCTGAAAAGGTTAATAAAGTTGGTAATTGACAGATGGTACCTGCATCCATTGTGGGTTTCTGAATACTTTCTCACAACAAAAAAGTATTACAATGGTTGTGTATCTGTTGTGGTTATTAACAAACTTAAATGTGTAACTTGAAAGGAAACAGACCGCAGAGAAGCTCTGACAGGAGTTGGGTGTTTGATAGATAAGTAGACGGTAGTATGATTGATAGATAGACAACATAGATGTATGAAGTCATACAAACCCAGATTACTATTGCACACTTAAATTCAGGAAATAAGGGTTTAAATAAAGGGATAATTTAGTTCCAATTTATACCATTATCTAACTGTACCTCTGTGCCATCTAGAGCTATAAAATACATTTCATATCAAAATGATATTCTTTTGCCTTGTGATCTTGACCGGTCAAGGAAATCCCTGTTCATATTCAGTTGGTTATGACAGTAATATTAGAGACTGGATGCTTATAATTGGGAAATGGGTGGTGCAGAACTGTATTCAAGTTGTATGAATTCTGCACACTAAACATGTAAAATAAAAACTTAAAATGAAACTTAAATAAATTAATGAACAAGTAAATCAACATAAGTGCTAAACAAAAATGAATCTAGCTTCACAAGTGATACAATACTGAAGTTTATACAGATCACAAGGAAAAGCAATGCTTGTGTCAGGTAAATGACACTGTATGCACAACATCCTTTTAAGAATGTTTGAGGCTGTTATGGAGAACTTTTTGTATCCTCAACAGTCCACTTTACTGACTTGACAAGCAGTGCAAAACTGTTCTGGAAAGCACCGTCACAACATCACCAACTGCCATTTCTACGAATGTCTCAGTGCCATAATGCTGTATACAGTGAGGGAGAAACGAAAATGTAAAGATATGCATCCATACATCCACTCAGACAAAAGATGCTGTGTTTTCCATTAGATTTAATAAATAAACATGAAAAATAAAATAATCAAAAGTATTCAAGTCTCAACAAGCAATGTGATTCTTTACAAACAATTACATTTTTTCAAATTATACTGAGAAAGGTATGAAACATTATATCACAAATTATTTCGTCTCCTTGCAGAATCCTTTTTCCAAGATATCAAATTGGGAATAAACCTAAAGGGGAAATAGTAACACAACAGTCTCAGAGAAATATTATGAATTACTACATGGTCTGAACTTCTGAATAACAGAGAATATACTGAAATATAACCCCATTACATTTATGGTGCAACTCTGGTTTTCTTACTTTTGTCAAACTAGTGAACTTGACTTATTTCTCATAAATAATAAAGCCTCAAAACATTAGTGGCCTTGCTCCAAATATAAGTGGAACAGTTGAGCACAACACAGGTAAATGTGTTAGTACACACAGTGATAAAATCAGTGTAAATCTAAATAAATTGTATTCTTTCCATACAGTGTAAGCATTAATGTGATTTATACACCTACACAAAAGTAATATACATTAGCTGTATTATAATGTTACCTTCTTCATGTTTTGAATCTCAGTCATCCTGTGGAGAGAGAGAGGGGCAAATTATTACACTTTAGTATGGTTGATGGGACTGAACTTCTCATTGTCATCCCTTGATTTCTATCTTTGCTCCAACTGATGCAGTATCCAGTTCACGACATTAAGAAATGGGAACGCTCACATAAACTCATAAATTAGTTATAATACAGTCTTTTGTTCTTTGCAGCTATTTAGGCGTAAGGTACAGATACTAACATCCAGATCATCAAGGTCATCCATGGCCGGAGCTTGACCCTTTTTGGACATATCTTGCAGCATCTGAAATAGAGCAAACATTAAGCTCAGTACCACTGTTAGATGAGCCTCGCTAATTTAATAATTACAGTTCAAATCATAGAAGCACAGCAGAAACGACAACAGTGGAAGTGTGTTCACCGCATAATGAACTGCTTTAACTGACCAATAAGGCCCTGAATTATGGAAAAAACCAAAGTAGCTTCCCAAGAGCATGGTTGGCTATCCCTGCAGCAGATAGTTTCCTGAATATTTTTATCAACATTTATTTGACCTGGTTGGTCAACTGAAATCTTGGTTGTTTTTTGTAGGGATGACCTGGGGAATCAAAGTTGGCAGTAAAGCAAGAGAATGGAGGGGGTGATTAGATGGTCAGGTGTATGGAGCCAGTTTTTGTGGAAACTTGGCCAGGCCAACAGTTCTACTATTTCAGGAAGTACAGTGGCCTCTTTTTAATGATCACAATAAGTCAAGAACTTGGTTCAGTGACTCATCTGATGGACTTACGGTCGGTCTGGAGGGAAGTTAACCCCCTACAGCTCAATAACACCTCTTCCAGCTGCAACACGGTTTTCCTAGTTGGCCTCCCATCCAAGTGCTGACCAGGCCCATACATTCTTAGCTTCAGCAGTTTGGCCTGAGAAATTTCCAGGGTGGTATGGCAGAAAACATTGGGCCGGTTGTGAAGTACTGGCGCGAGGCGATACTCACGTCCATATAGTGCTCGTACTCTGCCATGCCTTCATCCTCCTCCTGTTCCCAGTCTCTCCAGTTGTCAAAGTCCACTGCCAACCAACTGGGCTGCAAGAACATAAGGGAAACTTTTAATGGTAATCAAGGTGCATTGTGAATTATAAACAGCTGGAACTTAAATGACAGAATGTACAGGGATAACGCAACTAGAGGTTTACAGTTTCACAATGAGTTTAAAAGTCAAAATGTATCCTCACATATGGTAGCTGAAAGAAGAAAAGGCAACAATGAATTGCATATGAATAAATGCTTATTGCTAAAAAAAATTTAAGTCAAGATTTTAAAAAGTTTTTAATAAACATTTAATGCATAACATCTTATCCTTTTCTGTGGGATTTGCAGAATTACTTCTGGGAACCAAATAGTCCATAAGTAGCTGAGTTTTCCACAGACCTTGTATTTTCAACTCTAGTGGCTCTGGCTGGTCACAAGGCAATTAGATATGATTAAGGGTTTATTAATTAGAGACAAACCATAATGACTTTAGTGCAATTCAACAAATTATCTCATTAACACAATAGATTAACCTAAGTAATTCAGTTCTCTTCAGTTCTCCTTCAGATATATCCACAAAAAAATAAACCTCCAGTCAACAAATCATATTCTGTGACTGGTAAACAAACTATATTGGCACATTATTCAGAATACTACTGAACGCTTTTTTGATAAATAATGTGGAGCCTGGAGCACAATTTTACGAATCCACATGAAGTTACACATAATGACCTATAATTACACTATTTATATAAATTACTGGCATACTGCTGTAGGCCTGTTTTCAAAGAAGAGGTGGTTTCAAGAGGAGAGGTTGTATAATTTTTTTTAGCCACAGAGGGAAATCATATCACATAATGAGATTTACAAGAGCACAGGACCTATTTGTATAGAGGGAGCTTTCCTAATTTCAGTTTCATGCACATTAGTTGATATACAGGCACATACCGGGGTAATTTATTTCTTTGACATTTGATTGGTACAGATTTTTTTTTTTTTTTGGGCTATATTCTCAGACATAGGAGGATATGCTTAATTTCCTACAGAATGACAGTTCAGGTTAAATTATTTTCCCATTGACCCTTGATGCTTGTTATAACCAGAACAAGCATTCCAGAACTAGATTACATTAGATCTGCAGGGAAATGCATTTAGTTAATTAGAATGCTTCTAGAAGGGAGACTTTGGTATGCATCGTAACATGCAATATGCATGTGCAGGACCATGTTTTCACAATCTACTTGTTCATTAAACTGAAGAGTATTTGGACTCATTATTGCCTTGAGCGACACAAGAATAAAAGGACAGTAAAACTATCAATGAATAAACTTAAGCAAAACATTACACTAAGTATGCATCCACGGCCTATTTCATAAGTTCTTTATATTTACTAGGCCTTGTTGTTTTAGGTGGGCACTGAATGTTGCTGCCTTTTCTACTTCACTTGACTTCACTCATTTGAGTTCACAGAAAATATTAACACACTGGTGGAAAAAGCTGACAAAAAGGTCCCAGCCAGCACTGGCCAAACCACAAGCAACCAGTGTATAAAACCATTAATGTTTACACTATTCGGAAACTGTTGTGAAAATAAACAATTTAATAACTGCAGTTCTGCTGGATGTTCACATGTTAGGAGGTGTCCAGTACTATGCACTAGATGTTCTCTAGTTTGATGATGTCAACACAAAAGCTATAATCTACATCATTGACTTGGGAACACCCCTGCTGGCAAAGGGCCTTGTTACTGCACTGCAATTATGCACAGATGGCAATATTTGGATGACGTCGTCATTTTCGGTCGCACCGCTGAGGAACAGGACCGCAACCTCACGACAGTTCTGCAGAAACTCAAAGGTGCAGGCCCGCAGCTCAACGATGAGAAGTGTCGCTTCAGACAGACGAGTCTCTGTCTCCTGGGACTCGCTATCAGTGCCGCTGGCATTCTCCCCGACAAGGAACCTATTTTTATACAGTCTATGCAAGGAACACATCGAGGCCGTCCTGAATGCACCTGTACCTGCTGATGCTCCTATGCTGCGCTCATTAGTGGGATTACTCTACTGGTTCCCCAAGTTCCTCATGAACTATGCTACTGTAGTAGAGCCAATGTACGCGTGTGTCAGACAAGACACAGACTTTGAATGGACGGACAATGCACAAGAAGGTTTCATGACGGTGAAACTTCTGTTGGTTGAGAGCCCTGCACTCGCTCTATTCAACCCTGTCTAGCCTACAGTTATACCCACGAATGCTTCTGATTATGGATTCTGAGCTGTTTTCATGCAGATACACCCGGACAATACGGAACAAACAGTTGCTTTTGCATTGAGGACTCAGCGCAAATACAGTACTCCACAAATGCTATCTCGGCTGTGTTTGGGCCAAGGATAAGTATCCATGGGTCGCCGCTTCACACTGCACATAGATCAGCAAGCCCTGACCACTCCGATGACCACCGAAGGACTTGGCTGTGCTGGCATGTATATTGCACACTGGTCGGCTGACCTACTCTGCTTTGACTACGGTGTGATCTACCATGCTGGCTCAGAAAACTACACCGTGGACTGCCTGTCTCGCTTGCCGCTGTCTGCTCATCATGATCCTGCCCTGGATGTGGATCCTGCGATGGTGGTGCTGATTTCATATACCGTAAAAGTGCTCTCTCTTCCACTGACTTTCAGACTGCTTGCTCTGCCTGCCCCGAAATGACAGCACTGTGCACAAGAATCTCCTGCAGCTGGCCTCCTTCAGTGAAAAACATCAGCCCTGACATTTTTCCCTACCACCGCTTTCAAAATGAACTGTGTGTTAAAGAGGACTAGGTGTTCAGAGGGACACGATTTCTTTTGCCAACTGCTTAAACATATAACTTTGGTTATGTTGGTGCGTTGGAGTCACCAAGGGGTCATGTGACCTAAACAATGCCTACAAGACTTGTACTGATGGCCAAAACATGGTTCCGACTGCAATTTACTCCTGCCAACCATGCCAGTTGAATGACAACAGTACTAAGTACTACAGTAAGTGGCCCAAAGTTGCTTTTACCCCTGCAGTCACTACTGTGTCTGTTATTTTCAAGTCTTTCCTCAAACCAGTTTTCAGCCAACGTGGTTCTTGTTTGCCTCTTTCCTCTGACAGTTCCTTTCATCTGCCTTTACTGTGTTCCTGAGTGAGAGAAACATCAACCACATTCTCTGCTCTGTGTACATCATCTAACAGAACTATTGAGCGCTAGAACTGATTGTTAAAAGAATGCATCCAAACTTCAATTGCTCTGTGTACCCCCTGGAAAGCTGCTGTGACGAAGTTCCTACACATTTACCATCATACACCCCGTGCTACACCTGGTGTATCACCATGTGAACCTGAGACGCACACACTGAGTGACCCTACAGTGTCTCCAGAGACAGTTGCTTCTTCCAAAGCTAGAGTCAGACAGAGACCTAGCTGGCTAAAAAGACTATGTGACAGACAAGGGAGTCATAGGCTGTGAGTTATTGCTCTCATGCACGTGAGTTATTCCAAATGTGTAATATTCACTGTTACACTTGTTGCTAGACATTACTCATGTGATACTGACTGAACTGGATAGCAGTGAATAACTAAAGCTGATGTTGTTATTGGTTATGTTTGCCTTGCTATAGTACTGAATAATAGAGGTATTTTTGCTGTACTGTTCTATGAGTTACATTATATTTTTATGACATACAGTTGATACTGATGCTATAACATAGGCCTACTAATGCTGATCTGTTGAAAGTAGAGTTCTTTCAACTAAGAGGGGAATATGTTATATACAATACTATCTGCTAGATGTCATACTCTATTTGTTGCAGACTGCCATCCACCATACCCTTGTGTCTGCTCAGACTGCATATCCCATCTGTCCCCAGTTATTCTGTACCTTAGATGTGTCTTTGGTCAAGCGGGGCCACGCGACGTTCTCCTTCACCTTCCTCAGTATGACGTTGATGGTGCGGTCATACTGCCTCTCTCTGGAGTCCTGTTGGTAAAGCACAAGAAATCAATGTTCAGGTTATCTGGAAGTGGTGAATTCATTGCTTTCATGAGCAAAAGAATTGAGGTTAAAATGTCAAATAGAAAATTATACTATTAACTAGGAGGAAATTGTTAAGGTAATAAAAAATGTTCAAGAGTAAAGTAGCTCAGCTCACAGCAAGATGTCTTTTTTTAAAGAAAAGCCTGCAGAACAACATTCCCTGAAGCATTCATCTTAGGAATGGCTGTTAAGCAATATGCCAGCTATTTAAATGGCACTATTGTGCAAAAGCTCAAAATTTAAAATACATCACATTATGTAATACGTCCCATTGAATCCACTGTGTGGAAGTACTTACAAATTTCTGTATCTTATCGTAGAAGTAAATCTCATTGTAGATGTTGATGTCATCTCCTGTTTTGCAGCTGTCCAGAACACAGAGATATCAAAATTCTGAATATAATGTAATACAGAACAATATTTGATGTGTTATTATGGAACTGAAAATGACATGTTTGTGCGGAATACCATAAATATTCCAAAACACCAGACCTTTTACACCTGGTTCCCAACCGTGTTCCTGGAGATCTACCATCCTGTAGGTTTACAGGAACAGGGTTGGGAACCAGTTACACGCACACACAATCGCCTATGTGAAAGCTCTCATATTTCGTCTTAATGAAAGACTAAATATAATAGTATAAACCCAGTACTGAGCCCTTCGCTCAAATCCTCCTCTTTATATCATGTTAATGGAATGCCACAAACACCAACATTACAAGGCTGATCTCCACAGATTGACAAACGTTTTAAAGCTTGAATGTGTTAGTGAAATGTTAACCAAAAGTATTTTAATTGCCTTTCAAATAAAAATGTTCAGATGAGTCATTTTCAATGGGAATTGGCAGTCAATAGCAGATAATATGATCAATATGACATACTGACAAATGACTCACTGTAACGGTCAGCTTCGCTGTAGAGCCAGTAGTTACTACTTACCTCAGGATCATTTTGTCATCCTGTATGTCCACCACAAGATCCTTGCTGTTCTGCACCATGAAATTTATCGTGACATACTTCTTCCGGTCAAACCACAAAGTTCTGGCTGGTTGACTTTTGGAAATACAAGACAAGACAAATAATAATCAATTGAGCACCACTATTTCATAGCTTAATATTATCCAGTATGAACAAAATCTATAAGAATGGATCATTTTCAAGCCAAGTGTTAAATGGTTTTATGTAAATGACATCCTCAGTGCTTATACTATACTAACAAACAACACTTTCATGTGACTAAACACATGCTACCTATCACACGGTAATGTAATATTTTTGTTTTGTTTAAGGATACGTACCTATCATCAGGCCTTATGATCTTCGGCATCTTGAGTCTTGACAGGGAATAAAACTAAATGGAGACAACTGTTATGAAATGGTATGTTAGTAAATCCAGTCTTCCAATGTGGCTTTCCAGGCTACTGAGGAAACGTGCTCTCTCTACAACCCTGCCTGTAGTGTGCGAGCTTCAGGCTATTTTTAGGATGGCTCATATCAGCTGCCTTACTTCAACCCCCCACTACCCTTTATAGCCCTTCCAGCAGACCACCAGGGAAAAACAAAGCACTTTCTAGAGTTTTCTGGAGCCACTCTTGAGTGTGCTCTAACTGCTGATTCGGGGGGGGGGGCTCGGCCAGCTTGCAGGGCGGTGATGGTGGACACAGCTGTCCGCCAAAAGAAATTCCTCAAGAGACAGCTGCTTAGAACACTGAAGAAAGAGACATTATGGCGATCAAATGGGGTGGTCAGATGTCACTTTGAGGTCATTTGCAGTAACACTAACATTTTTGTGCTTTTCAAAAGAGTCAAAGCTATGGTAATCTGACTAAACAGGATATTCCCCAATCCCTAGAAAAAATGTGTGTCTTTCTGACACTGGACCCGTCTATAGTTATGCTTTAGAAATTAATGGTTGTGCAGGGCCTACAGTAAGCAAGCTAAGCAGTTCAATATAAGAAGCTATGTTGCAAGTCTTTATGGGCGTCCACGTTGGCCATAAGTTATAGCTTTTGCATCAGCCCTTCTGCAAAACAAATGGGATAATATGAATACAATGTGATGTGGTTTCACCTTGGTTCAAGGTTTGAAGGTTTCACTGCTTGATCAAAGAGATAGCCATTACAGCAATCTTCTCAACGAGCGGTTGTCTTTTCGCAACACAACACAATCCTGACCTGAACATGTGCCGTGATTGGTCGGATTAATGCGGGCGTTAGGATGTCCTAAAATCTGATTGGCTAGACTAGACTCAGTGGGGAAAAAGAAAAAAAAACTATTTGTGGATTTCCTGTAAATTGTTCCACTCAGATTGTTTCAAAAATTCATAAATAAATGTTAGCAACATACAATGCATAAATGTGAATCAGCTACATTTATTCGTGGATCGGCTTCATTCAATTGTGGATCAGCTGCATTTATTTATGGATCCGCTGCATTTATTTGTGGAGCAACTGCAATTATTTGTGGATCAGCTACATTTAATTATATATTTTGAGGCAATAATACCCCATATTAAAATATAATAAATTGTATAATTTACCTTTTTTTTGTTTTTTTTTTGCTAAATGCTTTAGAAGTATTGAGTTGGCATCTGTAAAACAGACATGCACAACAGGCCCCAAAGGCCAATAGCACTGCTGGATTTATCTTCTTCCTGATGTTTCATTGGTTGATTCATGTCACCGATTGGCCATAGATTCCAAGCATCTGGTGTCTCGTGTCTAAATCAGTCCCTGTTTGCAGGGCAAGAATGAAAAGTAGTAGGAACTCTGAGCTGCTTTCAGATGCTTTCAAAGTGCACTCCTCCTTGCTTCCTTGTCCCTCCGTCTGCTTGTGTCCTCAACATCAAACCACACTGTTCAAATACCATGACCATTTGTGCCACAATAAGTATGAGCTACTTGGAAGAACATATTGCTGCTTGCAGTATATTCATCGTGGAGGATACAATAAGGCTAGTTAAAATGTTTTCCTGAGTGAGATGTGGAGCGACCTACTCTCGAGCCCTACTCCATTCCCCCTGCACAGGCCGGATTTCAATGCGCTGCCATTTTACTTTGAGCTGTGGTCCCTTCTCTATCCATTACCTTTTCTACTTCCCACCTGTGTGAAGAAAGTACCCTCCTTTCATATGTTTTGCTATCTACTCTCCTTTTTAAATAAGTGTTTTCTTGTAAGTACTGTACTGTTACTTTTAAAAATAAATAATAATAAAAAAAGAGGCCTAGCTGACTAACTATCCGATGGGTAAGAAGGTGCATACCAGTATACAGACCACAAACTAGGGTTCTGAAGGCCACCTTAAAATCAACAACCTACTCAGACCCAAAAAACCAGGTGAATTCTGTGTTATCGAAGTGATCAGCGAGGTGCTTGGCAACAACGAATACCTGCTGTGCTGTAAGGCCATGGGGCGAAAGCGTTTGCTCTCTACAGTCTACTGTCCAGAATCAAATCCTGACTTCACCTGTGCTCTGTACAGCTTTATGCTGCAATGTTCCGTTTACTTAATTCACCATCCAGTAGATTAAACTGCCTCACACCCTCATAAATGAATGCCAGTCTATTGCATTGTGTGCAGCTCAGAAAAGGCCATTGAGCAAAAGCCTTTCCGCGGTCGTCCATTTGGCCAAGTACAGCTACGGTGGAGCAAAGGACCACCCGATTCAACAAATGAATGGTCACGTCCACTAACGGACCAGTTCAAGATGAGGATATTAAATGTGTATTCTCTTAACTACAGAGGGGAGGAGCAGCAGATCCAGTGAAAACGTTTGCACTGACGCATTGAAAAAACAAGCGGAGACGCGCAATTATTAAATGTTGGTTTATTTTCTTTTTCAAATCGCTCGATATTCAGACAAAACTGAAACAGGGTTTTAATGTCTTTCAAACCGGAGGCGTATGCATCTATTCCAGGTGAGAGAAACGAGAGAATTGTGCGCTGTACTGGAGGCAGCAAAGTCCTGGCCTCTGAAAGCAGCTGAGGAATCACCCCCCAAATAAAAAAATAAAATTAACACAAAACAAAAACAAAAACAAAAACAAAAAAAAAAAGGAAAACACAATCATAGTTTATACAGATGGGTGACTCACTGGGCCATTGTCGCATTTGTCTTCGCGCGAGTGTCTAGATGACAGCTTCCTGTCCAAAGCGCTCCCTTTCCCGTATGCTCTTTTGAGAACTTGATTTGATGAACCCCTGGGGTCAGTGACAGTGTCGCAGTGTGACCAGGAGGGGGAGGAATGTAGTCGGGTCCCCGGGCTCGCTCCTCTGGGAACGAGAAGCCTCCTCGACCGAGCCGGGGCCGTGGACAAAACCATTCTTTCCTGAGGCAGCTCTGTGTGTGTGTGTGTGTGTGTGTGTGTGTGTGTGTGTGTGTGTGTGTGTGTGTGTGTGTGTGTGTGTGTGTGCGCGCGTGTGTGTGTGTGTGTGTGTGTGTGTATGTGTGTGTGTGTCTGTGTGTGTGTGTGTGTGTGTGCGTGCGTGCGCGAGACTGAGAGTGAGTAACAGGAGTTGCATAAGAATGCAGACTAACTTCCGAGTAATAAACGTACCCATTGAGAGTAGCCTATGAGAGTAGGAGGAGGTGTAGGACCTGTGTGATGTCACTTCCTCGAGGCAGGGTTCGAGGGGAGGGCTGCCAGTCACCCGTGCGCCATGGGTTCTGTAGTTCCGGGCGCACGCGCTTGCTGGCGTCCCGTGGATGCCCAGGACGCTTCGTCGCGAACCGCACAGGCAACGCGGGACGTCTCCGGTCTTCCTCCTCTGTGGAACGCACCGGTTTCCAGCTGCGCTTCGCGCTCAGGCGAATTAAAAGGAGCCGAACGCCCGAAGGACTCCTCCGGCCCCACGGATGTGTGGAGCGAGTGGAAGAGAAGCACAGCTTTCATTTCCCCACCCTCTCCCTTTCCATCGCTCTGCCCTCCGCCGGCAACGCGCGACTCAGCCCCTCCCCAAAACTCACCCGCTGCCCGAGGCACGCGGAACCCAAGCGTTCTCGTCTGAGTGACAGCGCCCTTCGCCTATCCGTCCCCACCTTTTTCTTTTAAAAAAAAAAATAATAATAATTTCAGGGTGAAGTGAACACGGGTTATTCTCTTGGGTCTGTAAACAGTCACGGTTGTCCCCTGCGCGATCTCTGTAGGTCTGTCCCTTATCTGAATGGCCTAGCACAGTACAACGATGCGGTTTCCTTCAGTAAAATGTGCAGTAAAATGACTTTCTTAAACAAAAGCTAAAAACAAAACACAAAAAAAAAAAAAAAAAAAAGTATTTAAAAAAAAAAAAAAAAAAAATCAAGTGAAGGCTAAACTCTTCATAGTTTAAAGAAATGAATACAGCATATATACATGATCTGAAGCTACTTAAAATACTCCTTAATAAAGATACTCTTCATTGTTTATTTTTTTTTCTCGCCAAGAACCTGTTATCTTTACGTACGACCGGTTAAAGATGATTTTCTTTTCAATACCTCCTAGAAGAAAAAGTTAACCCAACCTGGAACAGTTTGTGTAATCATATATTTTATCCCATTCTTTTTTTTTCCCCTGTGCACATGTGAAAATTACATTTGTATTTTAAACATCTTTAATGCGCTGATTTCCTTTGCTCCAATAAAACAATGCCGGCTGGACATTTTTTCTGTTAATAATCACTGGTTATGAAAGGATTAAAACAGTGGAGGAAAAAAAACAATTGCATCTAATCTCGGAAACAGTGAGAAAACTTTTCAAAAAAACGTTCCATCAAATGTCGTCCCATCCGATGTCATATTCCGTCTCAGACAATTCAAAATCTCAGTCATTCCTTATTTTTTTATATATATTTATATATCTTTCGTAAGAAAAAATCTGTCTCAAAGTTGAAAAAGAAAAAAAACAAAAACAAAAAAAAAATACCCCCCAAAACGAGAAAAGACCCACTGTCAGTGGCCTTTGTTCAGTCCTGGCTGTAGGCGGGCACAGAGGACGACCGGTGTCCAGTGTCTGTCCGTCAGCCTGTCCGTCTGGCTGTCCGCCCGTCCCCTTTCCGCCTGTCCCTGCCATGTCAACAGTTTCCACATCTTGGCCTGGGATGGCTCCAGTTGCTAAGTCTTAAGCTTTGCGGTGGGGGGGGTGGAAAGGTCTAGAAATTCAGCAGTGTTACTGTATATTTTTTTTTAGAGGGTAAACCCCCCCCAAAGGAGACCTCGTTAATTTGAGGCCACGCCTTTGAGGACTTTGCGAGAGTTTCGGGGGGGTGGGGGGGGGGGGCGTGGGGAACACAGTGGTGCTTCCTGGAGACGGCGCCGTCCAGGGCGAGCGGGGCGGGGCCGAGTCGGGCGTCGCTACGGCGACTGCGTGACCGGGCTGCTTTGGGCGGAGCTGGGCGACAGGCTGGGGCTGCAGCTCCCGGGGGGGGGCCCGCCGGTCCGAGCCGCCGCCCCCGCCGCCCCCTGGCTCTCGATGCCCTCAGAGTTCTCCAGCATCTCCTGGATGAGCGGCGGCATGGAGCCCGGGATCTCCATCTTCAGGGTGATGACCCGCTCAGCTCCTGCACCGGGGGGGAGAGCCGCACCACTCAGTTCACATAAATAACGCCTTCACTTTCGCTTGCTCTCAGAGTCGAGTAACTGCGTACATAAACTTATCAATTACACATTGCAAGTAAGGGCTTTGTATAGTCACATCATTTTTAAATCGTGTGTGAGAACACAGAATCTTGCTTGGGGGATGGGTAGCGCATGCGCGACAAGATGTGATGCAGAGCAAGTGAGGAGTATGGTGCGTGAGAGTAAGGTTGTGTGAGGGGTAAAGTGTGAGGTGTACCAGGTGAGGGGTAACTTGTGTGAGGGTGGAAGTGTGCGGTGTACCTGGTGAGGGGTGAAGTGTGAGGGGTAACAGGTGTGGGGTAGGTTGTGTGAGGGGTAACAGGTGTGGGATGGCTTGTGTGAGGGGTAACAGGTGTGGGGCAGGCTGTGTGAGGGGTGACAGGTGTGGGGCAGGTTGTGTGAGGGGTAACAGGGGAAGGGTAAAGTGTGAGGGGTAACAGGTGTGGGGCAGGTTGTGTGAGGGGTAACAGGGGAAGGGTAAAGTGTGAGGGGTAACAGGGGAAGGGTAAAGTGTGAGGGGTAACAGGTGTGGGGTAGGCTGTGTGAGGGGTAACAGGGGAAGGGTAAAGTGTGAGGGGTAACAGGTGTGGGATGGGTTGTGTGAGGGGTAACAGGTGTGGGGCAGGTTGTGTGAGGGGTAACAGGGGAAGGGTAAAGTGTGAGGGGTAACAGGTGTGGGGCAGGCTGTGTGAGGGGTAACAGGTGTGGGGCAGGCTGTGTGAGGGGTATACTGTGTGAGAGGTAACAGGTGTGGGGTAGGCTGTGTGAGGGGTAACAGGTGTGGGGTAGGCTGTGTGAGGGGTAACAGGTGTGGGGCAGGCTGTGTGAGGGGTAACAGGTGTGGGGCAGGCTGTGTGAAGGGTAAAGTGTGAGGGGTAACAGGTGTGGGGTAGGCTGTGTGAGGGGTGACAGGTGTGGGGCAGGCTGTGTGAGGGGTATACTGTGTGAGGGGTAACAGGTGTGGGGCAGGCTTTGTGAGGGGTAACAGGTGTGGGATGGGTTGTGTGAGGGGTAACAGGTGTGGGGCAGGCTGTGTGAGGGGTAACAGGTGTGGGGCAGGCTGTGTGAGGGGTAACAGGGGAAGGGTAAAGTGTGAGGGGTAACAGGTGTGGGGTAGGCTGTGTGAGGGGTGACAGGTGTGGGGCAGGCTGTGTGAGGGGTAACAGGGGAAGGGTAAAGTGTGAGGGGTAACAGGTGTGGGGCAGGCTGTGTGAGAGGTAACAGGGGAAGGGTAAAGTGTGAGGGGTAACAGGTGTGGGATGGGTTGTGTGAGGGGTAACAGGTGTGGGGCAGGTTGTGTGAGGGGTAACAGGGGAAGGGTAAAGTGTGAGGGGTAACAGGTGTGGGGCAGGCTGTGTGAGAGGTAACGGGAAGGGTAAAGTGTGAGGGGTAACAGGTGTGGGATGGGTTGTGTGAGGGGTAACAGGTGTGGGGCAGGTTGTGTGAGGGGTAACAGGGGAAGGGTAAAGTGTGAGGGGTAACAGGTGTGGGGCAGGCTGTGTGAGAGGTAACAGGGGAAGGGTAAAGTGTGAGGGGTAACAGGTGTGGGATGGGTTGTGTGAGGGGTAACAGGTGTGGGGCAGGTTGTGTGAGGGGTAACAGGGGAAGGGTAAAGTGTGAGGGGTAACAGGTGTGGGGCAGGCTGTGTGAGAGGTAACAGGTGTGGGGCAGGCTGTGTGAGGGGTAACAGGTGTGGGGCAGGCTGTGTGAGAGGTAACAGGTGTGGGGCAGGCTGTGTGAGGGGTAACAGGTGTGGGGTAGGCTGTGTGAGGGGTAACAGGTGTGGGGTAGGCTGTGTGAGGGGTAACAGGTGTGGGGCAGGCTGTGTGAGAGGTAACAGGTGTGGGGCAGGCTGTGTGAGAGGTAACAGGTGTGGGGCAGGCTGTGTGAGGGGTAACAGGTGTGGGGCAGGCTGTGTGAGGGGTAACAGGGGAAGGGTAAAGTGTGAGGGGTAACAGGTGTGGGGCAGGCTGTGTGAGGGGTAACAGGTGTGGGGCAGGCTGTGTGAGGGGTAACAGATGTGGGGCAGGCTGTGTGAGGGGTAACAGGTGTGGGGCAGGCTGTGTGAAGGGTATACTGTGTGAGGGGTAACAGGTGTGGGGCAGGCTGTGTGAGGGGTAACAGGTGTGGGGCAGGCTGTGTGAGGGGTAACAGGTGTGGGGTAGGCTGTGTGAGGGGTAACAGGTGTGGGGCAGGCTGTGTGAGGGTTAACAGGTGTGGGGCAGGCTGTGTGAGGGGTAACAGGTGTGGGGCAGGCTGTGTGAGAGGTAACAGGTGTGGGGCAGGCTGTGTGAGGGGTAACAGGTGTGGGGTAGGCTGTGTGAGGGGTAACAGGTGTGGGGTAGGCTGTGTGAGGGGTAACAGGTGTGGGGCAGGCTGTGTGAGAGGTAACAGGTGTGGGGCAGGCTGTGTGAGAGGTAACAGGTGTGGGGCAGGCTGTGTGAGGGGTAACAGGTGTGGGGCAGGCTGTGTGAGGGGTAACAGGAGAAGGGTAAAGTGTGAGGGGTAACAGGTGTGGGGCAGGCTGTGTGAGGGGTAACAGGTGTGGGGCAGGCTGTGTGAGGGGTAACAGATGTGGGGCAGGCTGTGTGAGGGGTAACAGGTGTGGGGCAGGCTGTGTGAAGGGTATACTGTGTGAGGGGTAACAGGTGTGGGGCAGGCTGTGTGAGGGGTAACAGGTGTGGGGCAGGCTGTGTGAGGGGTAACAGGTGTGGGGCAGGCTGTGTGAAGGGTAACAGGTGTGGGGCAGGCTGTGTGAGGGGTATAGCGTGCGGGGGCTAGCGCTGTGTGAGGGGTAACAGGTGTGGGGCAGGCTGTGTGAAGGGTAACAGGTGTGGGGCAGGCTGTGTGAGGGGTATAGCGTGCGGGGGCTAGCGCTGTGTGAGGGGTAACAGGTGTGGGGCAGGCTGTGTGAAGGGTAACAGGTGTGGGGCAGGCTGTGTGAGGGGTAACAGGCGTGGGGCAGGCTGTGTGAGGGGTATAGCGTGCGGGGGCTAGCGCTGCGTGAGGGGTACTCCGCGCTCGCGGCCTCTCACCCTTGGCGCTGATGCTCCGCAGGTCGGTGATCTTCATCAGCATCTTGGGGAACATGTGCGGCTTGTGCGGCCGCCGGTTCCTCACGTAGATCTTCAGCGCCTCCAGCAGGGGCTCCTGCAGCACGTCCACCTTCTCCGACTGCTCCAGGTCCTGCCGGTCTGAACAGACGCGCACGGGTTCCAGGTTAGCGTCGATCGATTAGCGCGGCGCTCAAAGCCACCGGGCTACACACAATTCATTCCGTGTGTTTCTCAGGCTCAGCCCTGTTTTCCAGATGAACCACTAGATGGCACTGTTCTCAAACTTTTGGGGTTTAAAACTCACTCGATAGGAATGCATCCGTTTAAATTATATTTCAGGCGTTAAGTACGCTCACGAAATGAAAGGTTTTTTGACAGGTTGAAAAGACGCAGTCGACTGAAATTAAGGCTTAGTGCTATCAATGTCAAAACATGACCAGCATTGACTGTCCAGGATGACTTACCAGGCAAATACTGGCTTACGGGCAATATGCATAGCAAAGTATGTCTTGGGGACATAAAAGTATTTGAACAAACAATGACACGTTTATTTGATTGCATAAGAACACTGACTGAACAAAAACCTAGAATTTTCTGTACTTTTTAAATGACAAATATGAAATGACTTTGTGATACTGTGGTAAATAAGTTTCATAGCATGTTACAAACTTATTTTATAAACTCCCCACAATTATTTTAGCCCAAAAACCGCTTGCTTCGTCGTGCTCGTGTGTCCCTGCATGCGCACACCCACGTCCGTGCATCTGTGAGAAGCCTGTGGGCGCAGTACCTCCGCAGAGCAGGCAGATGGCGCTGAGGAGGCCGGTCTCCGCGTCGTCCATCTCCAGCGGCAGCAGCTGGTTGGCGAAGGCGAAGACCAGGTCGGTGAGCGGGCCGAAGCCGGCGTTGTGCATCTGCGTGCGGTTGAGCGTCAGGCCGTCCGAGAAGGTCATGGTGTCCTGCTCGGGCGTGTAGCGCGTGCAGATCCGCAGGATCTGAGAGGCGGAGGGGGGGCGGGCGAGGATTAGGAAGGGCGCGGCGGACTCTCTCTCTCTCGGCGTCCGGACAGCGCCGGGGACGAGGGCAGGGACGCGGCGCGCGACCAATGACCACCTCCGCCATGCCAGCCACCGTTAAGATACAGGACAGCGGCCGTCTTACAACACGCTACTGAGCAGGCACTCCTATCCAGAGCAACTCGCTACGTAGCGCACAATCGGGAGTGAACTCTCAACAATGGCAGAGTCAATCATTAACCTCCACGCACCATGAAAACAAAAATGGTAAATGGTAAATGGACTGCATTTATATAGCGCTTTTATCCAAAGCGCTTTACAATTGATGCCTCTCATTCGCCAGAGCAGTTAGGGGTTAGGGGTTAGGTGTCTTGCTCAAGGACACTTCGACACGCCCAGGGCGGGGTTTGAACCGGCAACCCTCCGACTGCCAGACAATCGGTCTTACCTCCTGAGCTATGTCGCCCCTTAAAAGTGCATTGGCAGTAGGGCACAGACCACAGAACATACACATACCCTCAGTACAAAGCAAACGGCAGAGCACACGTCTGATTTAACACAAAGCAAGCAACAGGAGCGCATCGTAATACCATAACACCAGGGACCGAGCCCAAGCGTCTTCTGCTCAGTGCACTAATTTGCCTCTCGTAACACCCGTCCGTAACTGTTCTAAAAGTGAATACACGGTGTGGTACGAGTGAAACGTTAAGGAAGCCTGCGGAGGCCAATGAAGTCACGTTTCCTGCATCACGTGACCTCGGGTTTGGCGCTAACGGAAGGCGGCGGGGCGAGAGGCGGGCGGGCGGGCGCGTCCTCACCAGGATGTCCAGGCAGGCGGCCTTCAGCAGGGTGATCTGGTCGGCGATGGTGAGCGTGGTGAAGCCGGGCAGCTGCTTGGCGAACTCCACCGTCTTGATGATGCACTTGGTGGACAGCTCGCTGAACTTGTCCCAGAGGTCCACGTCCAGCGCCACGCGCTGGTCCGAGCTGTTGTTCTGGGAAAAGGGGGAGGGGGGAGAGATTGCGTCAGGGGGTCCGCGGTCGGAGATAGCTTTCCTCGTCCCGTACTTTACGCTAACCCTACGGGGGAGCTCGCGGGACAGACAAATGGGAGGGGCTACTAGAAAATACACTCAGAATTAACTGTGATGTAAGCGGTGACATACCCAGCTGCATGCAGTATGCTACCATGGCAACTAAACTCAGTGAAGTCGCATACGGCCAGCTGAGTTAGTAAGATATTTTAAAAGATTATTAGTGCGCAAGCATGTCAGACATTTGGGTTCAGGCTATGGAGTGTTGCCTGCTTTTTGA